>JAIGNY010002250.1:2437500-2605000 GCA_020152595.1 Chiridota heheva
TAAATATATATATATATATATATAAGATCTATAATATATATATATATATATATATAATATATATATATATATATATATATATATACATATGAATTCTAGACTCGCAAGTTAAACCTTGTGCATATTATTTGACAGATCTGTTTGACAGAATTACAATGCACAACTGTTTAAAGTGTGGTATATGCTAACAATGGGGAAAATAGTTCTTATTTATAGTTACATAATAAATGTTTTTTCTCTGTGTCTGCATGCACTGGACAGCTCGTTTCTTTTGTTTAGTGATGCTAAGTGTGGCTTGTATATTATGAAGAATTTCTCTTTCAAGCATAGGTTGCACATTTTGCTTGATGAATGAGTATGGCTTAGCTTTATCAATAATTTTCCATTTCAATGAGTACTGCACATTATCGTCTTTTAGGTCCAGATGTATTCACTTAATGTTGTTGCATACTGTTTATCCTCGTTTCTAAAACTATGAGTGTGCCCATAATACCGTGTTTTGCATGTATTTTCCGATAGTCCTATATAAGTCTCTTCTTTAAAGTTACCTTGCCGTGTAACTGTGGCTTGGTAGATGGCCCCTGATGTGAGGCATTTGCCTTCAAGTGGGCATGGTTGGTCTTTTCTGCAATTGCAATTATTTTGTGGTGTTTCTTTGGTTGCACTTTTCGTTAAGTACTGTTTCATTGTTAGTAGAGATGATCCGTTGGATATTTGGCATACAGCTGTAGCTTAATTTAAATGTGTTAGGGTTTAGCAATTTGTTCAGTTGGTGTCCGGGAGGGAAGCAGTGGTCCAGGAGGTTGAAGAATTTTCTGCCGATGTTGGTGGCTACGTTTATGCTATACATGCTATATGGCGGGTTAAACCACGTGGTTTTTCTCTTTCTGTTACGTTTTCTTCTCTGGTTTGCATCATTGGTGGAGTTTGTTTGTGGTTCATAGTGCAATGTGTAGTTGTAGCCGCTTTCCGTCACGGCTTCTTGGTAACCGGTATTGCCTCATTGAATGTTTTTTGTTTAATAAAATGCTACATAATCGCCTATTGATAGAGAGAGAGAGTTGAACACACAATTACAATGACGGGGTCGTCGCCTGCGTATTCGGTTATGATAGTACAAATGCTATCACGAAACGCTTAATACGACCCAGACGAGAACACAGGTACGACGTACGGACAGACATAACATCGACAACCAAGTCAATGTCCACAGCCTTTGATAACCAGTTGTGGTACACTGGCGTGTCTACCCAACCCAGGCTTGAATCCCGAGCCTCGTGGTCTGTAGACAGGTATGATAACCGCTACACCACAGTAGGTAGATCGCCTGTTGATGCTCTCTGGAATGTTTTTGATTATGGGGGGTGGGTGGTTGCTCTGTTAATGTACATATAATGGGTTGTTGTTGGGTTTCATGAATGGTTTGTAGGTACTACTTCCTAGGTCCAGGGTGATGTCTAGGAAGTCAACTGTTTTCCTATTAGCTTCAATTGTGATTTTTAACGTGTTGCTTGTGAATATTTTGCATATCTCTTTTTTGATTAATTTCGTTTGTCTTGGTGTTTTGCGGCAAACAGCCAATTCGTCGTCTCTATATAAACCAATGTTGATGTCAATATGCTGGGGTCGCCAGTGCACCACAACTGGTTATCAAAGGCCGTGGACATTGACTTGGTTGTCGATGTTATGTCTGTCCGTACGTCGTACCTGTGTTCTCGTTCAGGTCGTATTAAGCGTTTCGTGATAGCATTTGTACTATCATAACCGAATACGCAGGCGACGACCCCGTCATTGTAATTGTGTGTACAACTCTCTCTCTCTCTCTCTCTCTCTCTCAATATGCTGGAGCTGTGACAATAGAGACCAATCAGTTCACACGATTCCGCCCCAACATGACTACCCGTTGTAACATTGAAATTGGAATTACCACGTTTACACCATGGTGTGTCGCCATCATACAGCATGATTTCTTGGCATGTAGGATAATATGTTTCTCATGTTCTGAAATGTTGTCATAGTTGGATGCAAAATCTAAAGCATTTGTTAAGAGTTTTTTAGTTATGGAGGGGGAGAATTCACAGACGTCAAAGCAAATGAAAGAGTGGTTTGGCTTGTTGTCCACGTTTTTGTACCAGTTGATAACTTCAGTGGTATTCTTCCATAGGTTGAGGTTGGTTGATGAGATTATTTTAGAGTTGATTCCTTCTAAAAATTGCTTACTGATTTTGCCAATTTCTGATTTAGTCGGATTGATGAGTCTGCATGTAGGCTTGTTTTTGAAGTTTGGTTTGTGATCGTTGAGAGTGATGAAGGCTTGGTCTTTGGCTGTTGTATCAACCCTGTCGTCAAGTTAATGTTTTGTAGCAATGTTTTTGTCTTGGTGATCTTCCTTTCTGAAGTTGGGGGCGCTTTCTTCTAATCCTTGTGATATTTTTTATTTAATAGCTTGCTGTATTGTTCTGGTTCTAGTTTGTAAAAGTTTGTGGTTTTGTCGGCTGCAATTAGTAGTTTATCATCTTTCTTTATGTTTCTGATGTCGTAATATAGTTTTCTTTGGAAGGGTGTGCCTGCGTGTTTGAATTTGATTATATATATATATATATATATATATATATATATATATATATATATATATATATATATATATATATATATATATATATATATATATATATATATATATATATATATATATATATATATATATATATATATATATATATATATATATATATATATATATATATATATATATATATATATATATATATATATATATATATATATATATATATATATATATATATATATATATATATATATATATATATATATATATATATATATATACATATTCCGGCCCCAAAATGTATCTGAGTTATATATTTTGGGGACCAAAGATATAAATTGACCATTAAAAAACATAATCACATGGTCAAAAATTGGCGAAAATCGAAAATCGATGCTTGACAACAAGCGTTGCCTAAACGGTTTTATTTGGACTAAAAATAGGCTGGAGACCTTTATTTTTGCTCTTCGGAAGTTTTCAAGATATGTGAGGAACCCAATGGTGTCCACCCGCTTGTCCCAAGGCTCCCATTAGTCCAAAGGCTCAGTAGTCCGAAAGAAAAGGCCCACTAGTCCGAAGGTTAAGGTTAGAGTATACCTTCGGACTATTAAACTTTAGACTATTTGGCTTTCAAACTATCGGGCCTTCTAAGGACTATTGGTCCTTCAGACAGTCCCTTAGAAAGAAAGAAAAATCTTAGGGGGCAATACACAAAAGGGACCTTTGCGATACATTTTTGACTCGTGATATTCCCCTCTCCCACCTGGAAAACTCCTTTTGGAAATTTTCTTCGCTTATCGAGACCAAACTGTGTGTAGGGAGGGTACCAAAATGGGACCACTTTGCTGAGTGGAAAAGAGAGGGGGATGACCTCACAGCTAGTTTGTTAAAATAGGCCAAGGCCAACATTTCATAAATCACAATTCTTTAATCTTTCAGTAATTTTTGAACCAACAATTTATCACTTTGCTACCAACTTTACACTGCTTTTTGGCCATGTTTGATTTTTTTTTATGTCGGCAAGGAAGAGTAACAATTATTTTCGTAGGAAGGAGAACAATGGGGCCAGGGGATCGCGTCCTCTAGCGCAAACGCGATTTCAGCAATTTAGAGGTGGTGAAATCTTTCAATGTTTTTTTTATTATTATTATTATTTTTCATCAATTCCATGAAAAATCTTGAATTATCATTTTCCAAGAGAAAATTAAGCTGTATCGAAAATGTGTTTGACGGTCCTGTTGCTTTTAAAGGCCCAACGTAAACAACGAATGAGAGGCCCTCCATTTATCGATCTTTTTCGTCTGTTAAACCGAGGCCCAATCTAATTAAGGGGGCCCATTGGTATTTATCGTGGCCCGGCAACTTCTATATCCCAGTATTTCTGATATTATGGGTTTTTTTTTGCATGCATATAGGGGCCTATTTCGACTCTTGTCGTCTGTTTAGACAAAAAAAAAGAACAGGGGGACAATATTTGTATTGATCATGGGTCCCACGTCAAGTTATCGAGAACTTAAAAGGTCTCTTTTAGATTTATTTATTTTTGTTTGTTGGGAAATAAAATTATTTTCATATTGTTATTTACGGGGTTTTCGATTTATTTCGCTGCAGGAGGCCCTCTTGAGGTCGGAGGCGCCGGGCTCTGCCCCGGTACAGTTCCACGACGTTACACCACTGGCCGCAGGGTCGCAGTTCCCTGGTCGAAAGCCTTATATGTGGCAGAATGACCTCATATCACTGGTTCCATTTTGCTGATGGGCAGTGGCGACGCCAGGATGTTGGCCATGAGGGAAAGAGTCATGGGGCAAAAGCCTATAAATCGAATAAAATATGTCACTTTCCAAATTTTAAGTTGCCTTATAATCCTATAATACTCCCCCCCCACCCCCCACCTCCTTCTCAAGGCTATCGGTTGAAACAGATCATACCTGATGCATTTGAAAATCAATATCTTCTATTTTCGAAAACAATGACAAGTCAAAATGTTTACGTCCCTTGTTTTTGTTTACAAGCTAAAAACAAACTTCCTGTAGTCATAAACTTTATTGCTTGAAGCCACGCACCTGCAGTGACTGACGTCACGCAACAAACTCCCACGGCGGAAGGATAGTTTGATCTGTAGTGAAACTTTACTCAACCATGGAAATAATGCGATCGATAATCCTTATAGAAATATTGTGAGTTGCCTCCTAACTCAAGGTAATACATCTAATGTGATTTGTTTACAGGTAATCCCCGGCAGCGATAAGAAAGAAAACAATGTATTTTTCTATTTGAAGTGATGTCTGGATGTGCTTTCACTGTTAAATCGGTTGACACTCAGCATATCTTAGGAAATAAGCCGAACATACTGCAGTGCCAGTACCAGCATGTCTTTAATGGTCCAGGAATTCTGATTTCGTTGAATTCATTCGGAAATAAGCGGAACGCTTGCTTTAATTGAATTATTTACGGGAAAACACGCAGGCCTGACTTGTAACTTGTCTGCATGCTTTATGCAATTCTCAGGCCAGTTTGTATGTGTGGTGTGCTGGAATAATTGCGTTTGTTCTGTTCAGTATTTTGAACAATCCTATATCAAATTCTTGAGAGTTTATTACGTTTTGGACACGAAGACCCGCATTATATAGAGAATTAGTTCATAATCATTCAATATGTCACTGTCAGCGTATTTATAACACATAGCTTGCAAGTGGATATCTCTGCTGTCATTTCTTTAGTCTTGGAGTTATGGATGTAAATGATAGTTATCCAGAGAACACAGTGACCAATAGATCGAAACATTGTAGCTGTTGGAATGGTCTTAGTAGGCCGGGTCACCGGCGTCACCTTCAAAGAGGAAGTGCTGTGATTTTGATCTCATGTCGGAAAAATATTTCAGCCATTTTATTTCTTCAAATAATTGGTAAGTTTTGATACTTTAAGATATAGTAAACGATTTAAAGGAAATATAAATAACCAACAACGCGGCAATAATTTCTTTAGAGCACAGAGGGGACAGTGCGCAGGCCCCACTACCTCTTTTGGCTTAATTTTTTTTTAAAGAAAGGTGGAAGTGCAGATTTATACATTTCGAAGTAATATACCCCTATAACATGTTTAACGTCTCAGTACACGTAAGTTCCAGATGACCGTGTAAATTGCGTGAGATGGACCTTTAAATGGATTGAATTACTCGCACTCTCTCTGACAAGTTGTATGCTTTGGAATTCCAAAGTTTCACGTGAATTACCTATACATAAACGTACATCTAAATCAGCCCCCTCTCCCCCTCACACGTATCCATCCAATATCATTCACGGTATATTGTTTATTGGAGTACTATTGTTGTGACGTACTGGGAAGGAGTGACTCAATATTTGATACAAAATGTATGCATATGCATGCTTGTCGTTCAACTCTTTTGGGCCTCAAATATGTCAGACCGGAGTAATCGCAGAATACCCCGCAACCTCTACTAGATCGGGCTCCGATGTCTGACAATTCCTAATGATCTAACAATATGCCTTCGAAGCTCAAGTTAAAACGATTGTCTTTGGTTTTGTATTTTTAGGTTGCTGCGAGCTCCGATCTTGGATCTTCGTAGTAAGAGCAGACCATTTTTAGATTACTACATGCTTTTAGAGGGGACCCATTTGCCTTTCAAAACCCAAGTGTTTTTATATTGCTACGTGCTCCAAGCTCCGTAGTGAGAGGGATTTTGTATTTTTAGGCTGCTACGAGCTTCGATCTCTATTGTGAGAGGGGACCATTTGCATTTTTTGGTTGCTGTGAGCTTTGATATCCGTGGTGCGAGGGGCCAATTTCCTTTTTTCTTTGGTTGCTGCAAGCTCAGCTCCGTAGTGAGAGAGGCTTACATGACCTCTTAGCAGCTTAGCAAGAGTACTGTGTACAGTCAGCACGACCTCGTAGCATGCTTCAAGGTGCTTCTATATCAGTTACTGCATGAGGTATAGGCCTATAATCATTAATCAGTCTTGCCACACTTATGATCAGTCTTGCCACACTATGATCAGGGGCGTAGGAAGGGTCACCTCTTAGGTTGGGAGGGGGGGGGGGGAATTTTTCCCGGGAACAAGTAGACAAATTCCACTGGTAAATTAAGTTTCCATGCATCAAAGCTACTGCTAATCGAGAAATCCCCCTCCATATCCGGGATATTTCCTTAATTTTCGGAAAATTCCCTTCATTTTTGGGAAATTGTCTTCAATTTTGGGAAATTTGTAAAGTTTTCGGGAATTTTTGGCCAGTTTTTTGAAAATTGGGGGAATTTTACCAAAATATTTATACAAAAATTATCACATTTTTCAATTTTATGTTAATAATTTCCCAATTTCATCTCCCAACCGGCATAAAGCATGCAACAAGGAAGGTGAAATCCGTTCAGGGGGCAGTTTTCCCCCTTCCCCTGCTTCTGATATGATTGAGATTTATTCTGCAGGTGATGGACCTCGGGATGGTGGGCAAATGTCTATATCTCCAGCCCGACACATGATGTTGAAATGGTCCAGATTCTGAAATGAATGTTGACATATGTAACTTCTGTTTTATTTCCGGGAGATTATATTTTCCAACCCTGTAATTTAACATTAATCATGTATCAGGTAGTAGGCCCAATCCTTTTATCCTACCTTCATGCAGGTAGTATTAAATTGTATAGTGTGAAACCAACCCTAATAATATTTATGAGATATATTTCATATATCTAAGCAACAATATAAAATGATTCATTCGCGGTACATATACTTATTTTACAATAGGTTAATGTTTTCCCGTAAAATCTTATCTATTGATGTTGCCCATTCACATCAGCCTCAACGGAATTGCTTCCTTCCGTACCACTTGCAAGCACGGTGAAGAATTGCATGTCCAAGGATTTCGGATATCCTCCCTGGTTGATAGATAGGCCTATCGTCTGTGTGTAAGGGTCAGGTTGTGTAAAGCTATCAGCTGATCAATATGTACCCATAGACTGTCAGATTTTGTATAATAAGAACTGTATGTTAGTTTCCGCCCCAGAAAACGGTGTCTTTCCGCCGCCAAATATTTTGGGGCAAAAAATAATGTATAAGAACTTATCATTTTTCAGTTACCTAGATATTTTCAATGACTTTAACGAATTGTTGGATTATGTCTCAAGCATTAAACTTGAAGATAAAAAGATGTTTTGTTAAATTATGTCTATAGCATTAAAGTTACAGATAAAAGATGAATTGTTGAATTATGTCTCTAGCAATAAACTTATTGATAAAAAGATGAATTGTTGGATTATGTCTCTAGCATTAACTTAAAGATGAAATGTTGGATTATGTCTCTAGTATTAAACTTAAAGAAGAATTGTTGGATTATATCTCTAGCATTAAACTTAAAGATGAATTGTTGGATGGTGTCTCTAGTATTAAAATTAAAGATGAATTGTTGGATTGTGTCTCTAGTATTAAAATTAAGAAGAATTGTTGGATTATGTCTGTAGCATTAAACTTAAAGATGAAATGTTGGATTATGTCTTTAGCATTAACTTAACGATGAATTGTTGGATTATGTCTCTAGCAATAAACTTAGTGATAAAAAGATGAATTGTTGGATTATGTCTCTAGCATTAACTTAAAGATGAAATGTTGGATTATGTCTCTAGTATTAAAATTAAAGAAGAATTGTTGGATTATGTCTCTAGCATTAAACATAAAGATGAATTGTTGGATTGTGTCTCTAGTATTAAAATTAAAGAAGAATTGTTGGATTATGTCTGTAGCATTAAACTTAAAGATGAAATGTTGGATTATGTCTTTAGCATTAACTTAACGATGAATTGTTGGATTATGTCTCTAGCATTAATCTTAAAGATGAAATGTTGGATTATGTCTCTAGCATTAACTTAAAGATGAATTGTTGGATTGTGTCTCTAGCATTAAGATTAAAGAAGAATTGTTGGATTATGTCTGTAGCATTAAACTTAAAGATGAACTGTTGGATTATGTCTTTAGCATTACACTTAAAAATGAATTGTTGGATTATATCTCTAGCATCAACTTAAAGAAGGATTGTTGGATTATGTCTGTAGCATTAAACTTAAAGATGAAATGTTGGATTATGTTTCTAGCATTAATTTAAAGATGAATTGTTGGATTGTGTCTCTAGCATTAAACTTAAAGATGAATTGTTGGATTGTGTCTCTAGCATTATACTTAAAGATGAATTATTAGATTATGTCTTTATCATTAAACCTAGGGATTAAAAGATGAATTGTTGGATAATGTCTGTAGCATTAAACTTAAAGATGAATTGTTGGATAATGTCTCTGGCATTAACTTAAAGATGAGTTGTTGGATTATGTCTCTAGCATTAACTTAAAGATGAATTGTTGGATTATGTCTCTAGCATTAAACTTAAAGATGAATTGTTGGATTGTGTCTCTAGCTTTAAACCTGAAAGATGAATTGTTGGTTTATGTCTGTAGCATTAAACTTAAACAAGAATTGTTGGATGATGCCTCTAGCATTAAACTTAAAGATAAAAAGATGAATTGTTGGAATGTGTCTCTAGCATTAAACTTAAAGATGAATTATTGGATTATGTCTTTATCATTAAACTTAGGGATTAAAAGATGAATTGTTGGATAATATCTCAAGCATTACACTTAAAGATGAATTGTTGGATTATGTCTGTAGCATTAAACTTAAAGATGAATTATTGGATTATGTCTCTAGCATTAACTTAAAGATGAATTGTTAAATTATGTCTCTAGCATTAAACCTAAAGATGAATTGTTGGATTGTGTCTCTAGCTTTAAACCTAAAAGATGAATTGTTGGATTATGTCTGTAGCATTGAACTTAAAGATGAATTACTGGATTATGTCTGTAGCATTAACTTAAAGATGAATTGTTGGATTATGTCTCTAGCATTAACTTAAAGATGAAATGTTGGATTATGTCTCTAGTATTAAACTTAAAGAAGAATTGTTGGATTATGTCTCTAGCATTAAACTTAAAGATGAATTGTTGGATGGTGTCTCTAGTATTAAAATTAAAGATGAATTGTTGGATTGTGTCTCTAGTATTAAAATTAAAGAAGAATTGTTGGATTATGTCTGTAGCATTAAACTTAAAGATGAAATGTTGGATTATGTCTTTAGCATTAACTTAACGATGAATTGTTGGATTATGTCTCTAGCAATAAACTTAGTGATAAAAAGATGAATTGTTGGATTATGTCTCTAGCATTAACTTAAAGATGAAATGTTGGATTATGTCTCTAGTATTAAAATTAAAGAAGAATTGTTGGATTATGTCTCTAGCATTAAACTTAAAGATGAATTGTTGGATTGTGTCTCTAGTATTAAAATTAAAGAAGAATTGTTGGATTATGTCTGTAGCATTAAACTTAAAGATGAAATGTTGGATTATGTCTTTAGCATTAACTTAACGATGAATTGTTGGATTATGTCTCTAGCATTAATCTTAAAGATGAAATGTTGGATTATGTCTCTAGCATTAACTTAAAGATGAATTGTTGGATTGTGTCTCTAGCATTAAGATTAAAGAAGAATTGTTGGATTATGTCTGTAGCATTAAACTTAAAGATGAACTGTTGGATTATGTCTTTAGCATTACACTTAAAATGAATTGTTGGATTATATCTCTAGCATCAACTTAAAGAAGGATTGTTGGATTATGTCTGTAGCATTAAACTTAAAGATGAAATGTTGGATTATGTTTCTAGCATTAATTTAAAGATGAATTGTTGGATTGTGTCTCTAGCATTAAAATTAAAGAAGATTGTTGGATTGTGTCTCTAGCATTATACTTAAAGATGAATTATTAGATTATGTCTTTATCATTAAACCTAGGGATTAAAAGATGAATTGTTGGATAATGTCTGTAGCATTAAACTTAAAGATGAATTGTTGGATAATGTCTCTGGCATTAACTTAAAGATGAGTTGTTGGATTATGTCTCTAGCATTAACTTAAAGATGAATTGTTGGATTATGTCTCTAGCATTAAACTTTAAGATGAATTGTTGGATTGTGTCTCTAGCTTTAAACCTGAAAGATGAATTGTTGGTTTATGTCTGTAGCATTAAACTTAAACAAGAATTGTTGGATGATGCCTCTAGCATTAAACTTAAAGATAAAAAGATGAATTGTTGGAATGTGTCTCTAGCATTAAACTTAAAGATGAATTATTGGATTATGTCTTTGTCATTAAACTTAGGGATTAAAAGATGAATTGTTGGATAATATCTCAAGCATTACACTTAAAGATGAATTGTTGGATTATGTCTGTAGCATTAAACTTAAAGATGAATTATTGGATTATGTCTCTAGCATTAACTTAAAAGATGAATTGTTAAATTATGTCTCTAGCATTAAACCTAAAGATGAATTGTTGGATTGTGTCTCTAGCTTTAAACCTAAAAGATGAATTGTTGGATTATGTCTGTAGCATTGAACTTAAAGATGAATTACTGGATTATGTCTGTAGCATTAACTTAAAGATGAATTGTTGGATTATGTCCCTAGCATTAACTTTAAGACGAATTGTTGGATTATGTCTCTAGCATTGAACCTAAAAGATGAATTGTTGGATTATGTCTCTAGCATGAAACTTAAAGATAAAAAGATGAGTTGTTGGATTACGTCTCTAGCATTAGAATTAAAGATAAAAAGATGATTTGTTGGATTATGTCTGTAGCATTGAAGGTCAGTTATCGTCTTTATAACGCGGAAGTAAATGAAATTCAAATCTTGTGTTTTGATTGGTCGAAACACAATGGTATAGTGCGCACTTACATTGATAGGCCAATCAGTATCGTTTTGGAATAAATTGTACGCCACCACATTTTAATCACGATAGTTGGCCTTTAAACAGAAAGATGAATTGTTGGATTATGTCTCTAGCATTAAAGTTAAAGATGAATTGTTGGATTATGTCTCTAGCATTAAATGCCATTTACGTTTATATAACGCTGAGGTAAATGAAATTCAAATCCTGTGTTTTGATTGGTCGAACACAATTGTATAGCGTGCACTTACATTGATAGGCCCAATCAGTATCGTTTGGGAATAAATTGTACGCCGCCTCATTTTAATCACAATAGATGACCTTTAAACTTAAAGATAAATTGTTGGATTTGATCTGTTAAAGGTGCCATATCGGCATAAGAATATTCAGTTACAATTTTATGTTTTGGATAAAATTTCAACCAGTTGCTATTTGCGCCTCTTTCGATCATATTTCGCACTATATTACTCTGCAAATGAGTATGCGTTTGGCGGAATGGGTAAGGCGATGGGCTCAACTTCCAACGGCTTGTTTTTGTGCCAAACGTAACGAGTTTGAATCTCGCCAAGGCCACATTTCGTACATCCTTGTTATAACATAGAGCTTTTAAGTGGGATAATTTCAGCTAATAGCCCCGTTATTAAACCAACGACGTATTTATTAAGCTCTTTTTAACTCGGCCGTGCAATGTTACTACACATATATACCGTGCTACACCATGCATGTATACCTAGTCTTCGTACACACACTGTACTCTATAGTGAGTGAACAATTGTAAAACGTTAATGACGTGTACAAGTACATGAAATGTACGTACTGACGTCATTGCGATTTGTTTTGAGACGATGCACCTCTTTAAACGGTTTTAAGTGTAATCTATCACGAAAGGATGTTAATCAGATAAACGTTTGAGATAAAAGGCGATATAAAAAATCGGGTTATT
Organism: Chiridota heheva; assembly: GCA_020152595.1. Lineage (NCBI taxonomy): Eukaryota > Metazoa > Echinodermata > Holothuroidea > Apodida > Chiridotidae > Chiridota > Chiridota heheva. The sequence goes on from JAIGNY010002250.1 coordinate 2,449,797, forward strand.
ATAGGGTGTTTGTAACATTGAAGGGGTTTATTTAATTAGTTTCATTTTAATTCGGATTTATGGGAGGACTTGTATGTGGTTTAAAACTTAAAAGGTTTAAAAGGGATTTTAAGTTGGAAATTTTATGATTACTGTCTTTTGTGATTTTCAACTCTCAAACCGTTTTTGTTATTTCCAAAAGTTATAGATTGCTCTACTCAGAATTCATACCCCTTTTAATACGCATCTTCTAAACTTAAGGAAATTATGAATATGTCAACTTGAACAAGTTTGATCAGTCATAACTCAATGAACCGAAAGTTGCAATGCTATTATTAAAACATTCCCAAAGAGTGCTACTTTCTACCCAGAGTTTTATGTTTTCTTGTAAAACACTTATAACTCCCTTAATCTGTAAGCCATGATTCCACTTTGTTTAAATCTAATAGTTAGAAAAACGTTGTTTTCCGCCTCTGAGAACTAGGGACGGAAAAGTGATTTTCAGGGGCGAAAACTAACACGATTCTTAGTGAAAACAGTCTTAAAGGACCTAAAGACATCTTGTCAGAAGCGACCATTCTCCTTCAAGCGATTGTGGTACATGATTACAAAACAAACGATTAGTGATGCTCCGTGTTCACTCGTATACATCATCAAATTTGCATACAAAATAACATTTGAACACCTCAGGCTCAAGATGCAAAAACTTTAAAATGGTACGTAAACTTTAAAATTTAGACCACAAATCAGTGGTAATGCTGAACACACATCAGTATCATCTGACGTCCGTAAATATAGATGGAATAATAGAAGCAGCTTTTTAGTTGATTCTGTATTCTGACTTGGTAGGTATACTCCATTGATTCGCCACATCTAGTGTAGTTTTGTTACCCCTAGTAATTTTTGGCCCCTGGCCCTTATTTCCTCGGAAATTTGGTCACTCATACAATTAAGCCATAGCCATACAGTAAATTTTGTCCCCCTCATAGTAAAAACGGTCCACTAGGAAATTTGGGCATAGCCCTTCTTTCCTACGAAATTTGCAGACAATAACTTGTCGCCCTTTTGCAAGAAAAAGCCCTTCTTCTCCCCTCACAGTAAATCTCACTTCCGTTTTGCGTAAAGCACGCTTTTTTCTTTAGTGTATCCCGATGGTACTGCACAAATCGAAGAATGAATTTTATTTCTTTTTCACCAAAGAGCTTACTGGAAGCCATTTTCTATTCGTGGGCAAATTCTACCACTCACGGCGCTGTATTTCGTACATAAATATTAATAACCTTGGTTTTAGCTTATCACTTCTGTACACAAAATTAATTGAAGGAACCGTACATACACACCAGTGAGTTACCTAGTAAACTCAGTCCGGAAGGGACCAAATTCACTAGACATACTTATGAAATAAGGTGGGCCCAAATTTACTACCACACCGGGACAGAAGTGGATGATGAACACCGGGTTTTCACCCTACGGTTTTCGAGAAGTGTTCAGAGAACCAGGTAGGGTGTGCCTGTCCTACAGGGGCGTAGCCAGGATAAAATGTCAGGGGCCAAACCAAACCTGGGATGATGTGATAGTGTGTTTTGTGAGCAGTTTTAACACAAATGGAACATATTGGGACAAGGGTGCATGGTCTTACAACAGTATGAGCGGGAAGCAGAGAGAAAGGTCCTCCCTGAAAGATTTCTTTAGATAGGGAAAATTGGGAAATTATTTACTAAAAATTGAGGAAAATTTTAGTAAAAGTTGGCAACATTTTCCGATAATGTATGAAAATTTACGGAAAATCGAAGAAAAATTGCGCCAAAAATGAAGGAAATTTTCCGAAAATTGAATTAGATGATAAACACCGGGTTTTCGCCCAACTATTTTCGATAATGAAAGAAATTTCCCCAAATTTAAAAGAGATATCCCAAACATGGAAGGAATTCTCCGAAAAATTAAAGAAAACTTACCGTACCTAAAAAGCTCCAAAATGAAATTTCCCTTAAAATTGATGAAAGTTGATCGAAAATCGAAAAAAATTGATCGAGAATTGAAGGAAAACTGCTCAGAAATGAAGGAAATTTTCCAAACATTAAAGGAAATTTACCAAAATTCAAAGAAAAATGCCCCAAAATAAAGGAAATTGTCTGAAAATTAAAGAAAATTACATGAGAATTAAGGAAATTGCCCAAAATTAAAAGGTATTTCCAAACATTGAAGGAAATTTACCAACAATTGATGAAATTTTATCGTAAATCGAAGAAGAGATATCCCAAACATTGAGCTGTTGAAGGAAATTTCTCAAAAATTGAAGAAAACCTATCTAAAATTGAAGAAAATTGCTCCAAAATGAAGGAAGTTTGCCGAAAATTGACCGAGAATCTAAAGAAAATTTCCCCTAAATGAAGGAAATTTCTGAAAATTGAACGAGAATGAAAAAAAAAATCCCAAACATTGAATGGGATGTTATAGATATTGAAGGAAATTGCAGAAAATTTTCCGAAATTTGAAAAGAATTGTCCCAATATGAAGGAACTTTTCCAAAACTTACACGAGAATGAAGGAAATTTCTCAAAGATTGAAAGTTATTTTACAAACATTGAATGAATTTTACCAAAATTGAAGAAAATGTACCGAAATCTAAGGAAAACTGCACGAATATGAAGGAAATTTTTTAAACATTCAAAGAAATTTTCCGAAAATTGAAGAACAATTGCCCCAAAATAAAAGGCAATTGTTCGAAAATTGCACGAGAATGGAGAAAATACTCCAAAGATTGAAAGAGATTTCCCAAACATTGAATAAATTTTTCCTAAAAGTAAAGAAAATGTACGTAAAAAGTATTATCAGAAAAATTTAGGGGTGGGGCATGGCCCGGCCCCCTTTGGCTTTGCCCCTGCTGTCCTACCATTGGGACTGACGGCTTAACGTCCCCTCCGAAGGACGGCGAGCGCCACTCAACCATTGCCACTTCTCTCAACAGCTGAATGAGGAGCAGGAGCTGCAAACGACGTACTTCCGCTTTGATGATCGGCGTATCTGTCTGCATAGCTGTGGAAAAACGGGTTGGACCTCACCGAGGGTGGTACCTTCAGCATCTCAGTCGTGGGCTCTACGAAATGAGCTACCTGACTCCTCATTTCAGCGTGCTGAACACACTTGGACAAGCATATTAAACTCATACATTTTCGTCTGCATCAGTAAATTGTGTTTATATAAATGATATGATGCTATTAAAAACATAACAAATAAAAGATAATCCTAAATAAATAGAAACGTTATACGTGAACACTTTTAGTCTATTATTACACCCTCGATCAACACCAAATGCAATTAGATAATACACATATAACACATAACACATATAATACATAATACAATAATTTCGAGCTGTCTGCCCTGTCTGTCATACATCATAAATTGTCTTTTTTTTCTCTCACAATTTTAAGACTGTTTTGAGACTTCTCAGTATTTTTGTAATCATTTTTTTTTTTTTAATTCTAAAAATGTCTTCACACAAGACTTTTTAAGTTTACATCTGGTTTTTCCCCCGGGGTTGTTCATGAGGTACGAACAGGGACTACAATATCCTGCAAAAATTAAGCGTGTATCCTCCATGCTTCGTCGAGTCATTTTGTTTTGTGTCATATGTGGCCATCGTATTTGGATGTATCCCTTCATAAGAAATAAATTGAGCATGCACATAAGATGTATTCGCTTGATTACGTTTTGCATTGTCGGATGAGCTTTCATCTCTTCATTTTTTTTACATGTTTACTCTCGGACATTAAAATTCTTTATAAAATTTGCCTTTAATTGTCTGTCGAATGTTGCAGTCGGGCTACGGTATTGTAATGTATATAGGCTATTTATATAGGCGTGAATTTTATTCGGTCACTAATTACTACTTCGGAATGATAAAACAGATTCAGGTTGATGAAAAATTGTAGATCACATAACTAGTATTCTGCTATGTTTCAAACCCTTTCTTGTCTGCATCCCCGGGACACTGTAACTGGTAATAATTGGGACACGGTCAGTGCTTGACAGTCTAAATATTTTCCACAAATCTATTAAGTTCGTGAAATTGCTTTGTATTTTTTCTCAGAAAATTTCTGGTTGGAAAAAGTTTGTCATAACTTTTAAAAAGAGGTGGCGAAATTGATTTAAAAATGATGTAAGCGGGAACAGCCAAGCCTAATTTCATAATATGTTATTCTATAGAGTACAGAATTGTATCCTTCTGACAATCTGACTGTATAAGATTTGGTCAAATATTGGTCAACTGTTTATACTGACCCCGCCCCTTCGTAATACACATCGCTTCGTCCACTCCAATGCATGTTTCTTCGGAAGGTCACGGGCCTAAATCCCCCCTTTTCTCACCATGACACCAATCAGACAGTTGCATGAACAGATGAATATTTGTCAGTCAGTCAGTCAGTGGGTTATCACGAAATTAAAGGGCGTGACATCTCCAGCATTATTACCCGGGACGCCTATACACGCGAAACGGGCAAGAAAGAAAAGAGAAAAAAATCTTCTATGGGCCCAGGTTCTACAAGAAATTGGAATTTTAATTTTTGTTATAGTGCAATTATTGACCGAATAGCCTTTCGTTAAGCAGTTAACTGGTTAAGAGCTATACAGTTCTTTTAAAGGATTAGTTCAGTGGGCAATCAAGTTGATCTCATATGAAATTGTGAAGAAAGCATTCAAAAATGTTATACCGTTAAGAAAATAATCAAGTTTAAAATTCTTGTCTGTGCAGAAATGACTGGTGTAGTAAGTCTAATATTATTGGAATTATTGGTAAAATTTAGTACAGAAGGGAATTTCCTGCAAAGTGAACAAAATTTCCCAAAAATGAAGAAAATTTCCCCAAAACAAAGAAAATATCCCGAAAATTAAACGAGTTTTATCGAAAATTAAAAGAGATTTCCCGAAAATGAAATAGATTTCCAGAAAATTGAAATAGATTTCCATATTATAGGCCTATATAACAGAACTATAGACGGGATTTAAGCAGGGGGGAAGTGGCACCTCCCACTTTTTTTCAAATGTATATCATTTGTATGGTGTTTTTTTGTATTTTCATAGATAGGCGGCGGAAGGGGGCAGGGGCCCGGCCCCATTTAAATGGGGAGGGGGAAGGAATCCCCAATAATCATTTGTAATTTTTGGTGTATTTTCAATCACCCCCGAGATTTGATTAATATGTTCTCTTTATATGATAGCCTAGATCATGCAGTCCACAACTACAACATTCTTTAATTATGCAAAACACTTGCATTACGTCTGATGACAACTCGCCTCCCTGACCTGATTCTAATACGTTATAAGCGGGCTTTATTTGTGTTGGCACTATTGACTATCCTTTACCTGAAAGCGGATATATTTATTTTCTAACATTTTGGAAAGTTAGGTTGCTCACTTGCATCATAAAACATGGGTAAAATCATAATTGTATTAAGACCTCCAATTGTTCTTTATAAATTAAAAGCTGCAGCCCGTTTCATTCTTTTAATTTTGCAGTAACATTTGCTTTTCAAATAGCTTACATTAAACAGCAGAATTTTTGGAGAATATTATGAGTCTTTTTAGATTTTGTTAATGCAGGCCCGTTGCCAGGACTTTGAGAGGGGTTCGTTTTTTTTCGAATAAAAGGGCACTTCATTCCTGCACCTCGGAAAAATTTGAATGGGAACGCGACGTTCTACATCAGATTTTTTTTCCCTAGGAGATTCGTCAACTGGCCCAGCTTTGAAATTCCTTCTAATTGCTTATTATGTATTTAGATTTTAAAAGAGCACTTCCTCTGAAAAAGGGCGTTCTTCAGACAGTCAGAGAAAAGTTTGAAAATGTAAAATAATATATTAGTAATATATTAACACTTTGTGCGATATTGTATTTAATACATGAACTAAGACACCGAAAAGTAGAGGGGGAGAAGCGGGATTAGTACTCCCCGTATTACCGTCGGACTGATGCCAGCCGTGCTACTAATGCTGCCGTTGGTGATGGCTGGCCTTCCTCGTACGGCAATCCCAATGTCAACCCGTACTGAGGGATGTATATAATAACTACGGCGGAATATAGAACAGGTTTGTTTGAAAAGTTTTACAAAATGTACACATGTTCATAGTCAATTATTGGTAGCTTATCAAACATTTTTTTTTTTAGACTACACATATTTTTTAAAGAGTGACCATACACCTATATCCATGAACAGAAACGTGAACAATAAACATTATATTTCCACATTATGCGTTTTCATGATTTTGTTTGTTTGTATATTATATCTCTCTTTGACACGAATTTTAACTTGTATAACATACTTTCTTCCCATACGTTGTTAAGTACTTTTTTCCCCTTCAAATGTTAATTTTGCGAGAGCTTCGCCCCCCCCCCCCTGACTCCTACCGCACCAGGGGCCCTTAAGCGGACCCCTAGACCCCACGCCAAAAGCGAGCACGCGCTCACAGTGACACTGATTTACGCCTGTTCAGTAGCCCCCTCATCCCTTCCCCATTGATTCCACTGATACTGCTCAACAACTTTCGAAACGTATATTTTGACTATTGTAGGTGTCCTCTCGGGCACAATTTGACCTTAGTAGTTGTGGTGCCGTTAAGCCTTCATCAAACAAACAAACAAACAAACATAAAGTAACACTAACAGGGTATTTGATAAGTACTTTTACAGTACACCAAACTGGCTGACTGGACAAAACGCGCGGCGCGGCCCGGCGGCACGTACGGACTACAGCACCATGCGCGGCTATGCAGTATGAGGAGGTTTACTCGAGTACCAGGCATCTTTGTTTAGAAATAAGAATTTTGATACTAGGCCTATGTCGCTGAAATGGAATTTGGATGTGTGGGAGTAATTACAGTAAAAAAAGATCGTTTATTTTTTGCTTGGCAGACAGACCAACACAACGGGTGAGCGAGGAGTCAATGAAACTGAAAAAGAAATATTAATAACATTAGCCTAAGTCAGGATAGGATTCCATCATATTAAAGTTAGGTTCGAACTGCCAGGACTTTTGACAAGTTTTGTGTCCGTTAAAAGTTCAGATGTCAGATTCTTTTTAACTTTAGGCTAAGTGTTTGATTAACGTTAAGATTTTAAAGAAAACAACTTGTAAAATTATTTAAGTAGACCGTAGGCTATACTTTGGAGAAGGAAATAAACTATAAACTGATATACTTTTGCATATGTAAATTATCGCAGCCATCCATCTTCCAGACTTCAAAACAATTTTCTGTCAAATTTTGAATTTAGGGAAAATTTCAAAGACAGGCCTAAAGCTGACTAAGATCTATATTGTGGGTTTAAATTGGACCCTAGCAGGTTTGTTTAGCCACTGCAGGTGTACAAAACAATGATGCAGCTGGATGGAAAAAAAATTCTCCTTTAAGTTAAATTTCACTTCTCTTACTTAGCCTAGTTGCAATAGGCCTAATGTATGGCCCAGGCCTATGTAGCTGGCCTAGGGTTATGTACCTTCTTTCACAAACAAAATCTTTAAATTTAATATTCATCATAGGTCTAAGCCTCGATAGAATACCAGGGGCGGACTAGGAGGCTGAAATATTTCGGACCAGATTTACCAATGGCACACAATATACTAACTGGATGGAGGCAGTGGTGGCGCTATGGGGGACATTATCTCCCCCCCCCCTACGAGATCACTTGCCCCCTTCCCCACCTTCCCCCAATTTTTTTTGCAAATTGACATATTTTGTCCGATTATAATACTTTGCCCCCCCATGAGACAAATTTACCCCTCGCTTGTCCCCCCCTCATGAGCCATGACCAAAATCTGGATGGAGGAGAGTCTGAGGGAAACCTCCTCTCAGCCCTGGATGGTTCGCTCTCAGCAATTTTCAAGGTCATTCAACCATATTAGACACAGTTTCAGAAGACATTTGAAAAGATACGCCTCTGTAAAGTTCTTGCTACTAATAATTTGGAAGCTGCTAGATAGACTTGTGTGCCGGTGGCGCGGAATGCGCCTTTGTAAAGTTCCTACCAGTATTTTGTATTCAATTTGATTTCATTGATTAATTTCCACACTAATCATGAAAATTTAACAACAAAGCTTTACATTCAGATAAAAAGATGATTAATGCAGTGGCATAGCTAGGACCCTACGGGCCTGGGCTGAGTGGGGCCCTGACGGCTCCTATGGTATATAGGTATAATGGTATATTTTTCTTCAAACCCTTTATAGGGCCCGGGCCAGGCCCAATAAGGGTAGCGGTTGCCCCTCCTGCCCCCCTTTAGTTACGCCACTGGATTAGCGGATGAGGTCTGAACGAGCTGTTTCTCTTACAAAGCAGCATACAATACCCTTGCATCATCAACCGATATTTGGTTTTGTTCGAACTGTTCGGCTGCTTGTGGCCTGTGTGGACTCCAGTGTAGGAGATCCTATAAAGCAGTACAGTGTGACAATTGTGATCAATGGATCCACACTAAGTGCTGCAACATTGATGACTCAAAATACAGCGACCTCATGCACTCTAGCTGTACCTGGATGTGTGATACTTGTAACTTCATGGAGTTCTCAGATTCTTTCTTTTAACAATTCTATAAACTGTACTAACTTATATGAGGCACTTTCAAAGTTATTCTTCCAGCCTTGACTCTGGGTTCAACCATCATCCCGATGTCAAATTGAAAATAAATAAAAAAAAAGGTAAAAAGGAAGATTTAAAAAAATGTATTGTTATCAACTTTCAAAGTGTTTGAAACAAGAAAGCCTCCACTGAAAGTCTTATAAGTAATTCCGTGGGTGTGTCAGACCTATGAACAACGGTAAACTTTGTAGTGACAGTATGCCTAAAACTAACACTCTAAACAGCCAGTTTTTCAAGGTTTTCACAGAAGGAAATAACTCTCAAATCCCTGTCACTAAACCACTCGCCACCAATAAAAATAAACCTAGTTATAATCACTCCAAAAGGTGTCAAAAAGCATCTGCAAAACCTAGACCCAAACAAAGCCTGAGGCCCTTACCAAATACCACTGTGGTTCTTAAAAACAACATGCGGAAGACCTGTATGAAATCCTAACTGATCTCTTCCAAACCTCTGTGGATAACAGTACTATCCCCAACAAGTGGAAAGAAGCAAACTTATATAGCATTTAAAAAAAAAGGTAATAAACATGATCCAGCTAATTACAGACCAGTCTCTCTTACCTGCCTGGTAGTAAAATCCTTGAGCATATAATCCACTCACATGTGATGAAATTCCTTGATGAGCATAATATCTTAATTGATCCCCAACATGGTTTTCGAGCTAAAAAATCAAACTGAAACACAACTCCTCTTAACAATAAATTAAATTTCTAAACAAATTGAACAGTACCATCTCTCTGGCTAAACTCGACTTCTCAAAAGCCTTTGATAAAGTCCCACACCAACGCCTCTTATCCAAACTTTCTGCATATGGCATTGATGGAAATCTACTGGCTTGGTTTGCATCCTGCCTCAGCAACTGCATTCAGCATGTTGTCTGTGATGTCGAAATCTTAAATCCTAGACAAGTTCTATCTGGTGTACCACAAAGTACTGTTTTAGAAGGGAGTTGTCATTTAGACTCCCTGGTTTTTGATCCTTTACTCTTCCTTTTTTATATGTCAATGACATCCCTGATAACATAAACAGCACAGTTAGACTGTTTGCTCATGATTGTCTTGTGTATAGAACAACTGATAAACTCTGTGACCAACAAATCCTCCAAGATGATCTAAATAAACTTGAAGAATGGCAAAATAAATGCCAAAGAATTTCAACCCCTCTAAATGCTACATTCTCTCAATATCTCCTAAAATATGCAATAAATTACCAGTTTATACCTTGTGTAACCAGCTGCTAAAACATGTCAACTCCCACCCGTACCTAGGTGTTGAATTTGATAATAAACTCAGATGGAATAAACATATACACAACATCACCAACAAAGCAAACTCTGTACTTGGCCTATTAAGACGTAACCTCTCAAACTGTCCCACTGACGTTAAAACCACTGCATATAAAGCTCTAGTTAGGCCAGTACTTGAGTATGTATCAGTAGTCTGGGACGCCCATCACCGTAGATGAACTTTAATCAATTCAAAGGAGAGCCGCCAGGTTCAGACTACTCTTATAAATCTAGTGTCACTAACATGTTTCATAAATTAGATTGGCCCCTGCTAAAAACAGGAAGAAGGAACACCTGTCTACAAATGCTATATAAAATCAATAGCAATCTTGTTTTTTTGTTTGATGAGGGCTTAAGGGCACCATGACAACGAGGGTCAAATTGTGCCTGAGAGGTTAGATCATTCTAGAGGTAGGAAGGAAAGAAACGGGGAGATTGAGAGAAATACAATAACTAAAAGTCAGAAAGCTGGGATCGAGAGAGAAGGTGCATGGGTGAAAAAAAAGAGAGAGGGTGGGAGAGGAGGACTAAATATGGTTGTAGAGGGAAGTATGATGAAGGAAGGAGATAATTTTATCCAGAGGGTTTTTCTGCAAGAACTTGGCAATTGAGTTGTGGGGAGCGAGGGAAGCTCTGGGAAGGTTGTACAGTTGACAAGGAAGGAGAACGTGATGGACTGTGTGGGTGCAATGGCAATTGTTGCAGAGGGGTTGGGGGAGCCAATAAGGAGGTGGGAGTGAGTTAGGTTGATGTGACCTATTCTAAGATGGGTAATATGAACGTTGCCGACACGAGAGAGGTTGTGGATAGTGGGTTTGATTGGAATGGTGGGCTGGATGACGTGAAATTTGTTATCATTTTGGGAGTCCCATGAGGTTTGCCAGCGGTCACAAACAAGAAAAGCGATGTCAGAAAGGGTTTTGGGAAATGAGGTAGGATGGAGGTTGAGGGCAAGCTTAGCGACTGCATCAGCCCTGTCATTGCCAGGGATGCCAACATGGCTGGGTATCCAGAAGAAAAGAATACTTTTCCTGCAGAGGGTGGGCGAAAGGTGTTTCTGGAGGAGGAGGTGGGATGTAAAGTTATCCCATGTAAGATTCAGTAAAGAAGTAAGGACAATCTTGGGGTCCGAGAAGATGGCAAAGTTGCTGAGGGGAGAGTACTCAATAAAGTTGAGGGCGAGGAGGATGGCCTTTGCCAGTAGTCAGGAAGCCTGTTACTGAGGGTAATGTCTTGGATGACGGCAACAGCAGCTGTCTTGTTGCCTTCCTTGGAGCCATCAGTATAGATGGAGGTGTAGTTTGAGAGTTGGTCTTTGATTTGGCTTTGGAGATTGATGAAGAGGTTAGGGTGAGTTTGGGTTTTGTGATGAGTGGAGAGGCCCAGGTGGATTAAAGGGAGGGGTGGCCCAGTGAGGAAAAGTGGGCCAGGAGAAGGTACCAAGAGTGGCGGGGTTGATGCCGAGGTAGAGGAGGTCTGATTTGATGCGTAAGCCAAAGGGAGGGGATAAGGTTTTAGTCCTGTCAAAGAGGGTGGAGAAATTGGGGTAAACAGGGGTCTGATTGTTGGTGAGAACTCTAAAAGCATAGGAGATGCTTAGCTTTCTACACCTTAGCAGAAAGGGGGCTCGTTGGCTTCAACATGAAGAGTGGTAATTGAGGAGGTCCCGTAGGCACCCAGACAAAGCCTGACGGCTTCATTTGATGGTGTTGATGTGGTTGAGGTAAGAGTTGTGAGCGACACAGTAAACAATATTGCTGTAGTTAAGCTTGGCACGAATGGTGAGCCTAAAGATTTTTAAGAGATTATAGCGGTTCGCACCCCAAGTGGTGTTGGAGAGGAGGCGGAGAATGTTGAGGAAGTTGTTGCATTTCTCTTTCAGGTTGGTGATGTGTTGCTTGTAGGAGAGCCTGGGGTCTAGAGTTAAACCCTGGAACTTAGTGTGTTCAAGTTTAGGGATGCGATTGCCATTGAGCACGAGGCTCAGGTTTTGGTAGAGGTTGTAGAAATGACAGAAGTGCATGCAGACTGTCTTGTCTTTGGAGAATTTAAAACTGTTATTGTTGCACTAGTCTTGCAGCCGGTTGAGGCTAAGTTGGAGCCTATTTTTGACAAGAGGAAAGCTAGGGGAAGAGTAGAAGATGGTGAAGTTGTCCACGTAGAGGGCACATTTGATGTTGGAGCCAAGGTTGACTGCGACGTCATTAATGCTCGGGTTGAAGAGTGGGGAGAGGATGCTGCCCTGCGGGACGCCCTCTTCTTGGGGGTTGGGGTTGGAGAGGATGTGGCCAATACGAACTTGTTACTGCCTGCGTGAGGAAATTTTGAATAAAGATGGGGAGGTGGCCTCTCAGGCCGATGGTGTAAAGTTTGCAGATAATGCCGTATTTCCAATAAGTGTTGAGAGCTTTCTCGGGGTCGAAAAAGATGGCAATGAGGTGTTCCTTTTTTACAAAGGATTCACCGATAGCGGTGTCGAGCGTAATTAACTGGTTTAGGGTATTGCGATGTTTCCGGAAGCCGCTTTGGTGAGGGGAGAGGATTCTGTTGGTCTCAAGGAACCAGTTTAGTCTCTGGTTAATGATCCTTTTCATAATTTTACAGAGACAGCAGGTGAGGGCAATGGGGCGGTAGATGGAGCGGTCGGTACTGTCCTTCCCTGGTTTGAAGACTGGGTGACAATAGCTATCCTCCAGATAGGGGGAAAGGAATGTGAGGACCAAATGTGGTTAAGAATGGTGAGTAGGGTAGTGGTGGTCTTGTCGTCATTGATAATGATGACCTAATCCCAAACGCAAGAATTGATACAAGAAATAACCATGATCTGAATTTCCACATTCCTTATGCTAAAAAAAATGTTTATAAATACACCTTCTTTCCTCATACACTAAAAGATTACAATGCTTTACCATCAGACATTGTACATGCACCAAGTCTAAACTGTTTCAAAGCTCTTAACTTGCTAAGCCTGTTAATTGATTTTTTCTCACAATTTTCCTACACTCTTTTGGCGTTCATGTCCTCTAGAAGAATGTTTCCTAACTTAACCTATTCAGATTCAGATTCAGACCCTCTGTACAAGAAACAAATAAAGGAACATAAGATAATGCACACTTATACAGGAATAAATACATATAGAATGGACTTCCCCCCCCCCCCCTTCCCTCCCTTCTTCACTCTATCACACAAGATGATAGGCATATCATACCACCATGTTATTATAACATGTAAACTAATCCCTAGTACCCCTACAGGACCCCAATATTCCCCTTCCACACACACTCCCACACCCAATGTTCAATTAGTAAGGAAAGAGAAAAGTGACTTAAGGGACAGACAATTGACAGTATAGTGTTTAATAATCATACAAAAGTAAGTGCTTCAATTTTGGGGGCATTCCTTATCACATTATCAAGATTATTCCAGAATTGCACACCTGAGAAGCTAAAGACTTTCAAATGTTGGGGCAAATACTGTACTTGTACACATGTAAATTACTGGAGTGCCTAGTAAAATGGTCATGGTTGTCTTAACAGGAAGTTGTTACTTAGTTGGTCTGAATTAAAGCTGAGGAGGCTGCATAGCAAATTAGGCAAAAGGTTGTTAATAGCTTTATACATGAATACACCTATTTAGAATCATAAATATTAAACAAAGTGAGGATCTTCAAGTCTTTAAAAAGCGGTGAGGTATGAGCTCTATAGTCTGACAATGTGATTACACTGAATAGCTTTTTTCTGGAAAATGAACAGGTGGTTAAAGTAAGTGGGGTGAGTATTACCCCATACAATATTACAGTAAGTCAAATGTGATAAAAGGAGAGAAATATATAATGAAATAAGAACCTTCTGTGGTAGAACGTTACTTATCTTATACAGGATTCCTATATTTTGGCAGTCTTATTGCCTAATGCATTGATATGAAGCTTCCAATTACGTTGGGGGTCAAGATTTAAGTCCAAGGAATTTAACAGATTTAGTTTGTTTTACAAAAGTGTCATCAATACAAATCTTAAGATCTGGAAACTTGTTGCAAAGTCGATAAAATAAGATAAAGTTGGTCTTTTTTATATTCATGGATGGTTTGTTTGCCTTAACCTATTCCGAAACTATTTTGAGATCGTGGTTAACAAAGGGATGGAGGAATGGTTGGGGGTCACTTGAATCTCACTTGCCTTGTAAAGAATGCTGATCTCATTGGCATACAGAGAAAAATACAGTTTTTTAGAACAAAAGGGTAGGTTGTTTATATATAGAAGAAATAACAAGGGTCTAAGAATGGAGCCCTGGGGCATACCACAAGAAATATCCCTTAATGATAAACAAATGTTAATTTTAACAAGTTACTTACGTTTGAACAAACAATCACGAAACCAATTATGGGCTACACCTCTAGTACCGTAATGTAAAAGCTATCATTGACAGTATCAAAGGCCTAAGAAAAAAAAATGCCTACAGTATATTCATTGTTATCAAAACCTTTCAAAATAAAATGAGAGATATCTAATGCTGCCATATAGGTTGAGTACTTTTGACGAACTCCAAAACTGGTGGTCACATATAATATGATGCTTATTGAGGAAATTGATAGTTCTATTGTAATAACTCTTTCAAAAATTTCGATATTGATGAGAACTGATATAGGTCTGTAATTATTTAAAGTGGATGTTTCATCAGCTTTGAAAATAGTGGTCTTACAAGTGTGGTTTGATCAGGGACAATACCAAATGAAATTAAGCGAAAAATTAATGATATGACTTGGGGCGGCAGCAATAGTATTACTATTATTATGTAGAATTTTGATCGGGATGCCATCAATACCAAAAGCAGAATTCTTAGGTAACTTGTTGGTAATTTTGATTATTTCAGACAGATTAGTAGTGAAAGATATAAGGAATGTGAACCACTTAAGTATGGCGGCACTTTAGACTGCGTCCGCTGGACATACAGTATAGGCCAGCCTGTCCCTAAACACTTTCCTGCATACTGCAGGCCTGTATAGCCAACACCCGTAGGCCTTTTCAAAGGGGTATGCGAACACTTCAAGAGGGGCAACTGCCAACTAGGCAGATTCTCCATAGGCTCCTATATCCTTGTTGTTATACAATTTTTTTTTTGAGCTGCTAGCTAGACTTGTGCGCCGGTGCCGTGGCGCCACCACCACTTAGGTCTATTGGTGCTTTGGACTGTGTCCGCTGGACCTATAGGCCAGTCCACCCCTGAACACCTTCCTGCAGGCCTGTAGCCAAAATCTGTATGCCATTTCAAAAGGGAATGCAAATACGTCAAGAGGGGCAACTGCCAACTGGGCAGGTATAGGCTTCTATACCCTTGTTGTTATACAATTTTTGTTGTGTATTGTAGGCGAGGGGGGTTAGATTCTCCATATACCCTTGTTGTTATACATTTTTTGTTTGATTTCATGCAAGGGGGGGCACATCTAAACCTTTGCAAGGGTGAACATCCCCACACACTAGGGTTATGCTTCCCTGACTTTCAAATTGAGCTAAAATTGGTCAAATTAGGTCTACAATGACATTAAAATCGTGACGTGATCAGTACAATTATACCATAAAATTGACCTGACTTGTTCAGTACTGTGCATGTTTTGATTTTTCTCAAGTGGTAAATTCAAGGCTCAGGTAGGATACAATTTTTAAGTCTTTATGTTTCTTTGTTGCTAGGGTCCACACTGAAAACAAGTCATTGTGACTTAGAAGTGCTTCTTCTGGCATATGCCTAAAAGTGAGAAAGAAAAAAACAAATCTTAAAAATCGATGTAAAAATGAAGAGACTTGCTTAGAAAAGGCAAGATTAAACAATTTTCTCTCACACTACTACCTCTTATCAGGCTCTCCCAAATCTTTCTGCCTCACCTGCAATATCAAATTGTTGGTCAACAATATCCTCTAACCTGCTCCTAATACTCTAATTCAGAACCTCACTCATCATCTTCATTTCAGACGGATCTCTTTGAGGAAAATTCCACTTCTGACATTATCTTCTTTGGCAACA
This sequence comes from Chiridota heheva, assembly GCA_020152595.1. NCBI lineage: Eukaryota > Metazoa > Echinodermata > Holothuroidea > Apodida > Chiridotidae > Chiridota > Chiridota heheva. The sequence goes on from JAIGNY010002250.1 coordinate 2,465,710, forward strand.
GTAACTTATACCGTTTTATACAGTCATCCCTTTCTCATTCTTACCTTCATCCTCCTTTCTCTCTCTCATATTTCTATCCTTACCTTTCCTTACTCCTTCTCTAAAGACTCCCTATTCCCCATCTAAAACCTTTTCTTTAATCTTTTTTTTCTTTTTCTAGCACCATGATAATGGTGATGTTCCCACTGAAACCATGTTAAAAATTTGACTCTCACTCTTGCAATGCAGTTAAACTTCAACAAATAAACAATCAAAATCAACTTCAAATGTGTAATTGCATTATGTTAAGTTCATTAAACATCACCTAAACAAGTGATATTGATATAATTCCATAATCTTGAACAATAAATTTTCATTCTTAAATTTTTGTTTTCATAAATACCTTTATTTTATTTTTTCTTGTGAACAGCATGCCTTGGCGCCAAAGTAGTATCATCACAAAATACCAACGTTGTTGAAGTACTAGAGGGCAGTCCAGTGAGCCTCCCATGTCGGATAAATGACAGTTCCCTCATCACCAGAGAGGGAAGCATTGTAACTTGGAGTAACAGGGATAGACACAATGTCTTGCAAAAACAGGCCTTAGGTAAGCAGATTTCTCTTATTTACTGTAGGTTATTCTCATTTAAGGTCTAGATATGGGTATGCGTGCAATATTGAAGCAGCAAACAAATAAATCTCCAGAAATTTACCATATTACTGCTTTTTGAATTTGTTCTCAAGATGTATATTTTCATGTGATTTTGTATTTCTGTATGTACATCGCTTATTATCATAATTCTTTGAAGGTGTGCAGCAATTTCTGACCTCTCCCCAAATTTTAAACTCTTTTTGCTCATGTTGTTGCTAGATGGACCTGTCTATGAACAAAGTCATTCCAAACAAATCTCATTTTGAATAATTAAATCCACTTTTAAACCAGTATTAAAATCATATTCATTCCAATGAGAAAAAATGATGGTATTTTGAGCTCAGCCACATGTAATCTTGCTATGTACTACACTACCCATGGATGTCGGACCACTAGTGAGCTTTGAAGTAATTAGAGAGCAATTTCACTAGGGTTTCATATGTAATCATTACTTCTCTTGAATAACGATCAAATCCGCAGTTTAAACTATTAGGAAATGTTCTAAAATGATCAATAATTTAAATGACTAATTGTAATCTCAATCAAACAGGTTGACGTTTAATTTGCTCACTAAGTTTTCACCAAAAAAAAATGTGTTCAAAATACAAGCAAGTATTAAGTACTTCCATGACTGTTTAGGTCTGAAAATCTAAAACAATGGAAGAATAAGGAGTTAACACTGGAAGGATAAGGAGTTAACACTGGAAGGATAAGGAGTTAGCACTATAAGGATAAGGAGTTAGCACTGGAAGGATAAGGAGTTAGCACTGAAAGGATAAGGAGTTAGCACTGCTGGCTGGATATGTGTAAAGTATTTACTCTATCTATTGGAATAAAAAGTATTGACAAAATAGATGTCCATTATCCCTTAAAATGGTATGCTTCCAAATGAAGAGTCTACTTTGTAGAAATATTTTATATCTTTGAAAATTACACTTTAGGTACAAAAGTAATGTAATGTAGAACAGGCTCTGTCAAGACAAATGCTTGACTGACTGTTTTCATGTACAGTATGCTATTGGAATATATAAACCTACAGTATGCAGACATCTAATTGAGATGGCCTTCTGAGGCATGCATGATAAGTATAGCTCATGGACTCAATATGTTTTTCTTGCAGTATTTGCTAAAATTCTGTCTTTTGATAGCAACAATTTTCTCTGGACAGAATTGATAAAAAACTTGTTTTTTGCTGTTTTTATCAAAATTTACAGTGTGTTTAAATGGTTTTAAAGAAAAATTATAACATTTGCTTCACACTCAAGTAAATTTTGCTTTGAGCATGCATGAACTGTACATAGATGTAGCTAAGGGGTGAAGTGGGGGGGGGGCATTCCCCACTTTTGATGCCAGGAAACGGGGTAAAAACCGGGAAATATAAGAAAACAGAAGTTTAGGCAGGAAATTAGGGAAGTACTAGAAGCTCCCCACACCTTAGGTTCATCGGTTGAAAGACTAAGCTGAGGTTGACGCAATCCAGACAACTTTACTTCGATCAGTCTTGCTCCACTCTTTTATTTTCATGCCTACATCCCTGAAAGTGCATTAAGTTGTGGGAACTCTGGGTGCAAAGCTGAATGTAAGGGGCTTCTCCAATTCCAACGAAGGAAAGGAGGAGTCATTTAAGAATATGATGAAAGAAAATAAACTGCAGAATTTAAATGAAGCAGTTGCATCTTGTGCTTAATTCCAGCATGTGCTATCTTGAATATTTACACACCATTCAAAGTATATTGCACTTCTATCTTTGACTTTCAGGTCATGTTAGCAATAATTCTACTGATTGGGGTCAATAAACCTTTACTTGTTACAACCATTGCATCGTTCGTTTGTTATGCATCCTGAAAGTAACCTTCAGTATTTTCTTCCAGAAGCTAATGATGAAAAACAGTCATATGAAAAGTGGAAATTGATATTAAGTGGAGATTAAAGTGGAAATTGATATTATTGAGATATATATATATATATATATATATATATATATATATATATATATATATATATATATATATATATATATATATATATATATATATATATATATATATATATATATATATATATATATATATATATATATATATATATATATATATATATATATATATATATATATATATATATATATATATATATATATATATATACATACATACATATATATATATATATATATATATATATATATATATATATATATATATATATATATATATATATATATACATATATATATATATATATATATATATATATATATATATATATATATATATATATATATATATATATATATATATATATATATATATATATGTATATATATATATATATATATATATATATATATATATATATATATATATATATATATATATATATATATATATACATATATATTTATATACATATATATATATATATATATATATATATATATATATATATATATATATATATATATATATATATATATATATATATATATATATATATATATATATATATATAATATACATATATAATCTTACCATTTATTAAGAATTGAATGATGTATACAAAAGGTTTCATATTATGATAATTAAGAAATGATAATTTTTTTTAAGATAGGTCAGTTTTATGAGATAGAAAAAAAGCAATTTAAATGAGGGAAGATACATAATAGGAGAAGTGGCAAATAGAATATGGTTAAAATAGTTAAAATATAAATATTATTATAAAGATCTATGAAAGTGTAGCATGTAATCATGCACATTGAGCAGATAGCCCTTTCTGGATTTTGATGCAAAATTGTATATGTAATTAACCTCTCTAATTATGTAAATAGGAGATGCCTACCTTAGCAATGCGGTAACTAGGTAGGGCAAACAAACCTCACATCCTCAATCATGCATTACCAACGCATTGACATTTGGATGTTCATATGGCTGCCGCAAACTTTGATCATTTATGGCACTTTTTCTAATCTTTTGAGTTTTAGCAAAGGGATAAACTTCATCAATATACCTAGGCCAGGAGACCGGCGTGGAGGGGGCATTGCTGTCATTCATAAATCACAAATTAATTTGAAGCATGTCACATCAAACTTGTTTAATGCCAAATCTTTTGAATATGCCATAATCTCAAACAATAATAGATCCTTCGATCTTGTGGTGATATACCGTCCTCCACCTTCTAGTGTTAACAAACTCACAGTTAAAGAATTTTTAGATGAGTTTGATGATTTTGTAGACAATTTAAATGATCTTCCTGGTCAACTTGTTTTGCTGGGTGATTTCAATGTGCACTTTGATGTCCCAACTAAGCCTGATGTTCGTCAAATTGCTACTACACTTTCATCTTCTGGACTCATTCAACATGTAAATCAACCTACACACAACAAAGGCCACATTCTTGATCTTGTCATTACCAGAGAAAATGAAACACTTTTATCATCTGTTGAAATTCATGAAAATCATGTCTCAGATCATTCTGTCATATGCTGTAAACTTGACTTACCTAAAGTAGTTCCCAATAATGGAATTATTTTAACAAGAAGATACAGTGCCATTGATCACTCCCAACTTTCACAAGATTTGTCATCCAATCTTAATCAAATTTCTTTGCAAGAAACAAATGTTGATGACTTTGTAGCTGATTTTGGCACTGCCATTACATCAGCCCTTGATCTGCATGCTCCTGTTATTGAACGCAAAAAGAGTGTCCGTTCGCGCCCTAAATGGTACAACAAATCAGTTGATGATGCCAGGAGAGAACGGCGGCGCTGTGAGCGCAAGTGGCGCAAAAGTAGATCTCTCTCTGACCTATCAGTGTATAATGATTCAAAGCAACATGTAAGAACTGTTCTTTTCTCTGCAAAGAAAGAATTATACATGGAGAAGTTACAGTCTTCCACCCCAAGGGACATGTTTGCCACTGTCAACACACTTCTCAACAATAATTCAAGAATTCTTCCACAGAGTGAATGTCCAATTACACTTGCAAATGACTTTAGTAATTTTTTCCAGAATAAAGTCAAGGACATCAGGCACAAGATTAATGACCTACATGTTGACTCACCATCTATTCTGATAGACAGAAGGTTTCCTTTCAATTGTTCACTTCTTTCTGATTTCCAGCCTGTCACTGAAGATGAACTTATGAATATAATCGTGAAGTCACCTTCCAAGACATGTGCTCTTGATATGATTCCAACATGGCTGTTGAAACAACATGTGAAAACTATCCTCCCGAAACTTACAGAAGTTGTGAATGCTTCCTTGGAACATGGTATTTTCCGAAAGCCTATGGACATGCAATTGTGGCTCCCATCATCAAAAACAATCTTTGGACAAAAATGAACTCAAAAACTACCGCCCAGTCTCAAACATTGCTACAGTTTCAAAATATATTGAAAAAGTTGTAACCAGTAGACTCACTGAACACATCAACAAACACAAACTTTTTGAGCCACTACAATCGGCCTACCGAACTTCACACAGTACTGAGTCTGCCCTACTACATGTGCAAGATTATGTTCTTCAAGCGCTCAACCAGCAGAAAGCAATTTTATTTCTTATGTTGGATCTGTCTGCCGCGTTTGATACGCTAGACCACCAAATCATGCTTCGTCGTTTTGAGCATAGCTTTGGCATTTCTGGCAACGCTTTGGATTGGCTATCATCATATTTTAATTGTCGGACTAACCATGTCCATGTTCCTGGAGCTGACTCCAACACTGTAAATCTTGAATATGGGACCCCACAAGGCTCTGTTTTAGGACCTTTGTCATTCACACTTTATACTATCCCAATAGGTGACATATTGCAGAAGCACAAGATCGAGTATCACATATATGCTGATGATATACAGATTTTCTTAGCCTTTAACCCTAAAGTTCCACTCGATGCTGAATGTGCTTTATTCAAACTGACCTCCTGTGTGCAAGATATCCAACAGTGGATGATTGCAAACAAACTTAAACTTAATGAGGACAAAACAGAGTGTATCATATTCTCTTCATCAAATGCTAGTAAAGCCCTTGAGAACCTCAAGTTTGTTTTTGGCAATACTTGCATCTCACCAGTCACTTCAGTTAAAAATCTGGGAGTTGCTTTCGATAATAGAATGTCAATGGACAACCATGTGACACAACTTAGTAAAACAATTAATTATCACATTAGAAACATTGGCAAGATTCGTCGGTACATTGACGTTGAAACCTGTCATTATGTTGTTCGATCACTCATCCTATCACGTTTGGACTACTGTAATTCCCTTTTGAATGGTATTACCATGAAAAATGTAAATCGCCTACAGAAACTCCAAAATAAAGCTGCTAAGCTTATCTTCAGGAAACGTCGTCGTGATCATGCCTCACCCTTGCTCAACAAATTGCATTGGCTCCTGTGTCACAGCGAATTTTATACAAAACATGTGTTATTGTCTACAAATCCCTGATACATCAATCACCTGAATACATATCCAACAGTCTGAAACTTTATACACCAGCACGATCCCTTCGCTCCTCTTCTGAAAACTTCCTGACTGAACCCAGAACTAACACCAAAGCTGGTTCTAGGGCTTTTTCAGCTGCAGCACCCCATGTTTGGAACTCTTTGCCTTCACACATTCGCCATGCCAGTTCACTTGGACAGTTCAAAACACGTCTTAAGACTTTTCTTTTTTAATCATGTATTACTTACTGAACTTTGGGGCAGCATTCTGGGCGCTTTGTATCCTATGGAAAAGGCGCCTACTACAAATGAACATGGATGGATGGATGGATGGATAAACATAATTTAGTTTGCTAAGTGTTCTGCGTAACAGCAATCAGATTTACGAAGTCCGCAGCGGGCCCGTAAGCACAATTTTCTTTCCTTAAAAAAAAAAAAAAAAAAAAAATAATAATAATAATAATAAACCATAAAAGTTAAAATCATCTAATTGACTATTACACAATTGGTGACTTTTGATACATCAATATTTATTTTTATGCTAATTTGTGATATATAACTGATCAGCCTTGGTATTTCTTATGTACAGTATATATGCTGTTTTAATTGTCTATCATACTGTAATTCTGGCTGAATCTAGTGAGATGGATTTTGCATAGATTTTGGATCTATGCTGACTGATAATAATATTTAAAATATGATTAGATGATTAAGTTTTATAGGATTAGAAGTTTATATTTCAATTCAATGATAAATCTATTTTTGCTTAAAGCTTCATAGTATAATGTTCCAGTGATGCAGTATTTTTTAATAAATAGCAACATTTATGTCGTAGTTTAAAAAAAATTGAAATTCACTTTACACTTTGTGCTTAAACAAACTCCTGGTCAAAATATGAGGGCGTTTTTTTTCCAAGTCAAAGGAATTTTCAAATAATACAGGTCTTACTTTTGATACTCGTGTTGTTAAAAAATTATTTAAATGTTCATAAGAAATAGTAATGATCAATTTGAACATTTGTGTGAAAGGTTTTCAGTACAATCATGTGGTATGATATGTGCATTCTTGAGACTGAAGTAAACCACTTTCAATATGCTTTAAACTTTTTGATGGTGAAGCAGGGCATTAATCTGTTTTGCATACAACAATCTGATAACTACCAGGGCTCATTTTATAGAATGACATGATTTCATTTTATTGTCTTGTTAGAAGTTTTATCTTGTCAGTAAATGTCCCATCAGTGTTGATACGATGTATCTTTGAATTTTTTGTTGTTCTACTTGACGGGATATTGCATGATTGTAGAAGACATACACGCAAAAGAAACAAAGTGCTCTGGTAGTGACTGTCTTTATCAGAGTACTGATTTATTTTATTGACAAGTACAGGGTTCAATATCAGCCGTTGCTTGTTGCAAGTTGGAGACCTGGCTGTTATGATCAGAGAGTTGGAAAATTATTTTTAAATTCCCATGGTTCCACTTGACCTATCAGACATGCACTAACAAATTTCCCATGAAACTTGGCAAGTTAATCAATCTTTTATTTATTTTGATCTCTATTATTTTGTATAAAACTTTTGATTTATTTTCTTCCCTCGAAACTTATGCTTTTCGCAGGGTTATAACCATATAGGAACCAGAGTGATTTTCCAGGTCTGTTATCATACCACATTGGATAGATTTATAACTAAGTGAAATGAAGAAGGGACTTATGTTAGAACTTTTAATCTATTCATTCTGTTCAACTGATATTCTCATTATAAAGTATTTCATTTTTGGGAAGAATGTTTTTTAATATATTATTTATCCAAAATAAGCAAATTATAAGGGACTGTAACCGGGTGCCTCCAAATCTAATGTGGTATATATTGTGTGGTAACTTTACACCAAATTGTATAATGGAATATTTGAGTATTTTATTATTTCTAAAACAATGAACTCCCAGTGTTTTTGGAATATAATTAAAAATTGTTAAAGTCATTATTTCTAGCTCGATTGTATACATGTAGTATATAATTTGGCATTTAATGAATAAAAGAATATTCAAGGCAGCGTCCTTCTCATGCAGTTAAAACAAAAATAAATACGAAATGATGTACTGATTATGCCAGTTTCAATTGTATGTCAGTTATTGTTATTATCAGATTGAATATAATATATTAAAAAATGGAAAAGTCTTTATATGATATTCCATTAAGTGTAAGGAATACTCTGGAAAGACCACGCTATAAATTTTACTGCAACTTGTTCTTGTAGTAATGATTTGCTGTGTTTACATTATTTCTAGGGTATGATATAAGTTTGCTACTTTTTATGGAAAAAAATCAAAGACCATATTTATTTGATATTCATAATTAGTACTTCTTCATTTCAAATATCTCCTTTGTTAACTTTTTTCATTTTGATTACCACACAGGGAAACATGTAATTGAGAAAAAATCAACTTGGATCAATTCTTCAAAACTAGCAGAAAGTAAATCATACAGTAGTTGTATTGCCATGTATATATGTATGACATGTCTGCATCGTGTACAGCATGCATGTTTTGCACTTTTCTTTAAAGTCATTGGTCAACTTTGCATGCTTTTTGTGCTCTTTGGATATAGACAATCCCCTCTTTGAATGTAGGTTTAGATCCACTCGGAAAATTGTGGTATAGAGATACTAAGTACAGTATATACATACTGTACATGTGTGTATGTTGCTCTGCGTGTTCTGCATGGGGGAGGGTTACAATTTATAACAAGCCCATTTGCAATGTGGATTTGTGTACAGTCTTCAACTTATTATGGTACTGTAAAAATTGTGAACAATGTCATCTATGTCCTTAACGAACCATTATTGTTTCTGTTTTGAAATATTGGTAAAAATGTAGATATGTGTTGATCATGGATATTAATAAATGTGTATCATTTTGTGAATTATGATATCAAGGGCGGGGGGCTTTAGCCCCCCCCCCCCACTTCTCATACACGAAAACCCCCTTATAAGACTTATTTAAACCCACTTTAAATAATATAACTTTATAGGATATTGTCATATGTTTTAATTTCTTCGATTTTGTTGATAAAAAAGGTAATGTTATTTCGATGGAGACTTTATTACTTCTTAGCACCCTCATAATCATTTTGAGCTGATCGAAGCTGTATTAAACATAACATTTGCGTGCTACCGCAGACTATGAGTTCGGGCAGCATAATTTTTTTTTCCCAGGAGTGTTTAGGGCAATTTGCGTGAAGGATTTTCAACTGATATCAATGCAAATTGTCCTTAACACTCAAAAACAAATACGCGTGCGGGCATCTGTGACACCTAATGTGTTGGTACTGTTGAACGCACATAACAAATTATACATACGGTTGTACGTGCACGCATGTCTACTTGCGGAAAGTCTGTTAGAGTTCAAAAAGAAGATAACAAGAATGTCACTTGTGTATTCTTCTTTGGAAAAAAGAGAAAAAATTCCCAAAGCGCCACACATGCCCAAGAAACCATGCCAAAAACGAGGCTTCTGGGTGGGGATGGGGGTTGAGGTGCTTAGAGAAATACATTTCAACCCCGAAGAAGAAAAAAAAATGTTCCTACGCCACTGGATATCATTGTAGAGAAAGGTAAGCATTTTCAGGGTGTGAGCATATTTTTGGCGTGTGATCTTGTCACCATAAATGATCCAAAAAGTGGATCGTTTATTGATTACTGAAATAAATGAAAATGCACATACCTTAACATATAAGTTATCGTGATAGGGTAGGATTTGACACCATTGGATTCTCTTAAATAAGACCACATTTTTTTTTTAGATTGACCTGTGAATGACACTACACCATAGCTATTCAGGGCAACAATGTCACTAAAGATATTTGAATAAGGAAATGATTTCACAGATTTGCATATAAATTTAGGTAAATGGAGGTCAGAAATACATTGTAATAAGGTAATTATGATCTGATCATGATGAATTATTTTTGCTATTTTCATTGTTTCCGAAAGATTTGTAAGCAATTTAACTTAATGTTTTGTTTTGGGGTCCTTAAGCCTTAAAAAACTGTGGGAATACAATTAAGTCTGAATCTTTTTGAGACTTCTACACATTGCATACTTGTATATCAGTCTGGTGCATGTTTACACACTGACTGTAATTTCTTTGATGTGCATTTAATTTCTGTGGGTAATTGTTTAACAAAGGAGACTAATTAAGAGTTGATTAAAAGCCAAAACTAGCTCTTTGTTGGTCTATAGACAAAGTATTCCTGCAGAATTGAATTTTTGGCCAACATTAATAAATGCCAGTCAACCATCTGGCTGTTTTTCTAAAGGCTGATAAAGTATATACAGTATGTGTCTTTCCTAAAAAGTTAAAAGATTAGTTCTAGATATAATACACAATAATGCAACGATAATAATAAAGAACTACTTTGATGCCTTAATTCTTTAATTAGATATTGAATATTAAACTTGTCATAATAAGCCTGTGTAAAAAAATAAAGAAATGAAAAATGATAATAATTTTGAAGCCGTCCTTAGGCTCTAAAATATTGTATTCAGAGTCTTGGTAGGGTGTTTGGGTGCCGTTGCCTTTTAATTATCATAGGCTGGGACCGCTCTACTTACCTGGTGTCGATGTTTCAGCATGCATATTCATATTTTACATCTCTTATGGGAGCCTGATATCACCTTGCCATGGCTCCCCCTGCTGAGGTTCATATCATTTAACATAGCTTCGCCTATGCAGGGGCATTTTAATTCATCGTAGCTTAGGGTTTTTTTTTTGTGCTACTCACAGTTTTCATCCTAACTGGCCCATTTTTTATAGTCATGCTCCAAGTATGTTATTTTATTAGCTGGTGCTTTCTGCTGTTGTGTTCTTAGGTTCCCCTTTGTTTTTTTCTAATAGACCGGATCTTGCCTTGTGACCCTCTTAGCCTATATTGCCAGTTATGTCCACAATTTTGGTATATATGCTAGCCCCGCCTCAGACAGGTCATTCGGTCACAACCTTTTGTTATGTAAATTATGTCTTGTTTATTTTGACCCACCCTTCCACCCTTGTTAAGCATAGCTTAGTTTTATGGCTTTGATTCCTAAATTTGTGGCCTATTTGACCTATTATTCATGCTATGTATGACATATGTTATGCTCGCTCCAATATAGCTCAGGGAGCAATTGTTTCTCATATTTATATCTCATGGGCCCGGCCAGAGGTTTTAGCCCGGTGGGCATTTTTGCCATCATTTTGGCACATATCAGGCCATCATTTTGACCAGTTAACTGGTTTTGCCATCATTTTGGCACATAATTGGCCATCATTTTGGCCAGTTTCCCCATCATTTTTGCAGGTAATTTGGGCCATCATTTTGGCTGGTTTGGCCGGTACGTTTATATTTTGTGGCAGGTTCTGCCAAAGTTGTATTTCATTTTGTGGCAGGTGTTGCCAATTTTTGTAATAAAGGTTGTGGCACATGTATTGTCAATAAACTTGAATTCCTTTTCTTTCTGCCAAGTGTCTGAATAAATGACTATGTAGGAATTCTGTGGAAGAGTGATGTATAGTCATGCATACCTCCACTTTCAAAGTTGTTGTTAATGTATTGTATTAAAAATTGATTTAACCTTTATTATTACTATTTTTTTAATTTGATTTTTATTATTGAAATGCATCTTTAGTCACAAAATATACCAAAATATATTTCAACAAAATGCACAAAGACTTAAGCAATGTGAGGATGTGATGTCACACAGTCACTACTATATCGCCTGATGAGTCATTTCAACACACAAATCTGATAGAATTTCAGTGAATATCTTCTTAAACAGAAGATGTTAAACACTTTCTCTACCCTTGTGTTCTTTTTATTGCACTTTGTTGCATAAGATAATTTAGAGCAACATTCATGACCCTTGAACTTTAATGTTGGTTGGAAGTAAATGGAGATAGGTTGATTATCTGGAAGAGCGATGGAAAACACCTCTCATGGCCGGGTGCATTGATGCAGCAAAATTTATTTTCATGGTACTCTGGAACACACAGTGACAGATTGATTTGCCATTGCCGTTAATAAAGGAGTTTACTTTGTGGAAGTTTTAATGTTTTGTATGTTTCCTCATATATATACAGTAATAATGATAGTAATAGTAATTATTTTGTATAGCGCCCTTTCTATACAAGTATATTCAAGAGCGCTTTGCAAACATCGGAGCATTAGTATAGGGGAGAGCTGCCCAAACGGCGCATCATCCATCGATAACCTCAGGGAAGTAAATGAACACCGCACTTTCACGCTCCTCTTCTTGAATAGTGTTCAGAGAACCAGGTAGGGTGTGACTGTCCTACCATCGGGACTGACGGCTTAACGTCTCCTCCGAAGGACGGCGAGCGCCAATCAACCATTGCCACTTCTCTCAACGGCTGAATGGGGGAGCAGGAGCTGCAAACGACGTACTTCCGCTTTGATGATCGGCGTAACTGTCTGTATAGCTGTGAAAAACTGGGTCATGGTTAGGCCAGACCGGGGCTTCAACCCGGTACCTCCAGCATCTTAGTCAGGTGCTCTACCAACTGAGCTACCTGACTCCTATCACATACCTGATATCATATACTGTAGAGCCATTTCAGGAATATATTTTATGCGTTTTATATAAACTTTCCAAATATGACTCAATCAACCTAGAGTCCAAAGTTGTACATTTCAGTAACATGCAAGAGGACTGTTGCCCCTTTCAACGTGCAAGTACATATTTATAAATCTCCTCAATCACATCAGTGATATAATGAAGTTGGTTGAATTCCCTACCAGAGATAAGCTCAGATGATCTCTTGAAAACAAGTCTCTTGAGTATGCTGGTTGTGGGAATGAAGGTTTTTGCATTAATTTTTTTTAATGAGATTTCCATATTATTCTTGTGTGTTTTTGTTAAAAGATTTTATGAGATTTCCATATTATTCTTGTGTGTTTTTGTTGAAAGTTTTTATGAGATTTCCATATTATTCCTGTATGTTTTTGTTTATCTACTTTTATTACTGAGAAAATAAAATGTCATTGGTGTGATTGTATAACGTATATTTGTACAGCTTTTCGGATGTCAATTGTATTCAAGTACAAAGACAGAAAAAGAAAGAATCAAACTATTCCACAAAGATATGCTACAACACTAGTTCAATGGTAAAAAATTATATTACTTGGGTTCCTACGCCTATGCATGGTGTGTAGGAGGGAATTTTCCCCCTCTCTAACAAAAAATGCTTTATTCCTACTGTTCGACCACAAAAAGGTATGAATGGCCAATTTGTTTGCTTTACATTATTGACATACACCATTTCTCTCTCTTCCCCCAGCCCTCCCCACCCCTCCCCCGTCCCTCCGCTGTCCATCCCCCGTCTTCCCCTGTCCGTCCCCATTGGTCCAATGGCATCTCTCTGTTCACTTGTAGCCCAAAGTGTTCTGACTGTGGTTGCATAAGGAAAGACTGTATGCATGTACACTACCCAACCTTTCAGTACATAATAAGGGCAAAGCCTAGAAAGGAATTACTGTATTGTTATCTGTGCAAAAACTGCACCAACCTTTAAAATTTATTATTTAGTCACTTTCATGAATCTAAATAAAGTGCATGAGATCCTCAAAGAAAGACCTAGCTTTAAAGAAAGAATTCCAAGTACATGTAACAGTCAAACTACATTTTTCAACAAAAATGTCATCAGTTTTCAAGCTATAGCTGATGAACTTCTCCTACAATGTGATTAAAATATATTGTTGACCATAATGTGATTAAAATTGTAATCCAGGGAGAAATCTTTCCATGAGGTCTGACTGCTGACATTTCCATGCAAGCTTCCTGTCTCGTTGCACTGCCGATACAGCGAATGCATGTCTATTAATGTCATTATCCGATGTTGTCAGTCACATGTGAATCGTTCATCTTATAAAAGAAATCTATCTGTGTTGTAATGAGTTCACTTGCACTGTTTTGGACAATTGTGATCAAATAATATTGTGGCATTTACATGACTGATATGCATTAAAAAAACAGAAGATTACAATCAAGTACAACTGTTTGCACAGTTTGTATACATTTACTAGATGCTCTATTATTCATGTGATGTTTCTCCAGATTAATTTTTGTAATCGTTAAGTAACTGATTTTCTTCTATTTCTCTAGCTGCAAATGAAAAGAAAGTTCTTGTAATGTTCCCTGCGGACATTACAATCCAATAGAAATTGTGTATGTTTCTGTAGATGACTATAGCATGTGTAAACATATATTATATTAAAAGGTTTTAAGCTCCATTGGAAATCATAAAAATGGCAAATAAAGTTAACAATTTGACAGCTTTTTAAAATTTCCTGATATCCTCATATAGATAAATAACATGTACTACAGTATATCATCAGTTGGATATAGTTTCCACAAAATTGTAAGTTCTACTGAGATCAATATGTTCCATACATAAATATTGTTACCTGCTGTTAATCACAATGCAATATTTGGCATATGACTAGCAATTCTTATTCTAATCTTTATTTTTCAGTGTGATGTTTATCTGGATGTTTGATGTTCATGCGTTTATATTCAATTGCTATGTTGACCTATGCAGTAGGTCTTTTGTCTGAGAAACAACCATAATTTCCGAGTCAAAATATTAATATTTATACTTGTTCAGATTAAAAAGAAAATTGAGTGACTTAATTTATGAAAAGAAAGTTTTAAAGATCAAAGGTATTTTTCACTCTTTTTTTGAGATTTTTTCAATAAAAATTTTGATATCATATTTCATCTCAAATAGACTGTTGTGAAATTATTGTGGCCATAAAACACAAGTATATGTGATTTTAATTGCCAAATTAGTCTTTTTATAGTTACATTTATTATCAATTTTCTATTGAAATAACTTGTTTGTTTATGACACTAAAAAATACATATCTTGTACTAAAATGGATTTATACCTGCTAACAAAAAGTGTGTGTTGCATCTTCTGGCACGAATAAACGAGAAGGCAAAAACGAGAAGGGGAAAATGGTAGAGAATGAGAAAATCATGTATTCCTTGCGTTGTGTTTATTTGAGCTTTTGAGGAGAATAGTTTTTCTGAAAAAAGAGGGAATTCAACTCAAAGGATCATTTCTCCTGAGGAACCAACCAATGTGATCTTTAACAGTTTAAGTTCCAAGTGAAGTTGCACTGCATTATTTTCAGTTTTCTATGAAAAACTTCAATAACTTATTTTTGAGAGACAATGATGTTGTATGGGCTTCAAGATAAATCATTTCCCAGCTTGAAATGCCAGGAAATATCAATATCAACATGGTTTTTAAGTATGGGAAGTTTGGCTGAAAAACTCCAGGAATTTATTCTTCCTTGAATATGTATATACCATGTCCTCACAGTAAGCATATAAACAAAGAGGTTTTTATTTCACATTAAACATACAAGAACACCCTTTAAAAAAGGGCTGTCGTGGCAATTATATTTTTGTATGGATAGCAGTGGCGTGTCTAGGGGTGCTATTGGGCGCTTAAGGCCCCTTAAAATATTATAGCCCTCAAAAGTTTGTCAAAGTCATAAATTTAATTAACTGCATGAAATGAACTGCATCAAATGTGTAGAAAACAGACAATGGAATTTTTTGTTAGCGTTAATTTTGGACCAAAACTTTTACAGTTTGCACCAAAACTCATCCATTTTGGCACCAAAATCTTAAATTTTAAGTTGACCCCAAAATCTGGATACAAAATCTTCGGGTTGTTTTCAAAATCTTCAATTTTGGACCCAGAATCTACAACATAGAACCAAAAAGCTGTAGATAGGGAGGTGAAGTTCTTATAACACCCCTCAATAATTTAAAAAAAAAAATCAAATTTTCTTGGCAAAATCAAACAAAATTTCCAATATTTTAATGCATTTTCATTCAATTTAATGTTAATAATTTACAACTTGTCATCAAAATAAAGCATGCATGCAATTGGGAAATAGAAGCTCTTTTCTGAGGGTGGGAGGGGGTAGGGTAAGGGGGCTCCCTAACCCACAAAAAAAAATTCTTGGCAAAATCGAACAAAATTTCCAATATTTTAATGCATTTTCATTCAATTTAATGTTAATGATTTTAACTTGTCATCAAAATAAAGCATGCATGCAATGTGCTCTTTTCTGAGGGTTAAGGGGCTCCCTAACTTCCCTCTCTGTCGGCCCTCAAAAGCCTCCTCAAAAACGAAAAGCTGGCATGCCCATGAAGTAAGAGAACAAAGTGATACAGGTTTTAAGTTATTTATTATAAAATAGAATTGATATAATACACAAAGATGATCTGCAAATTGGTTCTCCTGAAATAAATTCTATCCACGCCCGAGTTTGACAGGTTGCAAGATTCTGGTGTGGATTCCGGTGTGGATGCCGGTGTGGATGCCGGTGTGGATGCCGGTGTGGATGCCGGTGTGGATGCCGGTGTGGATGCCGGTGTGGATGCCGGTGTGGATGCCGGTGTGGATGCCGGTGTGGATTCCGGTGTGGATTCCGGTGTGGATTCCGGTGTGGATTCCGGTGTGGATTCCGGTGTGGATGCCGGTGTGGATGCCGGTGTGGATGCCGGTGTGGATGCCGGTGTGGATGCCGGTGTGGATTCCGGTGTGGATTCCGGTGTGGATACCGGTGTGAATTCCGGTGTGTGTATGCATGATGGTGCACCTGATTGAAAGTGGCGTACACACGCTAACAATTTCTTAACTCAAGTTAACTCTTGACATGCTTGAACTTTCAGAACCGCATCCGCTGAGCCTCGTTCATTTTAAATTTGAAATAATAATACACTTTTTGTGACTCTTCAATGGTGTAATAAATATTTTCTATTATGTTTTAGTATAAATGTCTAAATAATACATTTCTTCATATCACGTTTAGACCTGGCCATTAAAATATCGACTTGGCACGGGAAGTTTTTGTCCACATTCCTCAACATTGCCAATTTACCTGATTTTTGATAATAAAAGTAATTCCATAAATTTCTTAATTAGTATTGCTGAAATTGATTGTAGCGTTGCAACCGTTAAAATACAACCGTCAATAAATAACACTTAATTTGAAGTCTATATTCTCTTCATTAAATGAATTATTCCTAATGAACGAAACCCTTTTTGTTGAGAAAGTGCCATTTTGAAATCTAAAAATATAATAAGCACCCAGAATGTCAAGATATTTTGCCCTTTTATACGAAAAACGAAACCCCCTTTCAAATTTCTAAACACCCTTTTGTTTAAAAGTGCTCTTTGAAATTGAAACTAGAACATCATTGAATTAATTGAGGGACACTTTATTTCAAAAAGAGGCACTTTTGTTAGTTTTCGAAGAAGTGGAGGAATCTTGCCTACTGGCCCCCATGGTTCCTACTTATATGGTTTGAGCATAGGCTGGATTTAAGGAGAGCAAGGGGACACTTTCCCCACCCTCACTTCTTGTCCAAATGGATAATTTTGTATGACGATTTGTTGTATTTTAGAGTGATTTTGTAACCCCCTCCAACCCCCTTCCTTCCACACACACACACACACTTTTGACTTTCTACCACTTTCGTTGGCAAATCTCGCCCATAGGTTGGAGATATGGAGCCAGGACCAATGTTGACAATTACTCATCTCGGGAATAGGTAAAATACTTCTTTTGAAATTGTTGCTTACAAAATATTTGGGAAATTCCCCCTCCCACCACGGCCCTTCCTCCCACCACGGCCCTCGGTGTTGGTGCCCCTGGTAAATGACATGTTTTAATTGTGTCAAATAAATAGTAAATGTATGTAACAACTTCTATACATAATGTAATTTTGTCAGTGAGTACATTTTTATTTGTTTTTAAGCTTCAAGAATGACCTAGAATAATTTCTAATAGGTTTCAAAAGGGTGTCTCCGGTATAGCCGGGTCCACCTCTCAACTTTCAAAGGGCCACCTCCTGCCCGGTCCGCCATCAACTTTAAAAAGGGCCACTTCCTGCCTGGTCCGCCATCAACTTTAAAAGGGCCACCTCCTGCCCTGTCCGCTGTCAACTTTTAAAAGGGCCACCTCCTGCCCGGTCCGTCGTCAACTTTTAAAAGGGCCACCTCCTGCCCGGTCCGCTGTCAACTTTAAAAAGGGCCACCTCTTGCCCGATCCGCCATCAACTTTCAAAAGGGCCACCTCCTGCCCGGTCCGCCATCAACTTTAAAAAGGGCACCTCCTGCCCTGTCCGCCGTCAACTTTCAAAAGGGCCACCTCCTGCCCAGTCTGACGTCAACTTTCAAAAGGGCACCTCCTACTCTCCTTATATACTTTAGACCAAGAGGGCAGTGCCCCACCCCCGACATTGCTGCAAAGCGCCAAAATTTCCATGGGTCCCCAGGACTCTAGTTGCCCCACTGCGTAATGGAAACTGTTTTCAAGTAAGCCTACAAAAACTTGAGCCTCAACAGCAATATAATGCAAATTTGTATAACAATATTTCTTAAGAGGGAAATTGAAATCATAAACAGACATAACAGCAAAGACTGACTGTATGAATAAAATCAATGTTATTATATATGCTAAATTCATTCTGACTTCGCCAAGCAAAATTCGATTATTTGAAACATTTTGAGAGAATTTTTGAATGTAAAATTCATTAAATTACGCAACAATATGCACTGTTATTGCATTGACATATCGATCTATTTAAGGCAAACACCAAAATATACAAAAAATGCTTAGGATATGATAAATGCTGCAAAAATCCAAACGTATCCGGGCAAGAACCTGGCTGCTAAGTTAGTCATCGCTTAAGCTCAAATCCCTTCAATTTTAAAGGACATCTAGAATAAAAGTTTAATTGCAAATACATTTCTTTTTTATCAATTCCATTGTCATTTTACAATGATATGATTTGGGTTTCATAACAACATGTTTTAGCACCAGAACATTAAACACAATTTTACTACAGATATAGTGTCCTTCACGTTAATTTAGTCCAGGATGTTTGCAGGTCTTAGCAAAATAGCCTACGTCACCAGCATCTACATTAGGGTTCTTTTTTTCCCTTTCAGCTCACTGGCTAGAAATAATATTTACTCTGCCACATTTTGCTTACTTTTTTTCTATAATGGTAGTGCCCAACAAAGATTGTAAATCGGGACTTTGAATGGAATTTTTGTATATTATTAATGTTTT
This sequence comes from Chiridota heheva, assembly GCA_020152595.1. Classification (NCBI taxonomy): domain Eukaryota; kingdom Metazoa; phylum Echinodermata; class Holothuroidea; order Apodida; family Chiridotidae; genus Chiridota; species Chiridota heheva. Next base: position 2,484,934 of record JAIGNY010002250.1, read on the forward strand.
TATTACCTTCCGATTCCTACTCTTGCAGGCCACGACAGATAAACAGATATTTGTGTTTTGCTGTTAAATAGTGCATACCTTGTTTCTGGTGTGATACTAGCCCATAGTGCCATGTAACTTGTTTTGACAATTGTATTATAAAGCTAGGGTGCAATTACCTTTTATGTCGGGGTATACTGACAGTTTTCTGGGTAATACAGAAAAATGAAGTTCAAGGGCTTTAATCCAAGAGGATATACAATTTCTTAATTTGAGCTCATGAATACTTATTTCTCTTGAACTTTAAACCTATGTCCTTATGTACTGTAACGAAATGAAACACCACTGGAGTAAGTTATGATATTTATAAGAAATGCAATGAAAAACTTCAGTTGGGAATTGGACATTCGTAATAACTTGGATATAAATTCAGCTTTTAAAAAAAAATTAAAGATGTACGTGTGCAGTTTTGCCTAAAATATGATACTCCACTTTCACATGAATTTGCTAGGTGTCACTACACTTTTAGGTACCATATCTGGGAAAGTTACTTCCCTCTTGTAACCACAAGGATATCCTCCCTTATAACCACAAGGATATCCTCCCTTGTAACCACAAGGATATCCTCCCTTGTAACCACAAGGATATCCTCCCTTGTAACCACAAGGATATTGAACCACGAGTACAAATGCTATTTCTATCTTTTATCATGAATATAAAAACAGACAATTTTGATACCTCTTGTTATCAAACATTGAGCACTAAAAGCTTCGTCTTTCCAGTTTGAAAACATTGAGCACTAAAAGCTTAGTTTTTCCAGTTTGATAACCGCCCTTTGTTGCATGACATTTCATTTGATAAATTTGTTCATCAAAAAGACCAAAGGGAAATGACCTATTCCTTATGATCTTATTGTAATGATTTACATATTGCAATACATTTCGTCACTTTACTTGAAAATACAGAAAAACTTGAATGCAAATTTAGTTGAGAAAAATATGAGTATCTTTTTTAGACACTCATATTTATGTACATGCATGAACAAAATAAAACAAGCTAATAATTTCTGAAACTGAAAATAATATACAAGTAACAACTGAGCCTCCAATTCTTCTTATAAAAATTTGAAGAAGGGTATCTAGTTATAAACCTTTCCGAAGCGAGTTTAGCCGAACGTGAAGTATCAGGGTACTTTAACCAATAAAATGCCTAGAAATTTTCCTTTTTACCAAAGCTGCTGGGAAAATTGTAAACAACAACAAGCGCGCGTATTACTTTCATAAGTTTGTTGTACACACGTACATAATAGTACAATAAGTACATTACACATACGCACGTACATAAATGTTATGTAAAATGTATAAGCTTTGTGTTGTATGCACACCTATCCAAATTTTCGTCATACTAGTTCCAACTGCTCTGCCTGTATAATTCTTTTGTTATGGGGATGTTTGTTTGTTTTTTTGTCATATTCCAAGAGGATGCGAACTGTCTTACAATTAAGAAATACACGATAACCAGGTAAGATTTAAATTTAAAACTTTGCCTCGCGTACATTTTTATAACACTACGTTCAATGTACAGGTGTTCTTAGCATTACGGCAACCAAGCCTATATGCTTAGCCCACTAGTAATATATATATAAAGAAAGGTAGGACTCTTTCTAACTCGACTTTCGAACCGTATATAAAAATTCATTTTTTGACCACCCGCGAATCTTAATTACACTTTTTTACTCTCCTCACATTTGCTGGAGACTCCCTTCTTCGTGTATAAGCCATGGTATTTGTTAGTTTTTTTCCGATTAGATGTACAAACGATGGATTTTCTACCAAATTACTGTCAAGACAGTCTATCCGCCCAACAATTTGCTTCTGTAAAGTAGGCCTATATATTAAAACAATTGGGTCTCCAGAAGTAGCCAAAGTTTTATGCATTTGTGAACACTGATCTTTAAAAATATGCAGAAGGATAAACTCAGTGCTGTTATTAAGTGTTAACTTTATTTTTTACAACAGTGGACTAGTGGATACCTCGAACAATGCATAGGCTACAACAGCATATTTACTTCCTTCAATGATTTATTCATTGCTAAACTCATCTCAAGGCAAACTCATCTCAAAATTTGTCAACCAGTTTGAATAAATGTATGTTTGCCCCTATATCCCTAGTAGTTAGATGCTGTAAAATGTCTTTCCTATTTCAGTCTTGTGAACTAGACCGTGAGTATGACGGTGTTGTAATTATGACATTTTTTACCATAGTACTGTATGGTTACTACTAAATTACAAAAATTATGTAATTTATGTACAATAAGTGTATAATTAGAATATCAAATGACTGAATTTTTTCCATGTAGTGTGTGTAATGTAAATGTTTGTAATGAAGCAACTGAGTGTTCCATATGTGGATTGTGGGTTCATAGAAATTGTACAGATTTGACAAAAAATTAACTAAGGATGCTGGGCAATAGTCCAGATGTTTGGTATTGTATTCATTGTAAAGAAATATTTCCATTTTATAATTTGGATGATAGGGAAGGAAGGTGGTTAAATTCAGCAGTTGATATTGATGAGCAACTATTTACCATTTATGAAAAATAACTTGAATATGTTTCATACACTGATTATACTCATTGTGAATTTAAAGTGATTTAGATCAGGGTTCTAGCTAGACAACTTTGAGTGCTGGGTTTCGTTTCAGTAATAATCCAAGGTGACCTCCTAGACCCCCCTTCCATGAAAAACTGTTCAAATTTAGTCCACTTCTATTGACAAATTGTCAATGAAAAAGTTTTTTTTTTAATTGGAATAATAGAAGAATTTGTAAAAAATTTGTATGTACAATGGATATTCAAAATACAATGGATAATCAACTGTCAAAGTGCCCTCCCCTCCCCTCCCCCTCCAAGAAAAAGTACAAACATATGCCGGAAACTATTTTCTCAATTCCCATTGTTATTCATATTGCCCAAACTTTTTACCGCTTTTATTTTCGTCCCAGTATCGTTCGACGAAAGCCAAGCGGATATGTTCCTATGAACTACACAACAACTATTATCAATATAAAATCCCCCACATATCAAAAGAATATCGATCATTCCGTAATAATGTTAAGTGCATATGGGATTTATAACAAATGTGATTGGTTACTTACATTTGGACCGGTCTATAAGCATGCCTTGGGGGGAGGGGGGGGGGAGGGAGTAATTTTTACTTTGTTAAAGTTTGTTTGTATGGCAAGTGATGGACTTGGCAAGCTGCCAGCAGTGATTCACAAGGATTAAAACATGAACCTGAACTGTGTGCATGTACGTACGTTAATGCAAAGAGCTTCGTGTATGGGTGATTTTATGATAATATGTATGTTCAATTGCGTTAAATTCCTATAGTTCAGTTGTTTTGATCAGAATTTAATGTGCATAATGTATATTATGTTATGTGTGTAAATCAGCGGATGACACAAATAGAGCGAGATTAAAAGGAGATCTGTTTAAACACTTAATTATTTAACCGAATTGAAGTTTTGTGTGCTGGGCGGAAGAGTGAATCTTAGAGCCGAGTGGTGGGCGGGAATTGCGAGTCCTGGGCGGGCCCGCCCAGCGCAGCCCATCGTAGCTAGAACCCTGATTTAGATCCTGATTATAACTTCTATAGCAAATTATTTCTTGATTGTAAATATTTTACAGATGTACAATTTAAAGATTAGATTGTACCTAAGTCAGGTTTGTCCATTATTCAATTAAATAGCAGAAGCTTGAGAGTCAAACATTGATAAAATTGATAATTATTTAGAAGAGTTGGGACATCCTTTTGATGTTGTCACAGTTTCAGAGACCTGGCTTAAGGAACATAATGCAAGCAATATACTTTGAGTGGTTATGAAATCTGTCACAGTCCAGACGAGGAGTTGGAGTAGCCATTTTTGTCAAGGAAGATTTAAAATTGAATAATATACTGGAAATTATAACTATAGAAATATGTATTAAGAATAAGAAAAACATTACTGTGAGTTGCATTTATAGGGCACCTGGTACTAATTAGATATCTTTAATAACCATTTGGATATCTTGCTGAACAATCTTAAGTATTATTAAAGAGAAAATCTATGTATGTGGTGATGATAGTACAGACCTTTTTCAATATAGTGATCACAAAGGTTACTCAGGAATTTGTTGATATAATGTTTAGCAAGGGACTACGTCCCCTTAAAACTAAGCCTAGTAGAATAACACATTCTAGTGCTACTTTGATAGACAACATTTTTACTATTGACTTGGGTAATAATATTTTCAGTGGGTTACTTATCAATGATATCAGTGACCACCTACCTGTTTTTGCAGTGTGCAGTGGTAAAGAGATTTTAAAAAAAATAAGAGATACATATAGATTTGTTAGAATTATGGACAATGATAGCTTAGACTCTTTAAAGAATTAATTGTTAAAAGAGGGGTGGACAGGTTTTTGGCAAGGTCAATGCCAGTGAGGCATATTCCTGTTTTATTATTCGTTTCTCAGTCTTATTTAATCAATATTGTCCTCTTAAGAGAATTTGTAACAAATCAAGGAACATGAATAAACCATGGCTCACTAAAGGGCTTAAGAATGCATGTAAGAAGAAAAACACTATGTATAGGGAATTTTTAAGGCAAAGGAAATTGTATGATGAAGATAGATATTAAAGGTATAAGAATAAGTTCACAAAAATATTAAGAGGTAGTAAAAAGATGTACTTTGACAAAGTGTTAAATAAGCATAGAAATGATAGTCAAGGAACATATAAAATATTAAATAAAATTATCAAGAAAAACAAGTCTTCCAAATATCCAGATTGCTTTGTTAATAATGGTAGTAAAATTACAAATAAGAAGGACATTACAAATGGTTTATCTCCTTCCTTCATCATGCTTCCCTCTACAACCATATTTAATTATTAACTTCCACCCCGTCTCTCTACTTTGTTTTTGTTTCAACTATGCACCTCTCTTGATCACAGCTTTCTGACTTTTTGTTCTTGAATTTCTCTCATTCTCCCCCCTGTTTCCTTTCCTTCCTACCTCTAGAATGATCTGACCTCTCAGGCACAATTTGACCCTCGTTGTCGTGGTGCCATTAAGCCCTCATAAAACAAACGAAACAAACAAATGGTTTGAATGATTTCTTTGTTAACATTGGCCCAAACTTAACCAAAAACATTCCTATTCCTGAAGGAAAAAACATATACAATTATTTAAAAAATAGAAATGAATCTTCCATGTTCCTTAAAAAAGTTGATGAAGCAGAGATTATAAGTGTAGTTAAACATTTCAAATCTAAGAAATCAAAGATTGTGATGATATTAATATGTTTTGTCTCAAGAATGTTATTAATTGTATAACGAAACTGCTAACTCATATTTGTAATCAATCCTTTGTTACTGGGGGGGTTTCCAGCGAAGATGAAGATTGCTAAATGGTACCACTTTATAAAGCAGGGGATAAAGATATTTATACTAATCATAGACCTGTCTCAATCAGGGTTTTAGCTACGGTGGGCGGCACTGGGCGGGCTCGCCCAGGACTCACAATACCCACCCAGCACTCGGATCTAAGATTCACTCTTCCGCCCCGCACTCCAAAGTTCAATTCGGTTAAATAATTAAGTGTTTAAACAGATCTCCTTTTAATGTCGCTCTATTTATGTTATCCGCTGATTTACACACATAACATAACATACATTACACACAATAAATTCCGATCAAAACAACTGAACTATATAGGAACTAAATGCAATTCAGCGTACATATCATCATAAAATCAATTATCATAAAATCACCCATACACGAAGCTCTTTGCATAAACGTACGTACATGCACACAGTTCAGCTTCATGTTTTATTTCTTGTAAATCACTGCTGGCAGCTTGCCAAGTTCGTCACTTACCATACAAACAAACTTCAACAAAGTAAATAGTACACTCCAAGAGCCCAAAGCGTGCTTTTAAACCGGTCCAAATGAAAGTAACCAATCACATTTGTTATAAACCCCATATGCACTTAACATTATAATGGACTAATTGATATTCTTTTGATTTGTGGGGGATTTGATATTGATAAAAGTTGTTGCATAGTTCATAGGATCATGTGCCGTGACTTTCGTCGAACAATACTGGGACGAAAATAAAAGCGGTAAAAAGTTTAGGCAAGATGAATAACAATGGAAATTGAGAGAAGAGTTCCGGCATATGTTTGTACTTTTTTGGGGGGGTTGGGGTAGAGAGGATGGGGAGGGGTGGAGGGGGAACTTTGACAGTTGAATATCCATTGTATTTTCTAGTCTCATTGTACATTTCAATATTTTGTAAATCCTAGCATTCCGATTAAAAAAAAAAAAAAATTCGTTGACAATTTGTCAATAGAAGTGGACTAAATCTGAAGAGTTCTTTATGGGAGGGGGGTCTAGGAGGAGATCACCCTAGATTGTCACTGGAGCCCGGCACTCAAACTTGTCTAGCTAGAACCCTGGTCTCAATTCTTTCAAAGTTCTCTAAAATATTAGAAAAGTTATTTGAAAAAAGACTAGGTAGTTTTATTGATAAACATAATCTGTTAGTGAACATCACAGCCAGTAGGGCTTTAGATCAGAGAAGTCTACAGCTTTGGCTCTTGAGGGAATAACCTCTGCCCTTGACAGAAAGAAGTATACTATCGGTGTCTTCATAGATTTAAAAAAGGCTTTTGATACTATTAATCATGTTCGTCTTACCAAGAAATTACATTTTTATGGTATCAGAGGGGTCGTAAATGATTGGGTATTAAGTTTATCACAAATAGGCAACAATTTGTTAAAATAGATGATCACTCTTCTGATTTGTTAAATATTAAACATGGTTTTTCCCAAGGATCCATTTTGAACCAAAATTATATTATACATTAATAATATATGTAATGTCTCAAACCTTGTTAAATTTGTGCTGTTTGCAGATAACTAATTTATTTAGTTCAGACAGTGATATTGACAGTTTGTGTAAGAGTGTTTGTAATGACTAGAAAAATTAAAAAGAATGGTTTATGGTGAACAAATTATCTTTAAATATTAGCAAGACAAATTTTAGTTATTTTCTAACAGGCAATGTCACAACAATATAGATAACCACGTTATTGAGAGAGTAAATTCAACACAAAAATTGTGCGTAATAATTGATAGTGGCTTACATTGAAAGGATCATATTAAGAGAGTAAAATCTAAAAAATCCAAAAGTATTGGAATATTGTATAAGATCAAAGACATTAGAAACGGAATCTATAAAATTACTCTATAGTTCACTTGTTACTGCGCTGAAGTTTGGGTCACCTCACCTCACCTAGTTTCTTCAGGCCTCCTGGCCCATAAGGCTGCAGTGCACTCTCTCCACGGGACTCTGTTATTTGCAACTTGTCTGGCTTCTGTCCACGAGCTCCATTCCATCACTTTCCTCTCCTTCTCGACTGTCCTTCTCCAGGTCGTTCTAGGACGACCAACTTTCCTTCTCCCCTTTGGTTTCCACGTCATAGCTGTCACACAGTGCTCATGCACGTCACATGACCAATCCACCTCTACCTTCTTCTTTTTACTTCAGTGCTGATTTTGTCATGGTTAGTGATTCTCAGTATTTCATCTTTAGATATTACATATAGCCATCTGATCTTCCAAATTCTTCTGTAACATTTAAACATAAATGTATCCAGCTTTTTATTATCTGCTACATTAACTCTCCATGTCTTGCAACCATACAAGAGTACAGACTTAACAAGAGACTAAAACAGTCATATTTTTGTATATATTGAGAATGTGCTTGAGTTTCATATCTTATTTAATTTCATAAATGCTATTCTTGCTTTAGAGATTCTGTTTTGGATATCTTCCTCGCCACCACCTTGTAAGCTTACTGTTGTGAACTTGTTTACTTCATTTAGTTGTTGGTTATCGATATAAACTTTGTTTGCACATTTGCTGTTACCTTTCATGAGCTCTGTCATATCCTTATTAATTCTTAGCCCAGTTCATGCAGCATACTGATTGAGCCTGGTCACTTTGGTTTGCATGTGTTCATATGTAGATAAGAGTAGAGCAATATCATCAGCAAAATTTAAGTCCTGAAGGGTTGACATGAATGTCCATCTAATTCCATTCCTGTTACATGTATTATCAGTCGTTTTCCTCATCACCCAGTCTACCACCATCAGAGAAAGGAACCCTGACATCACCTTGCTTTACACCTCTTTTGACCTTGAAACCATTCAGATTCCACACCATCATCTATAACTGCACATTCACTTTTTTTATATAACACTCTAAATCAAACATATTATATATCTTTTGTGGAATACCATAGGCTGCCATTATTTTCCAGAGGTTTTCTCTGTGATGTGCATTGAGTCAAACACCTTCTCGAAGTTAAAAAAGGTGATATAAATGGTTGACTGCCATTCAGCCACCTGTTCTAGAATGTTGCGCAGGATGAAAATTTGCTCGGTGGTACTCCTTCCTCTTCTTAATCCAGCCTGTTCATCTCTCATCTTACTCCCAACACCGTTTCTAATTTTGTTGATTAAAACTGTTCCAAATACTTTGCTTGGTATGGATGTTAAAGTTATTCCGCACCAGTTATCGCATACAGTAGTATCGCCTTTATATATTTTTGTTATCTGTCTTTGCTTCCATAATTTTGGTCTACATGTACCTTCCTTTTCCCATACAATTCTGAACAGCTCTTCAAGCCATAATACTGATGTGCACATATCAGCTTTTAACAATTGGCAGTTATATTATCCTTGCCTGCAGCTTTGTTATTCTTTAGCTTCATCAATGCCTCTTTTATTTCACTTCTTGTAATATAAGTGGTACTAATCTCGTCTATTTCAGGGTCACATGTTATGTTAGGAACTGGAAAAACAGGATCTGGCCTATTCAGTATCTCCTCGAAATGCAAGTTCCACCTCTCTCTTTTTTCTTTTTCATCCGTTAATAGATTCCCGTCCTTGTCTCTTATAGCACTCCCAACCTTGGTCCTTTCATTGCAGATTGTTTTGGTTATCTTTAATATCTTTAAAACTCTCTCATTCTGCCATTACTAGCTGCTTCCTCTGCAGATGTACTGTAGCAAGGTTATCAATCCACTTACTTTTTATCTCCCTAAGCTTTTCTTCACATCTTTGTCTTTTTCAGCATACTTAGCTCTCATAATATCTTGAATTCTAATTGACTTTGCATTCTTAATCTTGACCTTCAGCTGTTTTCTCTCCTCAACACATTTCCAACTTTCTCTGCTGATCCATGGCTTTTGGTCCTTCTTTTTGTACCCACGGAACTTTTTAGCAGCCCAATTTTATACCTCTTTGAATGTCTGCCACTTACTCTCAACTTCTTCAATGTTATCAGGTACTTCAATCTCACCACAGCAGTCTTGTAAAACTTCATACCTATTTCGTAGTTTAACCGAAAACTCCTCTCTGATTGCTTGTTGCTGTAACTTGATGGTATCATACTTAAATCGACATGTCTTTGTTATCAGTTTTCATTTCAGTTTTAATCAGATCCTGGTCTGTATCAAGTGGTGATCACTTGAAATGTCAGCCCCTCTCATCACTCTTTGTCTATTATGGAGGTTCTGTGTTGCTTTGTTACAAGCACATGATCAATTTGGTTCTTTGTCCTCCCTCCTGGAAAAGTCCAGGTCTGTTTATGAATGAGTTTATGTAGAAAAATTGTGCCAGTCACCAATAAATTGTTGATACCACAGAAGTCCAAAAGCCTTTCACCATTAGCATTTCTTCCAATAACATTATCATAATCATCATTATCACATCCTACTTTGGCATTCAAGTCACCCAATATGATTAATAGGTCATGCTTGGGAACTCCATCTACCAGGGCATGTAATTGATCATAAAAAGCTTCCTTGCCTTCATTAGTTGCATCATTTGTTGGAGCATAAACTTGAATGATTGACAATTTAATATACTTTGAGAAAAACCTTGCATAAATCAACCTCTCATTTATTGGTTTCATGACATTTCCTTCTCCTTAAAAATTTGTTCCAGCAAATCATAACAACAAACTTACTGTAGCAAATAGTGAGACCACTTTATCTCAATTGAAATAACCACACAATAAGGACCTCATCCATTGCTAATATGATACCCAGCACCAACTACCACAACAACTAAGGTTTTCAGAATAAAAAAAATAAAGAGAAAAATATTTGACTCAACCTGGTTATTTATCAGGTTGGGTCTGACTGATTGAAACTTTAAGGAGCAGAACAAGTAATGTTTCATTCTAATAGTGTCTGTTCAGCTTTCTTTGGTAACATGAATGCATCTCCCTGATAATGCATTTCATCATCTCTGCCCGAAAATAAAATACTTTCGCCAGTAGTCAGCTTGACTTTACCACAGCCCGTCCACCTACATTCCATTATACCAAGAATGTCAATTTTATACTGCTCCATCTCTTTGGTTGAGCTGCTTTTCCATGTGAGAAGAGCGATCTTACATTCCAGCACCCTACAAGAGTGCTTCTGGTGGGTTTGGTAATTGACATCTTCAACCCATGAGCTTCCTTGTGGCTTTCACCCATTGGCATCATGTTATCCACAAACCTCAGATTGTCATCTTCAGGAATTTAGATCGTCATACTCACAAAGCCTATAATATTACCAGCATTAGCTAGTGCACTTGCAGTTTCGTAACAATTGAATGAGCTGAATGGGTTGTTAGCCCACAAAGTGAATACATTGGTGTGTAATTTGTAGTAGTTTAATAAATGTCTGTAATTTTGCATTAAATAAATCTTGAACATTGAAATTGACATTTGAATGTACATAATTGTTACCATGCTGTGTCTACATGTACTGTATGTCAGAGCAGCCTATGTTTATCCTATTGATTTTTGCTGTATGTGACACTGCTTTGACTAGGAGTATCGCCTATCAGTTGTTTTCAGCTATTTCCAGTCATATGTTCTGAGTCACTAATAGTTGTTCAAGATTGGGGAGGTGGACTTGGGACGGGGAGGGAGGGATTAATATTATAATTTTTATGAAATTACTTGGGGAGGGGTGGGGGAGTGAGGGGTTAATATTGTAATGTTGAGGAAATTTTAACTTTTACAACTGTTCAACTATATATACATATAAATATATATATATATATATATATATATATATATATATATATATATATATATATATATATATATATATATATTTATATATATATATATATATATATATATATATATATATATATATATATATATATATATATATATATATATATATATATATATATATACAATATATATATATATATATATAATATATATATATATATATATATATATATATATATATATATATATATATATATATATATATATATATATATATATATATATATATATACATATATATATATATATATATATATATATATATATATATATATATATATATGTATATATATATATATATATATATATATATATATATATATATATATATATATATATATTTATATATATATATATATATATATATATATATATATATATATATATTACATATGTATATATATATATTGTTTATGAGAAAATTATTGGAAGGACATATTGAAAGCATGCATTTTCCCCTCAAACAGTTAACAAGGTGTAACAGTTACCTGCTGTTTCCTTGTGAAATGGGTTTACAGGTGTGGCTGTGTTTTGGTACAGTTACTTGCATTAATTTTCTAAAAATTATGTAAATGTGTAAAACATCTATAATTGACTTTGATTCTAAGCTTCAATTTGATCATTATCTATAGCTTTATATTGTTTGTCTTCAGCAGAAAGTTCTATACAGGGTACCTGGAGTGATAAAGGTACCATTACCCCAGATGGTTCTCTTAAGATTTTCTCCACCTTGGTCGAAGATTCGGGGATGTACACATGCACCCTTAATGGTCTTGCTTCTCGGGTGGAGTCAGCCTCTGTTCAGCTTTCGGTATCAGGTTTGCATTTTCTTTTTGTTTTCTACAGCTCTTAAGATGCTGCTTCATTAAAGGGAAAGTCTAACATAATCCATATTTCATATTATAGAATTAAAAATAACTTATTTTTCTGACCAAGTTTCATACCTTCCGAAGCAACCTAATACAATTTTTGTAATTATTAAAAACTTGAATGCTACTACTATAGGAGCTGCCATTTAGATTTTAAAATATGCAGAAAATGATGTTATTAACCCAACAGGATGTAACAGGATGTAACAGGATGTTGGAATGCTTTGCATTTCTTGATCTATTTCAAGTTTTCTAGCTTTAAAAAAAAAAATTGTTCTTCTTTTGTAAGGGTCAAGGACATTTGTCTGTAACAGGTAGTTCATAAAATTATCAAAACATGCTGTTAAAACTTTGTGTTACATCATTTTGGAATAAAAACATAAATACAATTTATAAAGAAATGCATTATAATTTGTGTTCCCCTTGGGGAAAAAGTTTCATTATGCACAAGATTTCAATATAGAATTTAACAAAATGGCAGCCTATGTGTCGACTTTAAACATGAATAACTTGAGATAAGATAAGATTTTGACTTGCTGATTTTGGTTGTTATTTATCAGAAATTATGTCTTCTTTAAGTTCATTTAAAATTAGACTTGAAAATTTATTTGATAATAATACTCAATCGTACATAGTGCTTTTCTACAATGGTAGGGTAGCTACTTAAAGCGCTATTACTTTTTTTTGCAACCTATTGTTAGCAACTGAAAATGTTCTGAAGTTCCAGGAACCTATGGCCAGAGCTCTCTATGAGCTTATTAACACTCTATGAGCTTATTAACATCTCTGGAAGTATAGTAAAATCATACAAGTAAAACATTTGTCATTAAAAATTTACATAAGTTCAAAAGATTTTGTATTTTTTGCTTCCAGTGCTTCTACAATGAATAGCTCAAGTGTCGCATAAATAACAAGTGAAAGAAATAGTATTTTTATTTCTGTACAAAATCATCAGTTATGCAACACTGCTTATGCTGCCAAGAATATCACAATTTCAGTCCGTTTAATCTCAAATTGACAATAAAAACTGAGTTGTGGACAACTCTAGGACACTTCATATTGAATTGAATTCAAGTGGAAAGAGACGTATCACTTGTTACAGTCTGTTCCATGAATGTATGGATGTGTTTAGAAAGATCCTCACCTTTTATCGGGATTGACCTGTACCTGAACTTGAAAAAAATGAATAACTTCAAAGTAGTACTATATAGATGGTTTGAGAAATTCATGTAGCTCCAAAAAGGTGTTTAACCTGGTATCTTATTCTTAGTGTATTCCTTAATACAATTTTAATATTACTGTAAGGGCTGATTATTATATATTGATGGAATCCATACACATTAGACAGACATAACAGAATGATAAATGCTCGATTATTTTCGGGAATTTTATCTATTACCATTTTCTTGTGAGGGTGGGCCATTAAATATGAAAGGCTTGTCTGTATGCCTTGTCTATGGTTATTAAAGGCTCACCATTGATAAATCTAATGATGTGTAATTTTGTTTGTATAGTGTAGTATTAGGAAAGCTGAGCCTAGCTGTCTCACAGCTACAGTAGGATAGACAAGGCGCTGACCCAGGAATGTAAAGTACATGTACTGTAGCTCTCACCTTGGACTTCAACACCAAATCTTTTCCCAAAAAATGTTCCCCAAATGTACCAATATTATCTCCTCAAATTCTCCGCACAAGCTAGTAAAGAAATTTGCCCAAGCACCACTTGCATGCTTGCTTATTTGTTCAGGTTTGTCCCAACCCCCATAAATTGTCAAAACAAAAATGGGACTGACCATTTAAAATATCTAAAAGCCAAATATTATAGAGAAAAAAATATATATAGAAGAACATGTGATCTAATTAGAATAACCATCACGTGCTGCAATAACTTAAGGGATGTGTTTACCAAGTTCAAAGCATCCTTGTCCACCTGGCCCCTTTTTCTTTTCCTATTCTGTAGACCATGTCACAATGAACTTTAATGTGCATGGTTTCTAGATGACTCTTCCAAATAACATTTCTGGTTCTAATATCAGAAGAGAATCAGTAATATCAATATATACAAACTGATACAAGTGAATGCCATAATACAGTTGTTTTCATCAAACTCTTTATATTTATACCATTTCAGATATGCACCAGCATATTAGAATCATGTACCGGTATATGAATTTGGCAATAACAACATTTCTTAGAAAATAGTCAAATTACATATACCTTTTTGTGTCATTTCTTTTTAAATCATACAGTTAATTGATTTATTCATTTGTTAATAAATTCTACATTGTTTCACACTTGTTTTTAAGTCTTCATTATTCAATTTTTTATTTTGCAAAAATGGACTAGGGCTGTGCATTTTTGTTTAATAGCCTAACTGTTTAAGTGGCCAAATTTCCATTCAATGGATGCACAAATGATATTTGAATTTTTCAAGTGCCTATCTTAATAGTGAGACATATTCACACGTTAAGAGCAGCTATACTTTTGATGTAGCAAATTCAGCCCAAGGCAAACTTCTGTTATTGAGGAACAATGTTTCTGAGCTTAATAGATAGCTGACTGTGCGTGTGATCTACACTATAATTACCACCAAGGGGGATGCTAATTCCATCACCTGGAAAACAAAAATTGAGTAATAACCAGCAACTCACGTCATAAATGATATACTATCATGCATCTTTTCTCATCTTCTTAAATTTTATGATGTGCAAAATATTTCAAGAGCTTTAAAGATGTATAGATGTAGAAGCAGTTTAAAGTGTGGATTCATTGAATATCTAGGCTACCTAATGTTCTCAAGCTCTAGAGTCCATTAATAATGGAGTGGTTCATATACTATATTTGAGGGAGAACATGAGGGAAACGTACTTTGTCAATTTCATGGAACAAAAGACTTTCCCCCATAACAAAAAAGATAACATAAGATATATTGGTGGTTATAAAGCAAACAAATGTAATTAGCATTACTATGGACCAAGTTTGAAATTATACTGTAGATCAATATCACATTATCTTCTCATTCCTCCTCTACAAAAGTCAATCCGGAGCTACCCGAACTAATGATGGCAATATACTTTTGATGTTAATTTTTAAGAGACAGTGTTTTCTTCTCTACGAAGTGAACTCGATCTTTTAAGTGTGTATGAATGTCTACTAATTTCCACTTTGGGGAGAAGCACCAGGCATGGAATTAGGGTATGGGAAGCAGAGGGAAAAAAATAATGAGACTCTTTTTTATTACCTCTGCCAACAAAGTTGTATGGAGGTTATGTTTTTGCCTGTGTTTGTTTGTCTGTCATCAAGATATCTCAAGAACTGATGATTGGATTTGAATGAAATTTGGTGTGTGGTTTTGTTATTGCTTAAGGAAGAAGTGTTTAAAATTTGAGACATTGAAACAGGGGAAGGGTGAAAATTGGAGTGGGGACATGACTGTTTGTTTGTCTGTCATCAAGATATCTCCAGAACTGATGATTGGATTTGGATTAAATTTGGTGTGTGGTTTTGTTACTGCTTAAGGCAGAAGTGATTACAATTTGAGACATATTGGAACAGGGGAAGGCTGCAATTGGAGAGGTGGGGACATTATAAGGTGCGTTTGTCTGTCATCAGATATCTCCAAAACTGATGATTGGATTTTGATTAATTTTGGTGTGTAATTTTGTTACTGTTTCATGAAGAAGTAATTAAAATTTGGGACTAATTAGAACAGGGAAAGGGCAAAAATTGAGGGTTGGGGATGTTTTAGGATGAGATCTGTCAAGACTACAGTAAGTAGTCAAGACTACAGTTAGTTGGAACTTTCTAATGGAATGTGCTGGACAATGACTTTGTGCTCTGAATGAAGATCCCAGCAATCAATTTTTTGGACTGGAAGAGACTTGCATGAATTGTTCTCTGGAATCATGAAAATGAAAACTGGTTTCTGCCATGAATGGAAAATGATGGAATGTGAATCCTGAGTTCAAGCTCTGAATAGAGCTTGAACAATGATGCTTCAATCGAATAAAACTGAAAACAATGGTATGGTCTTTGAAGAAATCTAGTCAGAAGATAATCTTCAAGTGTTTAATAATGCAAATGATCATTACAGATCAAAACTTGGGGATGAATCTTGGTGGACCTAGGATTTCTGGATTGGGTATGGGGATCAAATGAACTCTCAAATTATTCTAAGCATGTCGGAATTGCAATGGGTGGAGGTATATGCTCTGGGGAGTGCGAATATTCTAGTTATACTATATTTCTGTGCCCAATGTTTCTCTTATAACTGATGAAATGTAAAAGAATTTTTGCAGTATATTTATTGCTAATTCATTTAAGATATTATATTTACTTCTAATGACTTACTTCTGCAATTTTTATTGCAATTTTTTTTTAAATAATAGATTTTTTTATGAATACCATTTAGCCAAGCATTTTTCAGAATAATCCATTTTCTAGTATTAATCATTCACAATAAGTGGCAATTTTCATGAGATGATGAGATATTTTATTTGTTCAGTTTTGATTTGTTCCTAATAGTGGATGATTTTAGAAGTCGATTTACCTTATTTATACAGTAGGTAAATTATCCATGAGGATTTATTTTAATAGTAACTTGTTACAATACTGTTTTGGGCAATGCAGTTAGAACATATGTCTTAAGGCAATTATTCCACGATCATATTTAAAATAGATTTTAATATCTTATGATTGTGTATCAGATTGAACTAAGAAATGAGATCATATAATTTTTCACCGATTTCTGTTTTTATTACTAGAACGTAGAAGTAACATATGAGGGAATATATCTTAACAAATGATGATTTTGCAGTATAATTGTGAAATAATTGTGGAGTATAATATTTCTTAAAATTGTTAGGTCTTATCAATCGTTTAAGATCCCAGCGGTACTTTAAACCCACAATTTAAATCATATCTTTTGCCGTATTTCATCTTCCTTATTCTCATCTTATTTCAGATTTTGTAGATATATTTTTTGTATTTCGATACACACCTTTTGTTGTACGATTGAAGTGCTTAAGAAGATAGATCCTGGAGATTAACCCTTCAAAATGCCTCTTTGCCCAGAATTTGTTTAGAATCTTTCTTGATCAGGTCAATTCAGACGACACAGTATCCTTTGCGAAACATGATGATATACCATAAACTTGGCAATGCTTCTTCAACTTTTAAAATTATTGAAGATGCTGATTTTATGACTTTGAGATTTGTGGGTAACGTTCTTTGTACAACTATTATGGGGACAAACATTTGATGGGTGATATGATATATATTACTTTTTGCTCAACAAGAAGGTTTGACAGATTGCTTCAAAAGTCAAAATCTCTTGAGGTTTTTCATTTTAATAAAAAAAACCCAGCCATATGCTTGTGTTGTTTTAAGTGCGTGTTGAATATATCATAAAAGATGGCAATTAGTACGTTAATGGTTGTACATGTTATACACACCAACTGAATTCATTGCATCTGTAAATTAGCGGTTCATTGCCTCTAAAATGCAATTGCCAGTAAAAAGCTGTTTGCTGCCTTTGAGTAGTTGAGAAGATGTTCATTGCCTTTGAGAAGCTGTTAATATTGTCTGTGAAAAGCTATTCTCTCGTTGAGATTCTGAAAGTCTTTGTTAAGCTACACAGTTTATAAACAAAACAGAATATATGTATTTTGAAGGATTTTGGTTCATTTTATATATCATTTTATTGCTTTCAGAATTGTTAAATGTACATAAAAGACCCAATTCACATTAAAAGGCAATTCTATCAACTCTCTTGATTTGTTAGCCCGTTTGATTACTGATCTTTGTATTCTATGCCTTGGTATTGGAAAGAGAAGCCTCGTAGATAAGTATCGATCTTATCCAAATTTTGCTTAAATTTCACAGCAAAGGGAGAGTCTAGACTGTTAGTGTTTGCATGGTCAAGTGAACTTAATATAAGATAGCTTCGGATCAAATACGGGAAGAAAACTAGCCATTTGTCAGCTGTCGAACAAAGAAATCAGAATGCAAAATCACTGCCAAGAGACCCTTGGGGTATCAATTAAGAAAAGAGATGCAGACTGAAGTAAATAACACCCTCTTGAGCATGAGGGCATGAAAACAGCTGCTAACGTCATGGCTGAAACAGTGAAAAGTGATGATTAATCTCCTTTTTTATTGTGTATATGGTTGGAGTTCATAAAGAAACATTGAAAAACTAGAAAATAATTATCTAAATAACCGCTAGACATTGTTAACCATACACTTTACAATGTATCAATTGGTTCACCCAAGTTGTGGCCATGCAGTTGATGAAGACTGGGGTTCTCATGGAATGGGATTCTCATGAAATGGCTTAATAAAGTAAGTACAGTAATTGAATGATGAAACTTTTATGAGTACAAAAATGGGACTATATTGTTTCCAACAGAAAGAATTTAGTCTCATATACTTTCCTCAAAGTAATTATATCCAAAAAAAAATTGATTTTGAAAGTTCTAAATCAATGTTAGCAGAATATTAAAACCAAAATCTACAGTACATTAGTTTATCTAACCATGTAAAAGAAAAAAGATTGTTGAATCAAATTTTCAAGTAAATGTATTGATATTTAAATATTCAAAGTATAATCAATTTAAACTTTTTTTTTTTTTTTTTAAATGTATGTGAATATAGAACATGTTATGTATGATATGTATATAAAATGTCATATATACATGTACTTGTTACAAAGGCAGCAATGCCGTGGCTTCACTTTCTGTCAAGTAGATATCTGGGACCAGTCATTCTCATACAAATTTGTGAATTTTTGCAATTTAAATTTCCTTAACAAAACAAAATTGATAAATATTTCCTCAGCCATCTTCTTCCTGACAAGTGACTTTTTTTATATATGGCAGACGGGGTTGACTGCCAGAGCTTATCTTTGAGAGTATGTGGTGTTTTTTATTTTGTAATTCACTCTTTCCATATTTTAATATTTGATTAAGTCTTCATACTGTAGTAGCATTAAATCTCCTTCTGTATGAGCGAAAATTGAATTTTGATGACAAGCAAAGAGACACGCTTATCAGTTCCATCCCTTCAAATCGAATTATATTCTCTTTTAGTCAATCTAATTATAAGTTTGCCTGGCGTAACATTACAACCCAATCTTCGCTTGTGCCCCTGGTTGCCTAAAGAGTAATATATATAAATTAATCTTTAATAGAAGTAATGCTTTGGAAATTGCGTTCATGATACTGTGCTAAGCTCGTCATCAATATCAAATTGTGGTAGATTGGATATCTCCCTGGACTCGTACGATCAAATTGAATAGCACACTCCCTGTGTGCAGTATAATGCGCATGCCATACATAACATTCTAGGATATTTTTGATTTTAAGTTGTATTTATCATACAACATTATAATATTTCATAACCAAGGCCCAACTAATTTCCTGCAATATATTATAACAATCCTAGCAATCACTGCATGCTCTGCTCTACCTTCCCTACTGGGTATGTGCACCAGCTGTGTCAAGTGTGGCTGACTCTTGCAATGTGTCAAGGATTAGTTCAGTGGTCAAGTAAATTCATTTTATATGAAAATGGGACTTCAAAAATGGTGAGGAAATGGAAATCATATTAGTTGTGACATCATATCCTCATATTCCTCAACGTCTTAGTGTATTTTATTGTATATTTCCTGAGAATTTGTGTCATAAAACCATTGAATATGTCACATATCTAGTAAAGCAGAATCTATTAAAGTAACAATAATTTATCACCTGAAGAAAGAAACAAATTAAAAAAATCAATAAGTGAAATAGTAAAATTGATTTTCTTTTAATTACATTAATATTTTTGATTAATGTGACAATTATGTTGGCAAGCTTCTACAGTACTACAGTAGACCTTCCACACCATTATTGAGAACAACCAATATGACCACCTCAACAAGCTGACAAGACATGTTACAAATAAGAGACTATGGAGTTTTATTAATACAAAACCAAAGGGAAAAGAAAATATTCAGCTTTACTAAACTAAGTAAATTGGTAATGTGGGAGGGGGGGGCATATTATTACAAGTTGAAAATTGATCGAAAAGGTCCCTTTTGTGTATTGGCCCCCTACTAAGAATTTCTTTAAAAGGCACTGCATGTTAGGCCATCAACCTAAGAATATTTTTGTGCCACTAGCAATGCAGCCATTATCACACCACAATTGAATTTGTTTGCCCGATTCTGGTCATGACCTTACCTCCCTAAATATTCTTTTCTGTGAATTATTGAGGAAGGATGAAGAACAAACCTGTCGAGTCATTCTTGTTTGGTGTGAAAGTACAGTACAATAGTCTGAAAATCTAAGCACTTTGATATATTACCAAACATTAGTTATTCAACATGTCTAGTTTTCCTATCTAATGGACGTCCAATTAAAGTGAACCATCTTCTGATGTCACACCAACCCTGATAAGTCCCTTGAAAAAAGGACTTGTAATTTGTTTAATTAAACTCGCTAACAGAATCAGTTTAGCCTCATGGGTGTTAAAAGTGATGCGAGTGTTTTAATGAGAATTTCACAAGAAAAAGGTTTCTGTGAAAGTATTTTTGCAAGTGAAAAATATTTGTTTTTTTTGTTTCTATTTAGTGTCGGTAGATATGAAGGTGTTACTTATGTGAATTATTCAGACATATGTTT
Source organism: Chiridota heheva (assembly GCA_020152595.1). Lineage (NCBI taxonomy): Eukaryota > Metazoa > Echinodermata > Holothuroidea > Apodida > Chiridotidae > Chiridota > Chiridota heheva. Next base: position 2,505,634 of record JAIGNY010002250.1, read on the forward strand.
ATAATTGTGCCCATAATACTGTCTGTTTTTGCTGAAGGAAATTTCTGGAAATGCTTAGGATGCAAATGGGATAAAGTAAACCCTTGCAAGATTCCTGCTCTTCCGGTGGTCAATGTCAGGGATATTTTGGAAGTGAGGGGCTTAGTCCTTACAATGTTGAGCCCAAAATTCATACTTAGGCTTTGGTTTGACTGTGAACAAATTTGTGCAGGCTGCATTTTGCAAAATATCTTCATGCTGTGAAATATTATCTGCACGCTTTGTAACATATATGTATTTTTTGGCATCCTTTCCTAAATAACGAATCTAGTGCTCTACTAAGATGCAATTTCAAGTGTAGACTACCATTTTCACTTATATGACCCCCTTTTTCCCATAAGTCAGAATCTTTTGAACTTTCTTCCATTCTACTTTGATTTTCTGTGAATAATAGCCCAGCTGCCAAACAATTAATTTTCTTGACTGTAAACCTCAAAGCATATTGCATTAGTTATGAAATAAAAATCCTAACTATATTTTGTATATCTTTTGCCCTGTGGGAACATGGTATGGATTTTAAGAATGCTTGTTATGTTTTAAGATGATTGTGAAGATTGCATATTCATGTGCTTGAATGCAAAATCAGACCCCTAGCTTTGCTGTTTCACAGGGGCGGCCCGCCTCGCCTCGCCCATCTGGGGTCCGCCCTGCCCCTTGTCAGAAAAAATGTAAAAAATATATATATTTTTTTTCTTCTAAATTTTTATCATTATTAATATTGTTGTTGTTATGATTATTATTTCATTTTGTTTTTAACTTCATAATCTTAATTGATTTCAGAAATGAAACACCTTACATGGATACAGAACTCAGTGTAGTACAAGTCTAGTACCCTGCCCCTTTTTAAATCAAGCTAGGGGTCTGAAACGTCTTAGATACGTTTTGGATATTGATAGAACCAAATATATTAATATTAATCAAGTTGGTTTTCAGTACAGTATTGATTAGAGCAGAAGGCTTTTGTTTAGCAGTCAAGCATATTCATCTTAGATGAATGAGGACAAGAAAAGGAACACAATATTTCAAAACTATATGCCTTTCCAAAAAATCCATTCTGTAGGTGATTTGTTTAGAAATGACTAAATTCAGATATGTATTTTAATCAAAATATATTCTGAGATATTGTGACTTACAATACAGCCAGTGTATCCAGTAATAAAACAGCCTTTAAAAAGTTAAACAGTGATTTATCACCTACAGTATGATAATTTTGAAGACAAAAATATTTTAGATAATGAAAACAAGTTTGAGACTTTCTTCACCAGTGATTTATTTTTTATATTTTTTACATCTTATAAAAACCCAATGAATGGAACGGAACAAGATATTAGTAACTTTTTATAGTAGTTTTCTTGCAATTTTGTCCTCTTTCTTCTAATTCCTCCAATTAAGTCTTTGAGAAATATTCCATGACCTCTAAAAAGTTGTTCATGTAGCAGTTAATGAGTTTTGTAAAACAATTAAGCAACGTATTTTATATTATTGCTCTGCACTGCTTGTTTTTATTATTGTTATGGAAAATCGTATTGTTTGTAAGAATGAATGCCTTTCTTGAAAAAAGTACCATAATTTGGTGCACATGTTATTCTTAACTATCAGACAATTTATTTGTATCCTGTTACAAATTACAGAACATATGGAAAGTGTACGCATTCAAAACTTTTTTGTGTGAATTGATGCCTACCTTCCAAGCGCAAAACTGTTTATTTGAATAATTCGTTGGATCGTTTTACAAAGAATTGATAAGACATGCAGAAAAATATGAGATGTGTGACAATTTAGGATCATAATTATTCTCTTCATCTTCAAGACATGCAAGAGTGTTATTTGTGACAGAAACAAATATAGCTGAGCAATATCAATATCAAGTCTTTGGAAAACTGGATAATTGGCGAGGAGATGGTTTTTACAAGTTTGTACAGGTGGCACTTGGTTGCTCAGTTTGAAAGATACATGTTACGGCTGAAGAATAGACAAGTTGTCACACATATGATAATAATTATGATTTTCATATTTTTGAGGTGAGGTTTCTTTTAATATATAAGCAAAAATACAAGAAGTTGGGAATGTTTAAAGGCCATCTATCGTGATTAAAATGTGGCATCATACATTTTATCCAAAAAACGAATATAATTGGCTTATCAATTTAAGTGCACATTGAACCATTGTGTTTCAACATATTAAAACACACCGATTAAAATATATTTACCTCTAGCGACTATAACTGGGCCTTTAATATTGCTTTAAATATGAAAACCCCTATTTTGTCAATATGTATGTACAATGTAAAGCATAATGGTGATAATCAGAATTAAAGGTCTTTTTTATGGAATTCAACCATTCTTATATAGAAAATAGCCAAAAGATACTAATATTGTTTAGCTACATGTATCACAATCAAACTTCAATAACAATAATAATAATAATAATAATAATAATAATAATATGAGGGCATTTAAAGAGTATACATACTGTACATCTTGTACTTTTTTGGAAAAAGTGAACCTTCCTCTAAAAATTCAATCACCCTGATTTAACTCAAACCCTCAGCAGTGGCAAAAATAAATAACTTAAAGGATTAGTTCGATGGTCAAGCAAGTCCATCTTATATGAAAGAGGACTTTAAAAGAAACAACATGGTGAAGAAAGCATTCAAAAATCTTATTCCGTTAAGGAGATATTCAAGTTTAAAATTTGGTATCATTTATGTAGAAACGACTGAAATCAAACTACTTGTGACATCACATACTCAGAGTCCTCAAATTCTTTATGTAATGTATTCTATTATATTTTGTCCTGCGATTTTGTGGCTTAAAAGCCATTGGATATGTCAGGAGTGTAGTAAAAATCTAGTAAGGTTAATTATAATTTACCGCCTGAAGAAAGTTTAGAGGAAAAATAATTCAAATAGTAAAAAAGTGAATATTTTTTTTTTTTAAATACATTAACAATTGTGAAAAATCTGAGAATAAGGGCACCAATCTTCTATAGTAGACTTACTACACCAGTCATTTCTACACAACAGCGGCATGTCTAAGGGGCTATTTAGGGCTTAGCCCCCCTTAAAAATGCCGTAACTCCCCCCCCAAAATTCTTTGGCAAACCCATAAATATAATATCATGAACCTTGCAGAAAACATATGTTCACAATGTTTTAATTATATCAACTGAATTAGCGTTAGATTTGCACCAAATATCCTCAATTTGGGACCTTTAATTTTGATCCAAAAATTTCATTTGTGGATAAAAAAAATCTTCAATTTTGGATGTATCTTACATTTTGGATCAAAAACTACAATATAAAAACCAAAAGCCTTCAGATAGAGAAGTAGGTCTTAATAAATAGGCTATCAGGACTAATCTCCTTCCCCCCACCCTTATAACTTTCAAAGCAATACAAAGGTCTTCACCTTTTCGTCAGATGGGCAATGCCAACACTTGTCTTGGCAAGGGCTGTAGAAAGGGTCATTGCAAGGAGTGGAAAGAACTTGGAATTTTTACTGGTTATACAAATTGCACTAGTTGATTTAAGCTTCCATCAAATATTGTTGCTAATTGGGAAACTCTCCTTGAATTTTCAGGAATTTTCTCCATTTTCAGGAAATTTGCTTTAATTTCCATGATGAATTTTTCATCAATTCTCAGGAAATCTTCATCAATTTGTGGGAAATATCCTTCACTTTTCAATGATTTTCCTTCATTTTTGTGAAGTTTTCTTTAATTTCCGGAAAATCACTGTTATTTTCGAGAGATTTTAAGCACAAATGTGGGTAATTTTATGTTATTAGTAATATATCCTCCCAACTGGGAAACAAGCATGCAACCAAGAAGAAGAAGCCATTTGGGGGAGAGGGAGTGCCCCATACTTCTCACACCTCTGTCCTGGCCCCATAATCTTAAACTTGTGTCAGAGGCTCTGAATATGTTTATAGGAGCTTAAGCCCCCCTAAACATGAAAAACTAGACATGCCCCTGCTACACAGATAAGACAAAGCTTTAAACATGAATATATCCTTAACTGAATAAGATTTTTGAATGCTTTCTTCACCAGTTTGTTTTTTAAAGTCCTCTTTCAGATAAGACAAACTTGCTAGACCACTGAACTAATCCTTTAACATAAAAAGATTCAAATTGGGAGAAGGGTGTGTGGCTTCCCATTCTTACCCCTTTGCTTACTCAACTTTCAGCAGTGGCAAAAACTAATTAATTAGCATATAAGAGATATAAATTTGGAGAAAAGTGCAAGCCCCCTACCCATTCCCTTCCCCCTCCCCATTTTCTCCCCCTTTGCTTACTGAAAGCTGGAAGTGGGAGAAGTCACAAAATCATACTTATTTAGATGCAAAACAAATAACCATACAAAATATGTAAATTTGAAGTAAAGGGGGAGGTCCCCATGCCATATCCTGAACAGAAGTATCAGTATGCAATGATATCAAATGATATCAAATGTTCTCTGGAAGTTTCTGGTTTTCTCTCTATATTCAAGAATAATGAAATTGCTTTTGCTATTTATGACAATATTGTATGAAAACCTGATTTGTTGAAATACTCCAGTCATCCCCATCATTTTATAGTAGAGTTATTGTCCTATAGTTGTGTTTTGATAAACAGGTATATAGCCATGCATAACCTTAAAACAAAATCTATTGCTTTTCCTAACATTGTACTCCCCTTAAAAAGTTTGAAATATCACCTGAATGAACTGTTACCTCCTTTGTTGTGCTAGATATAAGCATGTGTGACCCCATCAAATAAATCTCTTATGGTTCCAGGTATTTTAACTCCCATTGGAAATTCAACAGTATTCACTTGTTTACTGACAAATTGACAGACATTAAGAAATGGGTAAACTAGAGCTATCTGCAGTGGTACTGTAGTTATTTGTCTTTTGTGGTAGTGGCAAGGCTAGTATTTTTTGATTAGGGTGGTGTTCTGCGGAGAAGTGAACTCAGATGCCTTTACAGAAAAAGGGGAGCAATATATTGCCCCGAGCCTGACGTCCTATGAAGCCCTGAAGGTGTCTGTTAAAAATGAAGAAAAGGGATGTTCGTTGAAGAAATTGGCAGGTGGTGGATTTTTGACAGTCCAAACAGATGGAGGTTGGGTAGCCATTTGAGGAGAATAGGTAGCTCAGTTGGTAGGGCGTATGACTGAGATGCTGGAGGTCCTGGTTTCAAGGCTTGGTCAAGTCTATCTTGATTTATCTACAGCTATGCAGACAGATACGGCGAATATCAAAGCAGAAGCATTTCGTCTGCAGGTCCCACTCATTCAACTGTTGAGAGAAGTAACAATGGTTGAATGGCACACCGTCCTTCAGAGGGGACATTAAGCTGTTGGTCCGGGACAGTTACCCCCTGCATGGTTCTCTGAACACTATTTGAGAATAAAAGCTTGTAAACGTGGTGGTCTCAATGCCTCTTATCCAAAAAGTGTGTGTTTGGGGGGTGAAGGGGGGGGGGGGGACAAGTGGCAAATTTCCCCTGAGATGTGCAGGATTTTAATAATTCTACTAAGAAGTAGGGGGGGGGGGTATAATCCCCCCCTGGGAATTACGGCCCTAACCCCCTTTGTCTATGCACATCATGTTTGAAAACATATAGCTGAGTGACAAACAAAGATACAGTACTTTTTTGAAAGGCAGACAGAAGTTTGCTTCTCATTATTACTTCCGCCAACAAAGTTGGACGGAGGTTATGTTTTCGCTTCTGTAAATTTGTTTGTTTGTTTGTCTGTTTGTTTGTCATCAAGATATCTCAAGAATTGACGACTAGATTTGGATCAAATTTTGTGTGTGGTTTTGTTTCTGCTTAAGGAAGAAGTGATAACAATTTAAGACATATTGGAACAAAGGAAGGGGTGCAAATGGAGGGTGGGAACATGTTTTGCCCTGTTTGTCTGTCATCAAGATGTCTCAAGAACTGATGATTGGATTTGGATTAAATTTGGTGTGTGGTTTTGTTATGTACTGCTTCAAGAAGAAGTGATTAAAATTTGAGGCCTATTAGAACATAGGAAGGGTGAAAATGGGTGAGGGGACATGTTTTTGCCTCTTGTTTGTTTGTCTGTCATCAAGATATCTCCAGAAGTGATGATTGGATTTGGATTAAATTTGGTGTGTGGTTTTGTTATGTACTGCTTCAAGAAGAAGTGATTAAAATTTGAGACCTATTGGAACATAGGAAAGGTGAAAATGGGTGGGGGCATGTTTTTGCCTCTTGTTTGTTTGTCTGTCATCAAGATATCTCCAGAACTGATGATTGGATTTGGATTAAATTTGGTGTGGTTTTGTTACTGAAGGGAGAAATGAGTACAATTTGAGACATATTGGAACAGGGGAAGGGTGCAAATGGAGGGGTGGGGACATTTTATGGTGAGTTTCTCTGTCATCAAGATATCTCCAGAATTGATGAATAGATTTGGATTAGATTTGGTGTGTGGTTTTGTTACTCTTTCAAGAAGACTAATTGGAACAGGGGAAGTGCATAAATTGAGGGGAGGGGATGTATTAGGATGAGATCTGTCAAGACTTAAGTTGAAACTTTCCAATGGAATGTGCTGAACAATGACTTTGTGTTCTGAATGAAGATCCAAACAATCAATTTTCTGGACTCAAAGAGACTTAGTCAAGTGTTCTCTGGAATCGATGAAAATGAAACAATTGGTTTCTGCCATGAATGGAAAATGATGGAATGTGAATCCTGGCTGAATAGAGCTCAAACAATGGTGCTGCACTTAAATAAAACTGAAAACAATGGTATGATAGCCTTGGAAGATATCCAGTTAGAAGATAATCTTTAAGTATTAAGATTGCACAGATCAAATCTTGAGGATGAATCTTGGTGGACCTAGGATTTCTGAGGTAGATTATATTGGTATGGGGATCAAATAAACTCTCAAATTATTCTAGGCATGTTGGAATTGCAACGTGGTGGAGCTATGTGCTCTAGAGAGTGCTAATATTCTAGTTCATATTGAATTCACAATATTCTGCCCAAATGCAAGAAGAAAAATGGAAGATTATCAGATCTAATGATGACCCATTTTACTTTGTTGTAATGGTAATTAGCAAGGATTTATACTAAGTCAATTTCTTGTTCATTCATGTGACATCCCAATTGAAGATGATTATGATACTGTGATGAATATGATTTACAGGTATTACAGTATATCCTTCACAAAAACGTATGCTTTCGTCTATCAGGTTTGCAAGACTCGAAGGTTGTCAGTATCTCTACTTTGAATAAAATTTAGTGACTTGCTTTCTCATGGAATTTTTTTGGAACAATTTATACAGTCGATGATGATTGAGAGATGCTTTCTTAGAAGAGTCGGAACTACTTAGAATTATTTACATTACACTTGATGTTTATACTGATTTTAAGTAATGGATGTAGTATTTGTCTTTCATTTGTGTTTCCTATTGTATTACTGTACCTACTGACACAATCTCATGTTTGTTGAGAGTTGACAATGATTGCTAACTTTAAATCCTTTCAGTGTGCAAATTTTTTTGTCAGAAGTATAACTTTTAGAATGAAAAGAGATGATGGGTAAATGTTGTCTGGTCATTTTGATAAATATAGATTTGAATGGAAATTGAGTAGAAACTGTGGCTTTGATAAAAATGACTTTGTACCAGTGGTCTTTTTAATTCTCCTTTGAGATTGCTGTCCAGCAATTTTGGTAATTTTTTAACTCCACCCATAACACAGAGTGTAATAAGTGAAGCTTATCAAATCGTACGTGAGCTCCCATATGTGCCTGTGCAATTGTTTGCTTTAAAATGCATCTCCTCCTAGGTTTTAACATTTTTGCTCTTGAATTTCTGGCTCAAACGAGTTATTTGTATGTTTCATATAGTTTGTATTTTGCTAAGAGAGATTCTATATATTTTTTAAATTAAAGCTCCCAAAAGGTTTTACTAAAGTATCAGATTTCATATGTAATGGTGCTAAAAATAGCTCGTTTAGCTGTAGACATTATGCTCTATGTACCGTACTGTATTCACTTGGTTGTAAATGTGACCTGAGGTCAGACCGCATAGCAACCGCGAGCATTCACCCCACATGGATGTGAAAACAAAGCGATCAGCTGTTTGTTTACATGCCATACGTACCGCACACAGTAAACGCATAGGGACTTGCCCACGTGTATTGCACAAAGGTTTGTTTTCACTCAAGAAAATGACGTCATCTCCCTATGTGGCACCAACCAGGGGAATACATGGCTAGGTCCTCATGCATTCAGAATATGTGTTTCATGTTAGCACTTCTTTTTAACTTACGATATTTACTACTTTTATTAAACATATCTAAAAGATAGTATGATATTATTAGTTCTAGTGTAGTATTAACTTTCATATAAGAACAAATTTATGCAATTTGTTGAAAATTTGTGTGAATTACAAGATGATAAAAAATTATATCGGAGAATTGAAGCTGTGTGAAATTTTTAGGATGTGACTTTGTGTTGTGTGCATGCAAAAAAAAAAAAAAATTGTAGTCAAATCTAATATGTGGCCAGAAATAAACTTATCTCAAGCTTTCTAATGATATTTGAATTTTAAGTTTTTGATGATTTTTTCACAGGAAAATTTCATTTTTAAGCATGCTTATTAAAATGCAATTGCGAAAACTCAAACGTTGTTTGAAAGATAATTTGTTATCTTTAAAATGAGATAAATTCTTCACGATGCCTCATTTACACGACAAGCGACTCAAAAAACGAATTGACTCATAATCGATTATTTCGCAATCGCATCAAGTTATGTTGTAACGTGTAAGTTCTAAGTTGTAAACAACGCCGTACTGTAGCTGGAATTCCCGTATTTCAAGGGCAATTTGTATTGATTTGCCTTTTCTAATCGTACGTATTGTTAAGCATAACTTACTTATGTTAAGGTAAGCCCAACTAAATGATTTATCAGCTGGTGTGATAGTAATTTTAAGCTGATGTCGGCCAGGATTTTAGCATGCATCATGCAGTACTGTATAGTACCTTCAAAACGTAACTACAGTGTAGTGTACTCACATGAATACATTCTGTGTAGTCCTGGCACTAGCAGCCATTTTCAACTGCAATATGTAGTGTGGGTGTAGGCTGTGATTAAGTAACTATTGATGTTAAGTTATTGTAAGTTATCTTAAAAATTCCAATTCTTCAATATTGCTGAAAGTAAATTGACTTTTACCTAGATCAAGCTTTTTTTGTAATAAAAAAAAGCACAATCTCTGATGCTGTTTTAAGCTTCGCCAAGGGCCTGTTTTGTGTGTGTTTTTGTTTAAGAAGAGGGGAGGGGGGGGGGGGGGAGAGTCATCATTTTTCGATCAACTAAACATGGCGGTACCCACCATGTTCGTACCATCATGAATTTTCTTGATTTATGCATATGATTTGTTATATACTATCATTGCTGAAAGAAAATTAACTTTTTATTAAATAAACTTTATTTTTCATATTTTTAGACTATCACTGTTCACCTATCTAGGGCCTGTCTTTTTTAGGCGAGTTAAACATTTGTTGATAAACTGAACATATTGTGGGTACTCTGCTACTGTGTTTTTTTGTAACTTTAAACATTCATCACAATCACTTGCAGCCACCTTGGCTTGACCTATGGACTGTTATTTATTTATTTTTTCATGCAAGTGCCACAGTTTTTATTTATTGATCTACCTAACATTGCAAGTACACTGTTCTTGTGTGTGTACCATCATGAATTGTCTTAATCTATGTGTATAATTTGTTTATTAATGATATTGCTGAGAGAAACTTAATGTAACTTTTGATTAAATAAAATATTTTTTATTTCATCATATTTTACTTTATTTTTTTCATTTTTCATAAAAATGTGTACATTTTATGCTCATTTTTAAACATTTTGAATAATATTCATAATTAATTCATTAACAGTTAATCAGTAGTTAAATGTTTGTATTATGTCAACATTTTAATGGATTATTACAAGTTCATTTGAATTGGTTTTATCAAATAAAATGCATCTAGTTTTGAACAATGTCATAGTAAATAACCCAAAGTGTTGAGAATTCCAATTAATTTCACATAATTATTAATTCATTTTTAATTATGTGTTTGTTTGTCTTGTTATTTAAACACATTTACGTTAGAATCGTGCATCTGTCAGCTTAATTATTTATTTGAAGCACACTGAAATAATTTCAGATTTGTATACTTTGACCCAATCAGTGAATTTTCTCACTTTTTGTCAATGTTAATTAATTATTTAAGTCATTAATTAGACTTTCACTTTGTTTATTATGTTCTTAAATTAAAGGACTTAAATTGAATGATAATTCTAAACATGGCGAAACCATTTGTTAAAAACACAGCTTATTTAGTTTCAAAACTATATTCAAATCAGACTTAGCAAATTTTACATTAAACATATTTGTCCCACTTTTCCCAATTAAGTGTATGTATGTTATGGTTTGTTTACACTCTAACTATGTCAATAATTCTTTAACGATGCCATATTTTCAATCATTTATTTTTTTAAGTTGGAAGAGAATATTGTACAGTTCAAGAAAATACACTCATAATATTAGTGGTAAAGTAACATGTCCAAACTTTTTTATGCTTTGAAAATGCTTGTTTCTTCACAATTGACCAAAATTTGGTCAAATCTGGTTGTCATGGAATCGATCATCAACAACTTAGAGGTACACAGATTTAAGCTATCTTTTTATAAAGAAGTTTGCAGCTAAGGTTAATGCTTTGTGATAGATTCAGTAGTGAACTGCATCCATTGGAAGAACTCTTATTTCACGAAGACAGTGATAAGTGCCACAAAGGGGATTTTGGGACTAGGTATTTACTTTCTTAGAAACCACCAAGTGAGATGGCTGAACAATAGGGCTATCAGCTAAGCCACGAAGTGGATCTCTTAATAAGACTCTTAATAAGACTCATCATGGAATCCAGCATATCTATCTACCTACTGTGGTGTAGCGGTTATCATACCTGTCTACAGACCACGAGGCCCTGAGTTCAAGCCTAGGTTGGGTAGACACGCCAGTGTATTACAACTGGTTATCAAAGGCTGTGGACATTGACTTGGTTGTCGATTTTATGTCTGTCCGTACGTCGTACCTGTGTTCTCGCCTGGGTCGTATTAAGTGTTCGTGATAGCATTGTTACTATCATAACCAAATACGCAGGCGACGACCCCGTCATTGTAATTGTGTGTTCACTCGTCGTCGTCGTCCAGCATATCAGCAAACATACCATCAGGGCCACAATCACCCAAAATTGGGATTATTGCTCTCTAAATCTATTACAAAACACAGAGAAAGGTTGAAACTTAGAATTTTAACAAAATGAATAATTGCCCCAAAAATGGGTAAACTTCAAGAAAATCTTAAAATTGCATTTGAAAAGATCAGATGTGACAAAAATAAAATTGCTTTTAAAGTAAATCCAGTCAATTGGTTTTTGCACTGCTATGGGTTGAGCTATAATATCATTGATGTCTTGTTCAGTTATCTTTATGTAACTGTAGAAACTCATTCTGTTATGTTCCCAACATGCTGGCTGACCTGCCCTAGATTGTTGTTTTAGCTAATTCTAACTTTTAGGTGGCTTTGATGGTCTTTTTCCCACCTTTTTAAGCAACAATTTGAATTAAGCTTAAAACGGTTTTGATGTAATGACAATGACCACTTTAACATTCATATGTAGCGAAATTATCATAACCTAGATTTTGCAAACTTTAACAAAATCTAGTAGATTCAAAGCATGGGCATCTTTAAGAGATAGCAACCAAAATGTGATAAAAGTGATTCAAGCATGTCTGTATTTTTTGTCAAAATAAAATGGGTAGCAAATCTATAGGGGAAAATCACATGGGTGCTTAGGGGTTGACCAGAAAGGTAAAAAGGGTTGTAAATTTTACTAAAAGTTCCACAAATTAGACTAAACGGTCCAGATTTTGAGGCAATGACCCTTTTTTACTCTTCAATAAGATCTAGGCTTTAAACATTTCAAAGACCACTATTTTGACTCACGTTTGAAAAAAAATGAGGCCATCAGGATTTTCTTGTTCTACAATCCAAATAGCTGACCACATCATCTGAATCCCCTTCAAATATACATCCCTATGTCTCTAAGCCACTCATGCTCCTAAGTTTGCACAGTAATTGTTTGGATATTGAGTTTAATTGCTGTAAAATGATAAATTCTCAATAATTTTGTTTGAGAATTTCACTATTTTTACAGATTTGGAAATTTCTGTCCGTTTAGACCTTTAAAGGTGCTGTGGCTCAGTGCTTAAGGAGTCATGCTCGTATTCGAGAGGTACAGAGTTTGATTCCCATTGTGAGCCCTGCGTTGTGTCCTTGAGCAAGATACTTTACTTTACATGCTTTAGTCCACTCAGCTGTATGATGAGTACCAGCACTGCTTGGGAGTTAAACCGGATGTCCAGGGGGAGTAATGTACTCTTATCCGCTTGCACCATGGAAACCGGGGATAAGCACCGGCTCAGCACCTGTTCAATGAGCCTACTGGCTCGGATGGATTTAGCTTAGCTAGACCTTCATAGGAAATAATGGTGATCAAGACATGCTCATATATTTATCATTACGCCCAATCCTCGCTACAAATTTTCACCCGCAAGAACCTCCATTTCGCCCGGTATGACTTTTAGACTATGCTGGAAGCAATTAAAAAACCCACCACAGATAGTTCAGTTATTTTACGCATCAGTAATTACACTCCCAATCATACATATGCACACAATGGAACCTATTTTGAAGAGCCAGGTATTGAGGATTTTGTTACTACAGTGGCAAGTCATGTGAGTAATGTGGGGCTGAGGATTCATTTGGACTTCAAAGTTTAAAAAGATGTTTTCATCTGTGAGTTATGAACACTGGTGAGTTTGGATGCATGAAAATTTATAGCCAGAGTTATTCATCATGATGAAAGAAAACTTAATATGGAGCCCAGTGGAAAAATATGCTCAAAAATCTTATTCCATTACAGTACGGAGATATTCAGGTTTGAAATGCTATTAGATATGTATCGAAGTGCAGACCTGCCAACTAGTACGATTTTGCCGTATTGAATACAGGAAATTGTTGGAAAAACGATTGTACGTTTTTTGGCACCAGAATACGTTTTTTTTTTATTTATTTATTATTATAATGGGTTTTTTTTTTTTTTTGTATTGTTATTTTTTTACTCATACTTTTTATGCTCCGTTGGCGTTCATGTCCTTTTGAAGGATTTTTGCCGACTTAACCGATTCAGATTACGATTTATAACCATTTTCAACACTTTTCACAAGTTTCCGTGGGCACTTTTCTTAAAAGTCCCCGCATATGGCGAAGCCCTTGCCAATTTTTTTTTTCTTGGTCAAATACATTTTAACCACTACATAATCTGACATTAAATAGCCACAGTAAACCTTTGTTTTGCACATTTTGTTTGAAGAGTACAGTTTTTTTATCAAAAAGATCACTTTTGTAGTTCCAGAGTACAGTTTGGTGATCCTAAAGGTTGGCAGGTCTGGAAGTGTCTCAGTGATATAGAAAACAAAACTTGATGTGACATCACATCCTCGCATTCATCAGAAATATGTTATCTTACTGTACATGTATAAAAAGCACATATTTCAAGATTTGTGACTATTACAGCCATCACAACTGTCAATTATGAGAGTAAAACATTTTTGAAGAAAAACAAAACAAACTGAGATACAATAATTATTTCATATGAAAGAGGATACAAATCTTAACCAATTACCAAAAACTGCAAGTCAAAATCTTATTCCTATAATGATGTGACAGAAAGTTTTAACAAAATGTTTTGATAATTTCATGTGTACACAAAAATGTTCTTAACAGTGATGCCATTATTATTATTATATATTCTAGTACAAATTTAAAACATTTGTAAAAAGGAAAAAGTACATGCATATACATACTAAAACACATAGCAGAAAATAAAACAATATGAATAAATAAATAAGGAGAAAAATTAAAGATAAAAGGTTTAAAAGAGTAATTCTAACTCTCCTGTCTGTAAGTAAATTGCCGCACGGTAAATGAATGAATTTTTGTAGCATTTATTCTGTATTTTGGCAATATGTTAGAGTTTTGAAGGTTTCTGTTTGAACGTACTAGATGACTTTGCAATGTATTGTGTAAAGGATGGTTTTGTTCTTTGTTGATTTTTGTCGCCAGTGCAATGAATTCCAATTTCACCGTGTCATTTAGAATTCCAATAAGCATGGGATAATGTAGGTTAAGAATCTTTAAAGTATACTTTAAAAATGTCCTGATTTTGTCTTTGTCTTTCTGTAAGATCAAATGATACCAAGCGCGTACAGCATAAAGAACCTGTGATAAAATAACTGATTTAAAAAGATTAACTCTAGCATTAAGATTACAAAAAGATAAAATGTATGATAAACTCGAAACAATATAGTAAACTTAACTTAAAACTTTGGACACATGATGGGAAATAGTCACTTTATCATCAATACATACACCAAGATAATCAGTTTTTACGCATTTTGCAACCTCTGAACCTTGAATAAATATGTTGTCTGATTTTGATTTCAAAAGCCCTGTATGTTTGACATTTTTGTTTACAAAGCACTTTTCCTTTGATTTCTTTGGGTTCAGCAACAAGTTCTTTTCATCACATTTTGACACAGACTCATCAACAAATGACTGGTACTCTACTTGATCCTCATTTACAAAATTTTTAGCAATTTTACATGAAATAGCAGTATCATCGGCATACTTTTCACACAAATATTTTCGTTTGATCTTATTTCGTCGGTATAGATGGTAAAAAGTGCAGCAGATAGAGGGCCTCCCTGTGGTACACCTACATTTATTTCAGATTGTTCTGACAAACCTTTGTCCAGTTTAATTTGTCTTGTCCACCCTTGAAGAAACTGCCAACCAATGAATGAGCCACGGGTCTTTTATATATATTGTCAAATATTTAAGTAGGTAGTTTGGCAAGACCGCATTGAAAGCACTTGAAAATCGAGAAAAAGGACCTTTGAGTCGTTTCTTTACAATTCAAATGAGTCACTATATCTTTAATTAAAACTAATACAGCATCTCACATGAAACACCCTTCTTGTAAGCAAATTGATACACATCTCCAAGCTGCTGTACGCTTTACATTTAACGAGCCAGTAATATTTTCTGTAGGCTATTAAAAGCGATACCAGCGAGATCAATTGGTGTAAAATCACCTTACCTAAAAATAATTTATCATCAACTAGAAAACTCGAGATAGATTATAAAGAAATACAAAGCATTCCAACATTCTGCTGGGCTGATGACATCATAATCTGTATGTTTTGAAATAAAGATGGTGGCTCTTACAACACAGCATTAAGGTTTTTGATAATTATAAAAAATGTGTTAGGTTGCTTCGGCAGGTATGAAACTTAGTCAGAAAAATTTTGTATTTTTAACTCTATCATATAAAATAGGGATTTTGCCAGACTTTTGTCTCCTTTAATTCTGAAGAAAGTTTGGAGAAAAAAAATTCAAATTAATGAAACATTTAAAAATTATTTTTCAATTAAATAAGCCATTAAATATTGTTGAGAAAGTGAAGGTGTGAAGTAACCATACTTCTCAGTGTAATAGGCTTTTTACACTATATTCATTTTCATACAAACTTTATGGCATCTGTTTACTTGGTATTTATTGGACGGAATAATTGCATACAAATAACTTCTTTACAACTTTTTTGTTTGTTTTTCTTTCTATAACATATCGTACACAATAAACATGCCTCACCACAAAGCTAATTATCCTACGCAAACCATTTTAAATCTATTAATGAGAATGCTACAAGCCTACAAAAGACATTACTTTGATAATGGGATATGTGTATCTGTATCATTTAAGTTTCATCCACAACTGCAGTTGATGTTAACTCATTTTGGCAAGCCCAGTGTTTAAAAATAACTTGAATGACATATTCAGTGATTAATCTTTCCGGACAAAATTAAAAGAAGATCATGTTCCTGGTTCAAGAAGTAACATATACTTTGCTTCGTTTGCAATATCTCATCTGCCCTGGAGAGTCGCTCTTTACCTTCTGCAGTTTCTTAGAAAAATAGGTACTTGTGGTAAATCTCTGAAGCAAGTTTGCACGGATGTGCATGCTTCTCCCTGCCGAATGAATATGGGGAAAACATGTGTCAAGTTTAATTGTTGTACAGATGGATCTTTGGATATAAAAAATAGTAGTCAGATTTTTCAGCAAGTTTGCAATGCTCACTGCATGTGCACATTGAGCAAATGTTCACTCTTTATAAAATAAGCATTTTTGTAAAATAGCCAAATTAGGAGTAATACTGTAGGTACACATACAAAAGATTGTGTGTTCGTGTATCTTTTTCATGTTTAATGTTTTGTTTCTGTTCAAGTTTTAAGAGCAAAATTCAATATGAAAACAATTTACTCATGCACTTTTGCATCATGAATAATATTTCACTTTCTACCAATAAAGTTAAAAGTTGTTCTTCCGTTTTGAAGCAATTTGACTGTTTTTTTGGCCTGAATTTCACCTCCCCTCCCCCACCCCCCAAAAAAACCACAGTGATGGTGGGAAGGGGCGTGTTAAGCTGCCCCATGTCCTGTGATAATCAGAGCATAGCCAACTACTTTACATTTTCCTTTTCTGTACATGCTTTTGTTTCACAGCAACATAGCCATGGGATCTTGGAATTGCTCCCCTATAATCATCCCCCTATTAAATGATAAAAGGCCTTAAATGAATATTCTCATGAATTTTCATTTCATATCATAAAGGACCACAAATTTGTGTATAAACAATTCTGGTATCTAATTCCATTTGCAGTTATTCCAGATTTTGTTGGTGTGACTGACCTCGCAGTGTAAAATGTGATGTCAAATAGGCAGATTCAATTTATACACCAAATTATTTTTTTTGATAGTCTTTTATCATATATATATATGAAAATAAATTCACAGGAATATTCTCTGAATAATATACACACATATATATGAGATTATCATGAAAAGTTGCTTTATATGTGCTTGGAGGCTCGGTATTGTTCTCTTGTATAATGATTTTGTTGCATTCCAATGTATAATGTTGCAATCCATAAGCAGTAAAGTAAGCCCACATGATTTCAATCTGACTTTCCGTACGGAAGTCATTCACACATTTGCGTGTGAAGTTGGTTCCTTCAGAACTAAAGGATTTTTTTCTTCTTCTCAATTTGATCTGCAAAGCAGACATTGATCTTAAATTTAAAGGAAAGTACCTTCAAATTGATTGCAGGAAATTGGTGAGATGTGCCGGTATCTTTCATTTGATTGGTTTCTTTTGAGGAATTTGTATTTCCGTGCTGTGCCTCATATTTCCTGTATACTTATTTTAAGGTCAGTTTAAGCTTGGGTTTCCTGTTAACCTGTGATAAGTTAAAAGAATGTTTTGAAATGTAACAAGCTAAGTTATTGTTTTGTCAAAACATACAGTTTCCGTTCTACAGTACAAGTATTTTCAACAACTTGATTTGATTTTCCAGCATTCGTTCCTTGGTATTTGCTTGAAAGCAAAATTATTCACTAAAAGTTCCAAAAAGGAAATGTAAATGTATTTTGATGTAGAATGATTACAGGTGTGCTTAAGCTTTAAGCAACTAGAAAATTAAGGTGTAGTTTAGGTGCAGGTTAGGGTGTCGGTCTCGTACTTAAAAGGTACCATGATAGAATCTCAGCCAGGGCGATGTGCTGTGTCCTGGGCAAGACAGTTTATTGCACTTAATTGCTCCAAATGACTTAGCTGTGAAATTAACCTGTGATGGAATAGTGTCCCATCCAGGGGGAGTCAAGTACTCCCATCCACTTAGACTATGCATAGAAACCAGGTATAAGCACTGTCTCTATAAGCCCTTGAGGCTTGATGGGATTTCACTTTACAAAGGTACCACTTTCCTTCTTGATTTTAACCACTGACCCCTCACTGAAAAAGATAAATGTTTCCTTCCAAGTGAAGAACTGGTTTATTGGTGAGCATGCGAAGCATAATGCCAAGCTATGTAATGGCGATTTCGTCTGTCTGGCCATCCACAGTTTTGCCTGAGATTTCATCAGAAATGCTAAAGTTTCTTCAGAGTTCCTCAGAAAAAGTTTGAAAGTTTCTTGAGATTTCCTCATGGAATGCTGAAATTTCCTTTCTAAATGTTAAAGTTTTTCAAGTGAAGAACTGGTTTATTGGTGAGCATGCGAAGCATAATGCCAAGCTATGTAATGGCGATTTCGTCCATTTGGCCATGCACACTTTTGCCTGAGATTTTATCAGAAATGTTAAAGTTTCTTCAGAGTTCCTCAGAAAAAGTTTAAAAGTTTCTTGAGATTTCCTCATGGAATGCTAAAATTTCCTTACTAAATGTTGAAGTTTTTGAGAGAAAACTTGAAGACTAGTTTCCTTAAAAAGTCTACAAAACATTTCATATTTTCTTTAAAGATAACTGTAAGATGATATAATTTCCCAAAATTCTTCGAGATCATCAAGCGTCTCTCATAACACTGGAGGTTTAAAACCCTTAACTTCTTCAAAATAGTTGTACACCAACGGCTGTATCAGGCATGATTCTTAAACTCCGCCTTTATTATTGTGGTCATAGTAGTAAGTTAAAGCGCCTGTAGCGTAAGTTTCAGATTAAAAATATAATGTTTTGGGCGCAATAACAAAAACATTAATGGCAATAATAAAATGATAAACTGTTTAAGGAGTTGTGTATGTTTGAAAGAGAGACTGTGGTGGGATGAGGATGTGTGTTGCAGGTTGTGAATAATTGTAACTTAAACATTTCTTATTGGTCCATAAGCTTAGTTAGTTTATAGCAAGAAATAGTTATTGTAATTGTTGATTGATATTATTAAGTCAAGGATTATTTTCATGCTTGTGGTTTATTGAATTTAATATCCTGTTGGTGATATTTTCCAGCCTGATTAAATTGAATTATGAATTGATTACATTGATATGTGGATCTATGTTAGCTTCTTTGTGTCTTATATTCTTACCTATGGAATTGACAATTAATCAACCTATTTGGGATCATCATATCTGCAATTAGGTGGGTCTCATTGTTAGTCCTGTTACCCAACATTTTATAGTATCCCCGATATAACCCTAGGTTCACTATCATTTAGTATCCCCGATATTTATCACGAGGTTTACAATTTGCATAAAGTTGCTACAGTATATGAAATGACAAGACTTTTTTACTTAGTATACTCAGTCAGGAAGTGTGACAGGTTGTGACTGCATATGAACCATAGGGAGGGATGTCACATGGGACATTGATGGGGGCCACTCGGGACACAGGATATAATATATACCATGTGGTATGCACCAAGGCATGATTATTTTACTCTGACTTTTTTCCCTTATTCATCAGGTCATTTGCATATAACTTATTACATGGACTGACAGACTTTCATACATAGTGAGCTCAATCAGGGATTGTGATACAGTAGCTAGGACAAGACTTCTTATGTGGGACATGGGGTGGGATGCTATGTAGAACAGGGTGGGATGCCGTGTGGGATATATGATGGAATGTCATGAGGGACATAGGGTGGAATGCTATGGGATGGGATGTCATGTGGGACATGGGATGTCATGTGGGACATGGGATGTCATGTGGGACATGGGATGTCATGTGGGACATGGGATGTCATGTGGGACATGGGGTGGGATGCCATGTGGAACATGGGGTGGGATGCCATGTGGGACATGGGGTGGGATGCCATGTTGGACATGTTGGGGACATGTTGGGGTGAGATGCCACGAGTAACACAGAGTGTAACATAGGTTGGGATGCTATGTGTGACATAGGGTAGGAGATAATGTGGGACATATGGAGGAGGCCATTTGGGACATGTGATGTGATGCCATTGGAACATTTGAACCATTTGGTAGGATCCAATGTGGGACATCAGGTGGGATGCTATGTGGGACATCAGGTGGGAAGCCACTGGTGCAGGAATATAAGGTGGAATGCCATGTGGGACATAGGGAGGGATGCCATATGGGTCATAGGGAGGGATGCCATATGGGACATATGGTTGGATTAATGTGGGACAGGATGGGATCCATATGGAGTCATAGGGTGGGATGCCATGTGGGACATAATGTAAGGTGGAATGCCATGTGGGAGATTTGGTGGAATGCCATGTGGGACAAGGGATGGGATGTAATGTGGGACATGAGGTGGGATGCCATTTGGGACATGGGATGGGATCCATGTGGGAAAATGGGTGGGATGGCATGTGGATCATAGGATGGGATGCCATGTGACATATGGTGGGTGGATTGCCATGTGGGATATATGTTGGAATGCCATGTAGGAGATATAGTGGAATGCCATGTGGGATATGGGATGGGATGCCATGTTGAACATGGGATGCCATGTGGGACTTAGTGTAAGATGCCATTTTTAAAATTAGCCGGGTCATATGATATGGGTGTAAATTTGCATGGGCATGTGAACCATGACGGCCGGTGTTTACCGTTCTAATTTATTAGAACATTAATGTTTTATTTTTTCATTAAGGAGACATATTTATACATCATAAGCATGCAGACAGAATGCACACAGGGGTGGAGAAATCCCCATGCCCCGTGATTCTGTTGGTCACTTATCAATTACACACTGGTGAAATATTTGAAATGCAATGACTCATCCTAAACAGAATGAGACAGTATAAAGACAACATGTTTTTTCCACCAATTTCTTTCATTACAAATTTTCTGTCATATGAGAATGAAAATCCGTGGGAATATTTCTCATAGATGGTACGAAGTTAAGATGTTGAAGCTGTAGCCCACTCAAAATTTGTATGTACTTTACCATTGCATGTGAAGGCGATGGTTGGGTGAATATCTATAACCAACAACAGTAAAATAATGGAAGGACAAGGGATGTATCGCTTCCGTTTGTTAAGGGAAAGGTATTGTCCCATAAATACATTAAGAAGTGAACACCGCCGTGCTTGCAACTTCAAATTTTCCCATTGATTGCGAAAAATCTGCAATCTGCGATGTAATCGATTGCACATCTGCTGGAACAAACATAGACGCCTACATTTATTATCGTAAACACAACAGATTTCTCAAAATCATTGAAAACTGGAAGTGACGTTACCAGACGGCGACGTTCACTTCAAAATTTATTTATGACACAATGCCTTTTCTTTATTACATTAGATTCGCAGAAAACCCTAACATTTGTGTGTGCCCTTAGAAATGCTGTAAGTCATTATTTCCAAGGATTACACCCTATCATGCAACAGGACATTTTGAATATCCTCTTGGGTGATATGCAATTTTGTAATTTCTATATTTAGACTGAATTCCGTTTCAGCCTTAAGTTATATGCAATTCATGTGTGTCTTGGTAAAACTTATTATCATCCTATGGGCATTATATGCACATGACTAATCTTTACGCATAAATAATTATGTCTGGGAAAATGTGTTGATTTATTATATTGTGATAGAATGATATTGAATTCTCAGTGATGTTGTTATTTGTGTAAGAATTCCTATGATAAATGATAATGACTTTTCAGTCATTAAATTTGAATGCTGTAATATGCTATTAGCTTCCTAAAGAAGAAGTCAAAATGAAAGCTACAGTAGATGGGGAAGGGGTGACAGGCTCTGCTTCAAGAGTGATGGGGTGTTTGCATGGGAACCCCCTCCAAAAAAAAATTGTCAAGAAAACAAAATAGGACTGACCTTTTAAACTACTCTTTAAGAGCAAAGTTTGAATAATTATTATTGTAGTTGTAAAAACATAGTGTTCCAATATGGGCAGCCCTTTGGGCAAAAATTAAAAAGAAAAAAATAGTAAGAAATACAAATATAAGAATGAAATAAACAAAAAAGAAACCAATAAAAAACGTATGCTTTGAGAAAACTATAAACTGAATATGAAATAAATTAAAAGAATTCAATACAAAAGAAATTATAATGAAAAATTATTGATAAGAAACAAACTAAAAATGAAATGATTAAAGAAACCAATAAAAAAGGATGTTATGCAAAAATATTAATCAAATAAAAGAAATAATTACAAAAGATAATAAGAAACATCTAAACTAAAAATGAAACATAAAAAGAAACCAATACAAATTTTAAATATATAGTAAAGGACAATGACAAAAAATGACAAATTAGATATGAAATAATTAAAAGAAAACAAAATCCAAGTAATATATAAACAGAAAATATATCTCCAAATATAATTACTTATATATAAACATTAATATATCTAATAATAAATGTTTCTATAAACAGTTTATCTTTAAATCTTTATCTTTAAATCAATATATCTTTAAACAGAAATTTAAGTAGTCTCAGCCTTTTATTTATACAAACAGAAATATAAGTACAAAAACATATATACGTACAAAAATCAATATGTAAAGGATATAAATACGCAGCACTTTGCGCACCACAAGGCAATGTAACGTGTGTTGCGTACACTTGCAATCTATTACTGATTATACTTGGCAGTTATTTCACTGCGCACCACAAATATGAGATATGCATATCGGTTTTGTCAACGTAAGACTCGAACACGTACATGAGGCCTGCGGGCAGTCAGGCAGTAGGTACAGTAGATACATGTTCAGCTGTTTAAGCTGTGCAGAAGGTTGCCATAGTGCTAGGAACACCTGTCACGCCTGTCTCCCTGTGGAATGCAGTGCCGCGATGTGTTGGCTGAGCTAGAACTAGAGCGTTATGAGCATTGTTAGGGGCAGGCCTAACGTTAGGCGTACTCGGGGCCTCGTTGGTCCACGGTATCAAATGGTACTGGTACTGTTAGCCTGGGCACTCCCTTCTATTGCTTCCGACAAAAGTTCTGTTGCCCTCTACAAATATCGGATTGGAATTTGTTTCCATATCCATTTTATCCACATGAGGTTAAATTGGCTTCACGCTAAGTATAGCATGCATTGCACAAACATAACGCATTCGAGCGCTAGTGTCAGCTTGTAGGCCCGTACTCACCACGCCTGGGCAGAAATCCTGGTGAAGTGCATTGTGGTGCGCAAAGTGCTGCGCATATTTCATTTTTTACAATATTAGTTTTTTTATAATTTGTTTTTTATACATATGTACATTTTTTTTTGTACTTAGATTTCTGTTTCTATTTATAAACAGATAAAGGGCTGTCTGTACTTATATTTCTGTTTAAAGATATATCACTGTTTTATAGATATAGTAATGATTACATATTTAGAAAAAATGTTTTATTTGGAGATATATTTTCTGTTTGTATAGTATTGTTTATAATGATTTTTATTGTATTTGAACATTGTGTGTTATGTAAAAGCTTACGATTTTTAATTGTAGTTGTGTTTTTTTCTATTTATTATTTTGTTACTTTCTCTTCATTGTTCTCTTGTTATCTTTTATTCATTTGATATATTTTGTATTATTTATTTTCTTTTGTAATGTTTTTTTTTATTTATTTCATATTCAATTTATATTTTCCTTATTACTTTTTTTAATGCTTTTATTTATTTCATTTTTAATTTATATGTTTCTGATTATTTTTTTTTTTTTAATTTACTTTGTATTGAATTCTTTTTATCTATTTTTTATTTAGTTATATTTTTATTTAATATATATATATATATATATATATATATATTTTATATATATATATATTCATTTATATATATATAAATATATATATTTCCTTTTTAATTCATGTTTCTTAGTATTTTTCTGTGTTTTTAATTTTTGCCCAAATGGCCACCTATATGCCTACGCTATCCTAATTGGTTTAATTAAACATTTCAGCCTGTAACTAATCAATTTTTAACCAAGCTCGAAGAGCCTTTCTCTGGCACCTCCTTCTTTTCCTTCATTCACCAATCTCTTTTCACCTCTGACATAATCTAATCTCTCCGGCACAATTTGACCATGGGCATATTATATTGCAGTGGTGTCATGCAGTAGATTGCAAAATGTTGTTTACATGAAATCGAATCAAGAAAATCATCTTTTTGCTATAAAATCAAGTAATAATATGCTGCAGTGTTGATCATTCCTTAAAACTACAAACAAAGTGCTGAATAATTTTGGTGAAATCAATAAACTATTCATGCCCCGAAGGTAGAGCAGTCATGGATTGAGGGTCAACACACAATAAATTGATACCTTCATTTAAAGGCTGACAGCTCCTTCAAATAAACCAGGGAAGGAGAGGATGAACTCCTGTGACATCACAACTGGCGTTGTAACTTTAAGTAATCCTTGGACGTATAAACCAATGACATGACAAGCAAGCATATTTCTAAAAAAGGATAAAGTCTTTTAGATTTTACTATCAAGTCTGACAGAAACTTTATTGATCATTTTTGATTGAATTACAGAAATTTAGCAAGGCTTTCTCTATTTTCTGCTGGTATTTTACCCATCCACCCATATAATTTTCATTATTAAACTTCGATCACATTGTTTTGTCTTCCATCCAGTTGGGAAACCAACGATCAGAGGGGACTCTTCACTGATGTTCCGGAGAGGGAAAACCTTCATGTTGTCTTGCTATGGGATTTTCCCATTACAGTGGAAAATCCCACCGAATGCTTACCGTAGAGCTACCATCACCAGTTTGCTGGAACCTCCAGGTATGCAGGAGTATTGTGTTGTTGCTGTAGGGAAAGGAGCAGTCACGGTGGAACTGGGGGGTGGGGCTACTGCATTTTAGACATGATGTTAATCACATGAATGCCTAGAATCACAAGGCTTTTGGCTTCAGCAAAGTTTAGTGGCCATTTCAGCACCCTCATATTTGTTTGTTCTGCCTCCATTGGGCATTGGTCAATAATTGTGGAGGTCTAGGCCCTAAAGACTTTATGCACTTGATTAATTCATGTAGAGTTTGACCCCCCCCCCCCCCCTCTCCCTTACTTCATAAATTCTGGCTACATTCCTACATGTGTTACTGTAAATGTATAGTGTTTACCTGGCATTCTGCATACCTAGCAAAAAGTTGTCAAGTTGTCAACTTGGCATCGGGGAGATCAAAGTTATCATTTGTGTACAGTGGTACAACCAAAGAATTTCTTTCTGTATTTTCTAAAGAAATTTGCAATCAATTTTTAGTTGATTTCCTTTATTGATGAGAAATATTTGACTCTCTTTGCATGCAATGCAGTATTACTAATACACTCAAAAGTTGGCAGAAGAATTAGGAACTTTTTACAAATATTTTAAAATACAAACACTGAATAAATATGATTAGTAAATAGAAATATGTGATGGGTCACTGCTCAGCAAGTTAAGAATATGGAGATTGGGATGGATAGAATTTCAAAAATGACCTGACGTGAGATATTATTCAAGGAAAAACTTATGGACACTTTATCAAACTAGAACATCAATGATGTAGTAGCTCAACATATTTTTGGGGGTGGTTGCAAGCCTGTTTTTTGTTGGTGGGTTGTTAATTGGAGTAGGCTGGGTTTGTTAGGAAAGAAATACATGTTTGATGTTAATTTTGGGGGGAAATGCAAGCGGGAGCTTTAATACTGTTGTGATGCTAGAACATAAATGATGTAGTAGCTCAATATATGTTTTGGGGTGGGTATATTTGTTGAAGAGTAGTTACATTAGGTAGGCTTAGGTTGTTAGAAAGGAATACAAGTTTGATTAGCAGTGGCGCAAGAAAAGGTTGGGAATGCCCGGAAGAGTGGGTAAACAAATCAGTTTGGGTATAGCCCTGAAAAATGACACTGCAATTTCTTTGTTATGTGTGGGAGTGTCGGATGGAACTTGGGGAAGTGGAGAGAGCAGAAAATCAAGTTCATGTGCGTTTTTTGACAGTAATTGAGGGGCACTTTTCATTTGAAAAAGGACACTCTTGTCAGTTGACAGTTTTTGCTTGTCACTTTAGACTTTCCCACACTTTCAGTGGGCAAATTCTTGCTATGGCTTCAAAGATTGGGAGCCAGGACCAATGTTGACATTTACCCATCAAGTTAAAGGCTTCTTTTAAAAATTGAAGCTTAGAAAATTTTAGGGGCATACCTTCTCCCACCACGGCCCTCGATGTTGTTACCCTGGTAAAATAATATGATTTAATTATGTCAAATGAATACTAATTGTATGTGACAACCTCTTATGTATTATGTAGTATTTGTGAGTGAGTGCATATCTATTTGTTTTCAAGCTTCAAGAATGACCTAGATTAACTTCAAATAAATTTCAAAAGGGTGCCTCCAGGCTCCATACCGGTCCACCCACAACTTTCAAAAGGGCACCTCCTGCCCCCATCCACACAATTTCAAAAGGGTACCTTCTTTCCCCATACTCTTGGGCCAGGGGCAATTCCCCCCCCCCCTTGCCGCTGTGGTTCCGACATCACTGCGGAGGCCAAAATCCTTATGGCCTCCAGGATTCTAGTTGCCCCACTGCGTATGGGAGCTTTAATATCGTTTGAATATGTGAAAACTGTTTTTCAAGTAAGCCTAAATAGCTAAGCCTCAACATCAATATGATGCAAATTTTATTAACAATGTTCGCTTTTAAGTGAAATAGAAATCATATTACAGACATACCATCAGCAAAATACTTTTGTATAAAATCAAAATGGATTTTACATCCTTGCAACAAGACATGATTTTAACTATTGTATATGTATTGGCCATTCTGAGCAAATGATCAATTATCGCAATTAATGTATCACAATTAATCAATATAAGCATATAAGCCTAATAGCAATCCACAAATACACCTCCAAGTGACATTACCATATGGAAATGTCAGGTTGAAGTCGGCCTGATTTTAATCTGAACCAAACCTTACTGACAATGCTTCACCCTGACAGGGTCTGAAAGCTAAAGAAACTCAGCCAATCTGATCAGGTCTTGACAAAATGTCAGGGTGTCGCCAGGCCACACTACTAACGTGACAAGATGGGACTTGTAATATTTCAAGAGCAAAACAAGTAGTCTGACAATAGCCTGACATACCCTGACAAGATGGCACTTTTAATGTTTTTTTTCCCAGTTAATGTTACTGAAATTTCTAAATAATTTTTCGACCTCCAACCTTTAAGAGACATATCACAGCATATTGGGGTATAAACTTTTAATCACTCCACACCATCCCACCAAGTATCAATTCAATAGCAATTAGGTTTTTCCAGAAAAAAGAGATGCAAACTTTTCTCTTTATCCTTTGAATCACTTATTTGACCTCTGACCTTTAGGGTACATGACCCATGCTATAGGGAGACAAACTTGTCACCACTCCACACCATCTCACCAAGTATCAATCTGAGATTAGTTAGTTTCTCCAGAAAAAGAGACCCCAAAATTCCTCCGGCAATCACCCTATTTGACCTCTGACGTTTGAGGGGAACAAACTTGTACGCTCCATGATCCCCAACATATAAATTATAGCAAAAGGGACAAACTTGACCTCTCTTAAGGTACATGACCAACATTCATACCATCCTACACATCCTAGCATGCAACCGAAGATCATTTACTGTTTCCCCAGCAAAGGAGACGCAAAATTTCCTCCTTTAATCACTTATTTGGCCTCTGACCTTTAAGGTATTAAACATGACTCACATTATACACACACATTCGCCTTTTCAGCAAATAATTCAGATCATATGTGTTGCGCACCATACTGGCCGGCGTCTGGATTGGACCATTCACAATGCTAATGTCAGGACCAGTGCTACCAGCTAGCTATAAACCTAATCCACCAAACGCAAAATGACGCCATCCGGCAACAATTTTGTAAACAAACCAAATTTTGGTAGGCAAAGAGCTAGCTAACGCAATGCAAACAACCAAATTGTACAACGCAGGGAGTCAAAAGAAAACGTAAACAAATAAACTAGATTCTCCGTAATTGATTGATGCAAATTTTGCCTCAAAATATGTTTTTGACTTATCAAAAATTGTACATATCTCACTCAAAAGAAACTTTTTTTAGTCTGGAAGCCTAATTTGGCATCAAAACCACAATTTTGAAATTATTCTTACGAGATAATAGGCCTAACTTTAAAATGTTAGCGAACTTTTACCTAGGGCTAACGTTATAGAGCCGATAACGCCAAACTTCTTAGTCTTATCGTTACAAGTTACATAGATTCGTTCATAGATTTCGCCTAAATTCCTCTTCAAAGGCCCAAAGTTAATAACAGGCCTAACGTTGGGCCTACACTGTTCAATTTGTGCATGGCATAAGATTCAACACAAATGTAATACTAATAGTAACAAATACTAGGCAAGAAATTATAATAGAACTTAGGGCAGAGGTGTGTAGGCCTCAAAGTTAGAAAAATATATGCCTTAATACATTAAAAGGTTTTGGGTCCTGTGTTATTTGTGTACAAACTTTTGTGCTACAAATTATAATTTAATCATCAAACAAGGCCCAGTAAATAAAATAAACAACACAATGGAAATATGGTACTGCATTATTGGCCCTTCAGTTAAGTTATAAACCTTATCTTAATTTAACTTAAGCATTATTTTTTGCATGGTACCCACTCATTTTTTGACTATATTTAGGCCTGTCTTATTAACATATGTTTATGTACCTAGCCCACTGTAATATCTTTTAACTCTAAAAATTAGGACTGTCTACTGACCTTTGTACAGTAAGTTGTAACACTACATGAAGCCTTTCATCTGACAAGCAGTACTGAATTGCTCATATTTAACTTTTTATTGACCGACCACATTTGGGATGCAATGAGAATATGTTTGAACTAAGCTTGATGATCCTTTATATATAAGATCATTGGTAATTAATATTCTGTTTGAATCAAGTTTAGGCCAAGTTACTTAAAATAGAATTGACAATTTTTTGCCAGGATTGAGAATTGTGGGCACATTTTATTCCTAAAAACTAAAAACAACATAAAGATTGCTTAAGTTATATATCATGTGATGAAAACTCTCTTAACTATTTCTTCGAGTGAATATAAAGAGGGCTGGCACACCTGTGAAAGTCTCAAATTTGCCATGGAAATTTATATAGGCCCACATTCATTTTACTTCATTAGAAAAATTGTTTGCAAGACTCTTTGTAAAATTTATTCAAGAAAATTTTGGATTTTCTCATTTAATAATATTCCATGAAGATAGAGCTTTACATGCATGCAGGCAGGTACACAATCAGCATATTAATGTATCAATATTTGGCTTCTTACATAGATAATAATTTTCCTGAAAGTGTTTCACATTTTTAATGAAACTTTTGTCTTCAAGCATACACAAAGTTCACCTATTAAGTGAATTACTAGTGTTGGCAAAAGAAAAGTATGCATAGATGCAATGTTTATATGTATTATTACACATTTCATACACTCTAATTTAACACACAAATGTGTATGTACACATTTAAACTATCAAGTTGCATAACAGGTATAAGTCATATTTCAAGCATTAAGAAAAATCACTTTTGGATGATCATGCATATAGTCTGAGAATATGATCTTATGATGTGATGAATAGACCATGTCTGTTTTTTTTTTTAATTCATATCACTCATCATTCAGCTGAAAGCTGGTTAAGGTGTAGTCAGATAACATCTGACTGTAGTATATGCTATAGCCACTACATGGCTGTTATACACAAGAATATGCAAGTATTGCCTTGCAAGTAGTGCCTACTGAGTGAGGTGTTTATCTCACTAGTTAAGGTAAGACTTTGTGAAAATATATAATAGCAAATTTATAATCAAACATCAGTAATAAATTGGAAAAAAGACAAATACAGCAAAAGTAACACACCATTAATAGAAATGTATGATAAAATCTGAGACATCTAAAGAAGATGTCCACTTTTCAAGTTTTGATGATAGTACTGTGTGCGTATAATATGAACATACAGTACTTTATTTCAATCTTATCAATAGTTGTTCTGCTCCTTAAAGTTTCAAACAGTCAGACCCGACCTGATACATAACCAGGTCGGGTCAGATTTTTCCTCTTTATTTGCTTTATTCTGAAAACCTTAGTTGTTGTAGAAGTTGGTGCTGAATATCATATTAGCAATGGATGAAGTCCTTATTGTGTGGTTATTTTAATTATTTGCTACAGTAAGTTTGTGGTTATGATTTGCTGGAACAAATTTTGAAGGAGAAGGACAAGTCATGTCTCCTCATGAAGCTTTATATTTAATGTACTTTTGGTGGTGATATGGAATAAAAAAAATGTATGAACTTGGTGAATACATCAGCAGGTATTTGCAATCATTCAAAAGATCAATTTTGCATTGTCACAATGCCTTCAAAACCAGCCCCTTAAGGACCATGTAGCCTAGCATGAATATCAAACTTTTAAAAGGTACAACAATTCTTGGTATTTATATCTACAATTTATGGCAATTTATAGAGATATGATCTTATATCATTCAAAATAGTGTAAAAAGAACCTTAATTCAGTGGCCCTTGCTTACTTTAGAAAACACCCACAAGGTCCACCCTAAACCAAAATATGAAAATTATATATAAATCCCAGATCAAATCCACATCTAGATTTGATATAATTACCAGATAAAGATATTAGATTTATTTGTATATAAAAAGATATTAAATTCATTTGTATATCAATTTGATTTCTACCTTGATGTGGTCATTATGCAATTAAATATCATTCATCTCAGTGATGCTCTCTTTAATTTTGGATGGCCTAACTTTAGTGGGTTTATGGTTCAAACTAGTAACGTTAGGTAGGCCTACTGGCTGAAAGCAAAAATCTTATGTGCATTTTTTTCTAACGATTCTGGTCCTACTTGGATTTACGGTTTAGGGCCTATATCTTTTGAGTTTGACAAAATTTGATAAAAGTGTTGATTTTGGCTTAGTAAAACTTAGATTACAATAGCCAAAAGAGTTTTCCCAGCGAATAATATCTGATTAATCGAGTCCGTATTTTAATTCGCTAACGTAATACTAGCCTTGCTTGGTTAAAAAACTTGTGCACACCTCAAGTTCAAGTTTTGTTTACTTGCGAAACAACAAATTTTCACTTAAAATCACAACCAACTGTGTAGATTACTCCCCACTACTATTTTGCGTAGAAATTATTAACTAGATTCAAGCGTTTTATGTGAAATTATTGATGAAATAGGTCAGAATAACATTGATTTACATTTTACATTGATTTACCGATAATCAATCGAGCACAATATGTGTACGTACAGTTTCCCGCACTGTGCTTACCAGTTTGCCATGCGCTTGTAAAGTTCCTGGATGGTAAACAACTTTTGGATTAGGTCTATATCTAAAGTTAGAGACCCTATATGCTATCCTAATATAACAATGATCAAACAAATGGAAGTTGGAACGGCCTTGGAATGAAGCCTTTTGTTGCCCAAGCAGGTATGCATACGAATCATGTCTTTTGCTTAAATGTAGAGTTTTAAGAGAAATTGTGAAACAGTTTCTTTCTGAAGCAGTTAAAAGAATATTGTTCATGGGTCATGGATAAAACTGCCATTTAGTTTTTGTCCTAGCCTAACACTGTAACAGTAACATGTTTGCGTTGTTATACCTGTTTAACACTAGGCCTAAGTTACATCGTTACAAACTATCTCTACAATTTACTAACATTTTCTTTTGCCTGCTTTTCTTGTGTGAGTTATCATCATGTCAATATTTAGGCAAGAATTTTATTATCTTGATTTAACTCTTCATAGTAGGCCTAGGCCTATACCATTTGTTATTGTTTGATTTGATTCGTAATGTGAGCATAGACCTAGGCCTATGTAAAATTACTAGGCCTAGGCCTACCTAACGTTAGGCCTAAGCTATTGCCAGACTATATGCTAAACTTTCAGTAATGGTTAGCCTAACATGGTATCAGAATAATTATATTGTTGAACTAGTAAGCCTAAATTTGAGATCATTCCAGGTTGGAATAGGGTACATCTATGAAACTTGGCATAGGGGCAAAAAGGTGGAGGGCTTACTAGGTAGGCCTACCTTCGAAGTGAGGGTGAAAGGGGTGTAGTGTGTTCATGCTAATTAATAATTTGCATAATAAAAACAAATGTATTATTTTCAATTTTTCGTAGACTTTTATGCATGATCATGAAAAGTGGGTTGACAGTTGAATAACAAATGCTCTAAATTTACGATAAGTTTCGGGGTCATAAATACATACTAATTAGGTGATTTGTATATCAGTGAATTTTAATAAAAATGTTGAACTATTAAGTCATAGGAATGAAGTACATCCATGATACTTGGCATAGAGGTGAAGAACTAAGGTACTTTGAAATGAGCATGAAAAGGGGTGTTGTGTGTACATACTAATTAGCTAATTTGCATAATAAAGAGGTATTATTTTCATTTTTTTGTAGACTGTTTCATGTATGATCATGAAAAGTGGGTTGACAGTTGAATATTAAATGTTTTATCTTTACGATAAGTTTCATGGCCATAAATTAATGCTAATTAGCTGATTTGCATATCAATAGATTTTAGCAAAAATTTTTGACTTTAAGTCATAAGTTAAGATAGGAACAAAGAACATCCACGATACTTGGCATAGAGGTAAAGAAGTAAGGTACCTTTGAAATGAGTATGACAAGGAGTCTTGTGTGTGCATTCTAATTAGCTAATTTACATATTAAAGACGTATTATTTTCAATTTTCGTAGACTGTTTCATGCATGATCATGAAAAGTGGGTTGTCAGGACAACCATAATTTTCTCCCCGACAAGTATTCAAACCGAAAGAGCTGCCTGGTGAACAATTTTATTATTAGGTGATTTGTTAATTCCTGGCCCTGGTTTGGTTGGGGCTCCCAATAAGTAATTGGAGAGGGAATTTCATAATGATTCTACATATATAATGTGTAATTCTGTATTTGATATTGATGAGGAATTGGGCTAAATTGTGGCATTTTGCCAATTATTAATGAAATTGTAAAAAATTGCACACAGTGACTTTGTTCTTTAAAGTTTTCTTTTTTTGCCGCTCAAAACATCAATGCTTCAGCTTTCATTAAAACCCAACTTTTAATGCCGAATGTATACACCAAAGGTTACTAAAAATGAGAAAAGTTCAGAAAATTGCAATCATGCTATTATTGTTAAGCTGCAATTTGTAATTTTTTTTTCTTCCCCTTTACAGAGTATGTATTTTCATGGTGTATAAAGGACAATAAGACATTACCATCAGCAAAGCAGCCGAATGAGGCTTTCACTCAGCAGATAACATAAAGCAGGAAAAGAGAAGGAGATGTCTGCTGATAATTAAGAGTTCTTTATCATCAGCCATCTTTAATTTTTTGCTTAATTTTGATATGATATTTGATTTGGTCAACATTTAACTTTCATACAAATATATTTTGTGATTCCTTTCTCACTCCGTTATCAGCTGTAGAATGAGTATGGCAATGCTGGTTAGAATATAAGAACATATCCATACATTATAGTTAAATTTATATATCAAATTATATAAAAAGATATGTTCCTTATTATTTTCTTATAAATTCTGTAACATCCTTCTTGCATGCTTCTGATTTCACTCTTTTGCCTGCTGTATGAAATCTACATTTAAACCAAAACATAATCTTATAGTAGTTGGTGAAAGTCTATTCTTAAAATTGTATAAATGTTTTTAACCTGAAATAGATCAATTGTGTAGCCAAAAGCAGAATGTGTTTACTTTTTTTGCTTTTGTCAGTGGTTTTTAAAGGATTATTGATCATGGGTTTTGAGGTAAGAATATATCAACTCAAGGTACTTTAATCAAGTTTGGTATTCCCCTGGTTTTCCATCAGACTTATGGGGTTAAGAGTCACTGTAGCATGACAGGGTGACTATAGGCAAGCCCGTTGACATCATGTTCCCATCTATACAGGCAGTACAACTTGTCGGGATGATTATGGTTGCTGTCAGGCTCATGTAAGGGTAAGACTATTTTTCATGCACATGACAAGGAAGGGCTAGTGCAAGGAAAAGGCTGTTGTCAGGCCAGTGTCTTGCTCTTGTCAGGGTGTGTCAGCCGCTGTCAGGTTCAACTAATTTAAATATTTCGCCAAAATTAAGGCCACTGTAATGCTGGTGTAATGCTCCTGTAAGGCTGATTAGCCACTACTGAACTAACAGGGTGAGTCTGGCTCTTGTCAGGCTCATGTGTCAGGGTACTGTAAGGCCATTGTCTGGGCAGACAATTTTGTACATAATAACAAAATATAACTAAAACTTTCTTTTGAAGTCTTCTTTAACATAAGATGGATTTACTTGACCCCTGATTCCTTTAAGATACCCATCACATACATGTATAACCAGATAATGGTGATTTTCCTGAAAATCAGAAAATTTTCGTATAATCGAAGGAATTTGTCCGTAAATGAGAGAAATTACTCTAAAATTCACCAAAAAATTTCTGTAAGTGGGCAAAATTATCTGACAACAAGCAAAATGTTCCGAAAATGTGCAGAATTTCCCGAAAATGAGCAAAATGTTCTGATAATTAAAGAAAATTTTCTGGAAATTAAAAATTAGTAAGCCTACCGAAAATAAAAATTATTTTCACGAAAATGTTCTGAAAATCCAAGAAAATTGTCCAGAAATAAAGCAAAATTTTGAAAAGAAAGCAAAATTACAGAGAGATGGGGAAAGGCATATTACAAGTCAAAAATTTATCCTGGGGGGCATATAATGAGTCAATTTTTTATCGAAAAGGGCCATTTTGTGCATTAGCACCACCCCACCCCACCACTAAATTTCTTTAAAAAGGTACTTGATTGATGCATAAGTTACAGTAATCAGTAATACAGTCTGTAGCCTTGGAAACAAAAAACAAGGTATTGTGCATAGTACTGCAATCCAGGTCATGCGACGGAATTCATGCTAATTTTCAAAGGCGTTTTTTATCAGTGAGTTATTATCACTGGTGATTTTACAGCCAGAGATTCAATCGCATTATTTGGTTGAAATAATCTATTTAAGTTATTTAGCCATTCTTTAGCTTTTGATAGGTTTTTTTAAACCCAATTTACAGCCCAAATGAGCTATCAACTACAAAAGTTATACCCCAATTGAACTACACATTGGGAGAAATCCCAAACGGGATATTGGGAGAAATCCCAAACCAGGATATTTAAGCCTTATTTTCGGAGATATTAGCAATGTTATATGTGCTAAATTCCTTCTGAGATGTATTTGAAACATTTTTATTTTGATGCTCCAGCCAATATAATTATATCCTTATTTTAATCGCAGGAAAGATAAGATATCCAGGTCTTGGTTTTGAATTTTCTATTTCATTTCCAGCAAAATTTGTTATCATATATGTGAAATTTGTTTTACTTGTGCAAATTGTTAGAGAATTAAACCTTTCAAAAACGCAATTGATGCTATATTTCGTATTTTGTGATAAATCATTTCTAACTTTTGAAATCATGAAGAGCATTCTTCCAAAAACCTTCCTTTTAATGAATTTTGGAATTTTACTTAAATAAAAGAAACTTGGTAAGAAACTGTAATAACCATGATTAACTAAAATATAATAAGATTCATATTTAAAGAAACATTAACTTAGTTTATGGGGATGAAGATCACGTAAACATTGATAATGGTACGATCCTAGGAACACGCACAAATTCGTAGTAGGCTTACAACATCATAACAATAACATGCATGACCGACATTGCCAGCAGCGCTGTGGTAAACCATGGAGCTATTAACTCAGTTAATAGCTCTATGGGTGAACGGAAATGGAAAAACCGCACTGTTTGAATAGTTTATCAAAAGTTCCTTCTGTTCTGTGTATTACTATGGAGCTTTAGATAGCAGGTCTCTGATTTCACTACCGATTTACTCTCATTCCTGATTTTTGTTGTGTGAAGGAATTGGTCTGAGAATGTTTTGTTGTAACGTCGTGCATTCCAATGCCGCGTTCTTAACTTAATCTTTAGTGAAAATCCGAAACGAAAAAGAACGAACGTTAAAGAAATTCTTTTAATTTATAGATTAGAGCAATGGCGTATATACAAGAGAAACATCTTAATGAATAATGAGCATTAAATTAAGCAACACCAATATGAAAAGCATTCAGAAGTCATGTCACATCAGAAACAAATAGATCAGGGAGGAAGTTACACTAGTGGATCGACAAGATTTTCAAATTCGTCTTAATACCGGGCTACAAAAAGCTTACGTAATACCTGAGCTGTGTCCTTGAAATAGGAAAAATCTGCCACTGGCAGATTTGACCCGTCGTGGTTTCAAGGGGCGCTTTCTTCATATTGCATCAATATGAACTGTTATTGCATCAATATACCAGTCTATTTAAGGCAAACATAGCAACAAAGCAAATTATCAAAAAAATGCTTAGGATATGATAAACGCTGCAAAAATCTGAATGTACCTGGGTGAGAACCTGGCTCTTAAGTTATTCATTGCATAAGCTCAACTCCCTTAAAGGGATGTTGAGGTAAAAATATGTTGATGTAGGTGTAAAACCATAAGCCATTAAGGCAGGGGAAAGGGCGCCTTTCTCAATAAGAGCTTATTCAGGCAAATTTGAGGGGATGTGTGTTCCTGGGGAAACAAGGCAGTTGAAAGTGCCCAAAAGTGAGCAAACTAAAATATTTCACAATAATAAAAAAATATAATTCAGACAAAACTTGGATACTTACCAATAAAGTGTTGGGTACATGCCTGGTTGGGTCTATGAGTAAAAACATTTTCAAAATTAAACAAAAATTACTCTTTTGACTTTTTCTCTTTTAGGGAATTATACATCTCTGGAATATGGAGTATGGAAAGAGGTTTCCAACATGACAGTGGCCTCTGCGGAATACCAGGATTTTGGAGAATACAAATGTTTTCACCAACATGGCCTTCAGCATGGTGAAGATACAGCTACAGCTACCTCTGTATTTGTTTACATTCGATCAAGAGGTTTGCTACTAATTACTGAGTAATTTTCAAATACTTAATTTATTAACTGAAGAATATGGCACTTCCATCTCAGCAGGAAGAATATGGCACTTCAATCTTAGCAGGGAGTTGGGACTCCCTGATCTCAGGAACTGCGGTAATAGGATAAGAAATTTAGTGAGAGGCCCTTTTCACTTTGTTTTAGTCATCTTTTTCGTATATCCTCAATCGGGGAACATTTGACACCCTATCATCCTGTGCACATTGGGATCTGACAGGTGAAAGCATCTAAGGGACAAGTTTTGATTCGATTTTAAACTTTGAATTTTTAGCATGTTCATCTGAGTGAATAAATGACACCTAGCTAGTGGCAACAGTAGCTAGATTTTTGAAAAACATGAACATCAAAAAACCTTCAAAATTGGTTGCAAATTGATGCTTAAAACATAATTCTAAATATCCCTAAAACATGATCATCAGACCCCTAGTCAATGTGGGGCATGGGAATCGTGCCTTAAATCTCCTCAATGGAAAGATCTGTCCTTGCAAAAAAAGTATATGGAGATTCTGCTCAAGTGCCCCCTCTTGTTATGCTTGTGCCCTGCCAAAAGTCCTGGCTACAGGCATGATAGTTATTTACTTGACACAGATCTAAACGTACATGCTTCCCATTTTGCTTGTCTAAATCAAATTATTGTCCTTTTTTTAATTGATTTTTTATTTTATTTTATTGTTTATTAAGTTGTCTTGTCCAAGATATTCCTTTGTTTTTCTTAGAATGCCGCTCTAGTAAAAAACAGGAACATTTTTTTTTTATCATGTGCAAAATAATGCAATAAGGTTTTGGAGCTTATGGGCGGACATGTACATTTGTCACACTTACCCTGAGTATTAGGCATGTCAAATTTATACAGAATAAAAATGAAATTTGAGCAGCAGAAGAATAAATCTACAGGTTCAAGCAAAGAGATCCAAGGTAGTTCAAAGATTTACGAACAGTTACAGATGTTTTCTGTTTTAACAATAATATTACACACATGAAATTCTAGGTATAACAGTCTAAAATACAGTATGTATTTTCAAACAAAAAGTTTTGAAGTGAGGTAAACAATTATTTTTAATTGTGGGTGGGGTTTCACCCTCCCCTCTAATAATTTGAGGTGAAAGTGTGTTGAAAATCTATACATTTCTTAAATTCATTTAAGTTGAGAGAGTTATGCTAGTTTTTCAGCATGAGCTCCCCCCCATCCACCCCACATAATTTGAACAAATATACATTGGTTGTAGATTGTCGGTTGTGTCATTTTGCTTTTAGAAGATCATCAAGGAATAGCCATCATTGTTGCAAAAGAGTTAATGGAAGGGTATAATTTCTCTGAATTATCTTGAAAGTTTTAAAGGCAAAGATTGACATAGAAGGTGGGTTGACTTAGAGAATATTATGATATCAAAGGTTTGTAATAAGAAATGTTTACTGCATGGCATCATTGACATTACAGGGCACTTATTTTCAAGATGAAATTTCTCTTGTATTTAATATTATTTGTTTTGATTTCATTTCACAGACCATGGAAAAATTTTACCTGTAGAGGCAAACACAATCAAAGTCATTGCTAATTTCCCTTTCATTATTCCGTGCAAGGCATTCCCCAACTATGTACCAATTTTAAGGCCTACGCAAAAATTTTACAAAAATTTATCTGAGAGAAGAGAAAGGAGGAGTTACCTCGATGGCAAGACGTCTGAAAATGATTCTGTTGAAGAAGTTGTGCGATATGACCCTCGGGTAGGGTTTTTGGTCCCAATGTACCAGCACTGGTTTGGAGATGCTGTAAGATGTGAGATTACCATCAGTGATAACAAAACAGAGATGTTGAAATTTTCATTAGATGTCATAGGTAAGTCAAACATATATCTGTTTGCCTCTGGTCAATGAACTTGTGATGTGTATAGATGACATAGCGTGGAGAAGTCCACTTCACAAGTTTTCCTGCCATTTGCAGTGGTGCTGGAAAGAAGAGGGAGAAGAAAGGGGGAAGGGACCCGTATCCTAAAAATCCCCAAAATTTAAAAATGGTTTTGGTGTGTATTTGACATGATTTTCCTGCAATTTCCTGCCACCAAAAGCACAAAAATTGTGTGGCTTCTGGGGGCTCTGGGCCCCCACCGGGGTTTAGCCCCTGGACCCCACGCCGTTTGTGGTGCACACTTTGTGTTTGCAGTGCCACCATGGGCTGTAGACACCTATGTATACAATTTGATTTCTGCTCCAATAAATTTGTTCTGGCGGCACCACTGGTCATTTGGACCAAATGGGTAGTTGCTCCAGGAGCAAAAAAGTTGGGAAAAAATGGTCATGAAAGCATTTTTTTTCATTTAAACAATTTGTTTTACTGATGAAAAAATTAATTAATTGGACTAACAAATGCTTGTGACTTTTTTTCTTGATCTTAAAACTTCTGAAATCTGAAAATGAAACATGATCTAAAAGATGGTACAGTTACATTGCAATCATGCTTTGACATTGGAAGAAGGAGGGTCAGGAGGTGCTACTCGGTGGCTATGCCCCCACCTTTTATTGACTTTCTTTACCCTGCTAACCAATTAAAGAAATATTCCTTTAGTCAAACATGTGTATTTTACATGAAGATGACAATTAAAGAAACACATTTGTGAAAAAACCATGTTAATATCTTGTTCATACAGTATTAGAAGATGTATTCAACTGTAACGCTCTAGCTGGGACAATTATGCACAAAGAGCTTGTAAGAGGCTCAGTATGATTTCAAACCGTCACATCATCTGCATGATGTTTGCAGTTTAATTATTTAGTCATTTGAAAAGATAAATATTGTTGGGTACATTTAAAAAATGAAATAACACATTTCAGTAATTAAAGATTAATGTTTAGAAATAGTGTTTAAATGTGCATTTAATGCACTTAAAAATCCTTTGATCATTGCATTAAATTGCATATAAACACAAAGCCTTAAAATATTAATCTTTTTATAAAATTCTCTCCTGAGAAAGCTTAGATTAGTAAAAATCCTTTAATAATCAAACAAAAAGAGTTTATTTAAGAAAAATTATGTAATGAAAAAAAAGAAGTTATTAATAGAGCTTGACGACTGAGTGGAATTTATAATGAAGTGCCTTGGGAATGAATAGGGAAAACACATGTCTTTGCTTGAATAGAGTGGAAACATAATAGACTTCTGATCAACTTCAAATTATTCAACAATGAATTTTCATTCTGATTTGGGTAGATGAGCTCTATGATGAGTCTTTCAGGTTTATAAGGGAAAAAGTTGAACATGTTTTTATTGGGAGTGTCAGATTTAAGTAATAAGTTATTGGGGATGGGGAGAAAGCTGTGCTGCAATGGAGTAAGTTGAGGTTATAATGAAGGTTATATTGAAGGTTGGAATGATTAGTTGGTTAATAGTATTTTGGGGAGATGAGTGGATGACAAGAGGCAGGTTGGGGTAGTAGGTGAAATAGAAGGTGAATGGGGCATGGAGGATGGTAGGTGATGGTAGGTACCAGGATGGTAGCTTAATTGAGGATGGCAGGTGAATGGGGCATGTTGGGTTAATAGTTCTAAGTGAGGAGATAGGAGCAAAGAATTTCAGGCGAAAGATGCCATAATGATTGGTAGATGTACATGTAGGAATTGGGATGAAGGTGGGGTGGCATTGGGGACAGGATGGAATGAAATATGGGACAGAGTGAGATAGTATATGGGACAGGGTGACATGTGGGACAGGGTGACATGTGGGACAGGGTGACATGTGGGACAGGGTAACATGTGGGACAGGTTGACATGTGGGACAGCTTGACATGTGGAAGAGGATGCCAAGGAATGTGGGATAGGATGTTATGGCATCTAGGACAAGGAGGGATGGCATGTCGGACAGGGTGGCATGGTATATGAAACAAGGTGGTTTCATGGAATTTATGACAGGCTAGGATGGGATGAGGTGGGATGGCATGGGGACAGGGTGGGATGACATGTAGGAGGGTGGCATGGCATCTGGGACAGGATGGCATGTAATGGAAGGCATCTAGATTTCATGTGGGACAGGGTGGGGTAGCATGTGGGATAGCATGAAATGGCCTGTGGCACAGGGTGGGATGGCATGGTACAAGGAGGGATGGCATGTGGGACAGGGTGGGATGGCACGTGGTACAGGGAAGGATGGCATGTGGGACAGGTTGTTAAGTCATAGTTGGATGTCATCTTGATTGCAGGTGTGAGGACATATGGGTCATGT
The DNA here is from genome assembly GCA_020152595.1 of Chiridota heheva. Classification (NCBI taxonomy): domain Eukaryota; kingdom Metazoa; phylum Echinodermata; class Holothuroidea; order Apodida; family Chiridotidae; genus Chiridota; species Chiridota heheva. Next base: position 2,546,878 of record JAIGNY010002250.1, read on the forward strand.
AATGGAATGGCATTTAATTTTCAAAATAGCATGGTATGGCATGTGAAACAGAGGATGGGATGGGAGGTTTGACTGGCTGGAAAGCATGTTATGAGTGGCGATGGGATTTGTATCATTTGCGATGTCTAGTTATTTCCAAGAAAATTTCGGATTGAAGGAATAAGAAAGCTTCATATATGAGAAGGTTCAGGTCTCACTTGGTAGATAGTCTAAAATTCTTTTTAAAAAGTCCTATTTTTTGTGAAACATGTTTTAATCATATTTTGGAAAAAGATTCAAGAATAAACAATAAATGAGCTTGGTTGGAAATAACAAAGTCTAATTATTACCCAGGTTAAAGGAAAACTTGGGTTTCACTAAAATTGTTCGTATCTCGCTCTTGACAATTGCTGATATCATATTCTCTCCCGCCCAGTACATTCCAGCGTTTGTTTTCACCTCTCATGAGTCTCATCATGAGCTTGATATACCAACATCTCCCTATTTTAGGGAAAACTTGATGTTGAATATTAAATAATGAAAATCACTTGATGGATGAAATTGCCTTTAAGATATTTAGCGATCGTTTTGGGCAAAACATGATTGCTTCTAGTTAAAATTCGGGTAAAATGTACATAAATTAACCAAAAGTATGGTCCCTTTTTTTTTATCTGTGAGCTTCAAATGCAGTGATTCAGCATTAAATAAATCTTTGCCTCATTAGTAATGTAGCACACATACAGAAACTCAACACAAACCTTTCATGTTTATTGTGTTTAATAAGAAAACAAAAATTCAATTAACATGTTTTGATTCCATTACCATCAGTAATTGAAATTCTATTACTGTTTGAGTTTGCTGTCAATTTTCACCAGTGTTCTGAGGTGATGTTTCATAGGAAAAGTAAGGCAAAAAGGAAATAGACCACAAATTTCTGTGTCATTCAGTCATGACTTTCCTAAAAGCATCAATGGCTTTGAAGATATGGTTGATTATCACATTGTTTATAGCAGACCGTTGATTGAAGTGCAGTTAATTGCAAAAGCCCAATCTTCATTCGGTTGAGACACTTGTTGTTGAGCCGGGAGGGGTTAATGTTTTCTTACTCGGACATGAATTTGCCATCCTATGATATCGACTTCATTGTGTTTTTTTTATAACTTTTGTGAAAAGAAAACAAATAGGTATATATGTTTGTTTATACCTAACAACTATCCATAGAAATAGGCATCTTCAAAACTTCAAAATTATGCAAAAAGTTAAGCTAATAATCGTTATGTTTCACTAAGAATTTCAAAACTGTCAAATGAATTTATATTCATGGTGGGAATGTACCTGAATATGCCCAGAAGGTTACATACATGTGGGTTCAGTCTTGTGATGTTTATAGCTTATGGAGTTAAGCAGGAAGTAATACACATCCTGAAGTGAGACACTGAGAAATGATAACTTCTGTATTTACAGTACATAGTTATTTTTAAACAGAGTACACAGTTTTCAAACAAAAGACTGGTTAACCCTTAAAGACATGGACTTTTCAAAAAATTATTTTGCTTTTCAAATAGGCCCACATCAGTGATCCTGGTATCATTTGAAAGAGTTTTAATAGTTCTTTCAGAAAATGTAACTTTTTAGTGGGGGTCATGTTGAGGATTTTTGAGAAAAAATAGTTGAAATAAGAAAAAAGAAAAGAAAAAAATGCACAAAATTTAACAAAAAAATGATTTGTTTTCTTTAAAAACTTACTTGCCATAGTCTACTTCCAGGCTTAGCTTTTGCCTTAAAAGCCGTGTACAACTGTTCAAAGACATCAATCAATGCATTAGAGCTGTGAACGTTTAGGGATTTTAGTAAACGTGTACACGCCAAAAAAAGCGAGCGTGTATCGTGTACACGAGTTTAGTACCGTAATTTTCGGAAATACACCAAAATTGCCCCAAAACTACGGGGCGAAATAAAAAAATTGCGCAACCAGTATGGCAAAAGTACTGACTGCATTGCCTAAATAGACGCTGAGTTTTGCTTTCCAAATCGTAAAAAGTTTACTTCTACAGTATAAATCATTATTTTTATGGAAAATATGCATGGAAATTCAGTTTAGAAAGAACAGATTACTTCCTTTCAATGTCATTTAAACTCAACATCGCGTTACTTTTTTGTCCTATTCACTACGGCTTTCAAAGTTCTACGGAAATCTTGCATACTGAGGCCTATGATAAACCTCGCCGTAAAACATTTCAAAACTACGCCACCACCAACAGGAAGTTCTGAAATATCAGTCCTCTCGAAAAAATGGCCGCCATCTTTGCGAAGCATGCAGAATTTCAACTCTGTTAAAACCTTTTTCTGTTTATTTATTATGCAATATTTTTTCTTTCTTGCAAAATTTATTTGACTCATCAGGTAATATTTACTTGTAAATGTACTGATTGTCACGATTCAAGTGTGCTTTTTGGTTGATGAAACGGGCCTTGATTGCGTAAGATTTAAAGCCTTATGGCCTAACGTTAGGCCTATTGTTAGTTTCACTGTTTACTGCTGCACATTCGCGGTGCATTTTACAAGTTAGAATACTCAGATTTCAGCGAAATCAAAGTGCATAATATCCCCACTCATTGGTGATTACTGCGCATTTGTGATTCGCACATTTAAAAAGGATTATGCTAATCGGGTTTACAGTTTGTAAAAAATCATTGATTGGAATTTTGTCAGCCGAATGTGTGTGTAATTTGTGTGTGATTTGAATGATGAATATTGATTTTCAACGGCAAGACACTAGGCCTCTAATGTATGAAAAACGATTACTCGCAATGAAGTATTTAGTAAACGTTTACAAGATTTGCGAGCGTGTAGCGTGTACACGTTAAACGGTCACAGCTCTACAATGCATCCAATTCCGGTCAAATTTTTAATGCTCCAATCATCAATATTTTTTTTGGCAAAAGCTTTGAAATATATCATGATTTCAATTGTCAAAGACATCAATCAATGCATCCAATTCTGGTCAAATTTTGAATGCCCCAATCATCAATATCTTTTTTTGGCAAAAGTTTGATTTGTAGCCTTTTTGAGAACATAATTTGGCAAAAATTGTAGTTTCTGATTGCAATAGACTGCAATAGTGTTGGAAAGCTCACCTAACATATTTTCAATTAAAACACAAAAAGCAACTACCCCCTTTTTATTCATAATGTAATTTAAGTAGGAAAAGAAATCCCTACACCAAAACATACCCTTTGGTTTAGGGGTTAGTGCCTGAGAATGCACCATACACGGGCCCAGGTTTGAATGCAGCAGTGGGTGTGCGGCTTGGTTTTTCATGAGTAATTACAGGGGTGATTTTTGTGTGTGTTTATTTTCATTGTTTTTGCATATTTAGCTTTGAGAAGGAAAAAAAATTAAACTGGTATTAATGGAAAGGAAATTTCACAAGCAATCTAAATATGTAAAAAAATCCTCCATTTTCATTTTTCACAAGAAATAATACATGCTCAAAAAATTGAACAATTTTGACCTAATTTTTGCATAAATTTTGCAAATTTGCATATTTATGTTCATATTTTCCTATTTTGAATTTTTTAAATGAAAAGGTTATTGTCTTAGCATTTATATAAACCAAACTTGTAGTGATATAAAACGAAAGGAAATTTTTGAAAATTAATTTGAAGAAAAAAAAAAGTTCTGAAAAATTGCAGTCATGTTTTGAACACATTGGGGATTTAATGGTTAAAAGACATAAACTGTTTATTCCATTTCAAATTTAGTTTCTCTTTTGAGCTCTAAAACCCTCTTTCCTGGTATTCTCTCTGACAATGCATCTTAAACATAATTGCCAAAAGCATGCCATCGCCCCAATTGACACCCCAATTCTCAGCCAAAATTACACAACTGGAAGACATATGGCAGCCCCCTCCTCCCTCCAACTTATGAAATCATTCTGGTGCACCTGACCTTAAGCAGATATTCATTATCTGGAAAGTGTTTTGTCCTGCAGGTTATCATTATAATCATAAATTGATCACAAAGTCAGGCTTGAATGACATATTATCCCACTTTTATTCAGTTTAATTATACAATTCTTTTTCTGCAGTTTGGTGTATCAAAGTATGGAGCTATTAACCAATAATTAATAGCTCCATGTATCCTAGATTTGTTTAAAAAAAAGATGTTATTGTGGGTGCATGACCTCCAGGTTCTGCTTTCACCATTGTAATAGAGCTGTTTGAACTGTTCCTGTCAGGAAGGTGGTGTTCTAAAGTGACTATTCCCTGATCTTACCCTAGGAATGACAGGACAAGATTCCCCAAGAAAGGATTCATGGAATTACAAAACAGCTATTTTGATTGACTTCTAGTTATACCTTACCTTCCATGCTATAAATATGCAATCTGGACACATGACCTGATTTTAACGCACTTCTATCCGACCTTAAAAACGTAGTAACCAGCCCAGTCCTGACATCCATATTACCTCTACTAACCCTCACTTCTTTTCAGCGTGTTGTTTTGACAACATTGCTGGAACTGGTCAAATTTTCTTTCTTAAATCTAACCTTTTTCTAACAATTTTCTCCTTTGCAGCTTCTACAAGGCAGGTTTTTACGCTGCTCTATCTTATCTGGTTTGCCTTTTTAAGTCTTCTGAGGTAAGACGAGGTAGCTATTGGTTTGGGATTTCTTTGGTCCGACTCACAGGACTTTCCCGTGTAGCCTACACTTAGGATAGAGTGTTTTTGTCTCCATTCGTACAAAGCGGGTGGCTAGTTCGAGAGAATCCCACTCTCGCGGCGGGTGTTTTTAGGCCCCAGAGCACCAAGTGTGCCTGTCTAATGGACCTCTTGCCCCTAGGTTTAAGTGTTTTTCACCCTTGGCCCCGCACTTCCACGAGGAGAGCCTAGCGTTATACTATGCATTGTATTAACATGTTAGGATATCTTCAGCACAGGTTCTCGTATGCATTAGGCCAATTTCTTCAATCGATTTTGGCGCATGCGTATTGAGTTGACGTTACCACAGGGCGTTCGAAGAGTCAGCTTCTTACAGCTTCATGAAGCTACAGTTACAAGAGAGCCTGTATTTTATTTAACGTTATCAGTACATATCGTGTACTCGTTTTTCTCGCATATATTTAAAACAAAGTTTTTAATTTTCAAGCTTGAATTTTGGGGCATTAGAGAGACATCCTTTTTACAAGAATTTATGTTCAGTGCATTTTCGCAGGTTTCCAAACATTTTCAGATATAAATTTTTCTGATAAAATATTTTGATGTACTAAATTGCTGTGGCTTGCCTCTCTATGTTTGACGAAGGGTCGTAGGTACATACCCTGTAGGGGCGTCTTGGTGTAAGTGTATATGTATGCATTCATATATATTTTTACTTTTCAGATAAACGCCAAGAGGCGACCTAAATCATTTAGTCTCAGAGTTTCTACTTATGTGAGGGCTACGGGTGCGGTCTATCAGACGTAAGTTACCTGAGTCTATATTGATAAGTTAAGTAGCGTTCTAGACGTCACTTGGAATAAACCACTATAAAGAAGCTCTCTTTCTCGATAAGATTACTGAGTTGTGTGAGGCGCGAATTTTTAGTGGGTAATCCCTTGTACACCGCTGTGGTCCACGGTTCCATTATAGGGACTGGTAGGGCCACGTAAAGGCAGCTCCCAAAGAGGTTATACGTGAGTCACAAGTGATTTCACGGGTTCTTTCTGGTTGATGGCTCCGGTGATCAGATCCATATGGTTCCATGGCCCATGTTCACAGGTCCGTGACGGCTCCATACGGATTCATTGAACTGCTCCACAGTCTGTGTTTATGGCTCCGTATGGTCCATTGGACGGCTCTATATGGCTCCACGGCCTGTGTTTACGAGTCTGTAAGGGTCCATTGACAGACAGCTCCATGGCCCGTGTTTATTGGTCCGTTGGACGGCTGGATGGTTCTATACAGCTCCGTGGCCCAAGGCATCATACGGCTCCAGTGAACGGGTTTGTATGGCTTCATAGTTTTGTAACGGGATAACGTACACCGTACGATTAACCCGAAATACACCCACTAGCTATGAAGCTACGTGGTCAGGTGGCAAGTGACAATCTTCGCAAGAAGTATAGCACCAAGAGAGTTATTTTCTTCTTGCTCCCGTAGCCATTAGCTACATAGTTTTAAGCCGAGTGAACGCCATTAATAAGATTGTCCGCATTGAACGTTACAGTTACCGCAATTATTTTCACCAATATCATGGACACGGAGGACAGGTCCCCAAGTGTCGGTGCGTTGGGCACCCAAGATGTGCCGCAATGCATAGCATGTAAACGCTTCTTTAAATTACGCCCCAGTGATATCCATCTCACGTGTTACGCTTGTAGATTATGCTGCGAGTTCAACCCTTGTACTCTATGCAGCGACTGGGATCAAGCGGCGTGGTCGGAGCACAGACCTTACCGCGACCGGCACTTAAAAAAAGTGGCCGAAAGAGTGGAGAGGCGACCGTCTTTGTCTCCCCCCCCCCGCCACCACCCGCCGCCCACTCTCAGCAAGGCACCTGACTACACCCGCAGCTGAGTAGGCGTATGCTAACACGTACTCCAGTGGTTCCAAACGCTGTGGCGGAGCCTAATCTTTCCGTCCCCCCGGTGAGGTCTCCTGAATGAGGCAGACCCTGGAGGAGAGACAGAGAACGGGATAGTGCATACAAGGGGCGACAGTCGACGTCACCAGTCCTCTTCCTCCTCTTTCTCTACCTCATCTTCCCCTGAATCCAGGCGGAGGCGAAGGAAGCGACACAGGGGAAACCCTATTGAGGATCCCTCCTTGACTTAGGTGTCCCAGGTGCTGGAGCGGAGGCTACCACCTCGCCCCCCGGCAGCTGCCTATCCTCCAGACCCTGAGGTCTCGGAGGAGGATGCCCTCGACATCTATCCTTCTGGAGAGGAAGTTGATTTTTGGATGCCCACGGCACGGGGCGACCTCCCAGAATGGAAGATTCCTCCCGCCGCCCCGGTTCAACCGTCCCCAGTGCAGCATCAATGATGCAGACCGCGCTAGATAAGACCCCCATATCCTACTGGATACCGGACGAGGTCCTCTTCCCTCTTCGAGGTCGCTCAGCTTAATTGACTTCCTAGAACGGGAAATCAAGCTGGATATTGCAGAAGCACCTCTCGTAAAGGCTGGCCCACAGTCTCAGTGTAGACTGCTCAGCTCAAGGTCCTCTTCCCTCTTCAAGGTCGCTCAGCTTATTGACTTCCTAGAACGGGAAATCAAGCTGGACATTGCAGAAGCACCTCTCGTAAAGGCTGGCCCACAGTCTCAGTGTAGACTGCTCAGCTCATCTCCGAGGGATACTAAACCATTGGCTAGACAATTTCTTATTGATGCCTCCCTGGTTACCAGGGTTCGGCATTGGGCCAGGACCCCAGACAAGGACTGGACAGCTTACAACAAAGAAGTTGACAAGGCTACGAGTGCCCAACCAGCGACCTATCAGGCGCTCATAAACACCCCCTTGATCCCGGAAGGAGTGTGACAACTCTTCCGTCAGCTGGCGAGCGGCACTGCAGCGGTAGCCAGCTCCGTGGCCAGAGCTATGAAATTTCTTAACCCTGCGGTCCAGCGGAGGGAAGATTTCCTAACAGCTGTTAACCGTGTCGTACGGCGGGGTTTTATGTACCAAGTCCTTGCCGTATGAGTGACAGAGGGCTTAAACTCGCTTTTGCGTGGGCATCTACCAGCCGACGTCCTTACAAAGACCTCGCTTTTGTTAACTGGACTCTCAGATTTGCTTAATGCGACAGTCGACCAACTTGCCTGAGCCTCCGCAAAGGTAGTCCGGGAGAGGCGCGAGAATGTTCTCCCTCTCCGTGGACTCTCTGACATCACTCAGACGGACCTTCGGCACTTATCAACAATAGGCCCAAACCTATTTGCTGGTCACTTCCAAGATGTTCTGTCGCACCAAGCTGGCTGCCAGGACGATCTTCGGAAGACTCAGAAGCTGTCAGCGAAGACGAAGTCTTTTTTTTCTCTTCCCGCACGTCGCCGCCCTTTGGCCCCCGTACGGGCTGAGGTGCGTCTAACCATTGATGGGTCCATCGTTGCAGTAACAGGACCCTATACAACTTCTTCCTCTCGCCAGGAGTCCACTTCGTGGACCAGCACAGTGAACGTGGCAGAGACCAGTCGACACTCCTTCCCATCTGCATGCAGAGCGATTACCTTCTCCTCCAGAGGAAGGGGGAAGGGCAAGGGACAGCATTTTTGACCTACCCCTGATGCCCCCGTTGATGGATGTTCCAGTCAGGAGGCGTTTAGGGAAATTTTCAGAGGCATGGGTGAGAGTCACCACCGACAAATGGGTGCTACGAACCATTCAGCAGGGTTACCGTCTAGAGTTTATGGCTCCCACGCCCCAAGGGAGTCTTTCGCCCCACCCCCACGCCTTGTCTGAGCAACCACGCAGAGTTGTTGAGGACAGAAATTGGGGAGCTGCTGGCGAAGAATGCCATCACCCCCATTTTGAATTCTCCCAGGAACCTCGTAATGTCCACGTTTTTCCTGGCCCCCAAGAAGGGGAACAAGTGGTCCCCAATAATCAATCTGAGACCACTCAACAGGTTCATTCGTCCATTGAAGTTCAAGATGAAAACTCTTCACTTCATCCTCCCTCAGTTGACAAGGGGCCTGTGGGCCACTTCCATTGACCTCACGGACGCATATCTTCAGGCGTTTTCTGTCTTTCCAATTTGAGGGAGTTACGTACACATTCAGGGCGTTACCCTTCGGGCTATCGACTGCCCCCCGGCTTTACACCCCGATAACGAAAGTTCTAGCAGCCTTTCTACGAAATCAAGGCATCAGAATCTTTGACGACTGGCTGATGTCGCAGTAGACGCAGCCACCGTCGCGGAACACTCAAACGTAGTCATAAGAGTGGCACAGGACTTAGGGTGGGTGATCAACTTGCCAAGTCCAATCTAGTGCCTTCTCAGACTCCCACCTTTTTGGGAGCAGTCCTGGATTTTACTCAAGGTTCTATACGACCGACAGAGGAGCGGATCCTATCCATGAAGGCGGGAGCCGATGTCCTCTCGCTACTGGCATTGCCGGTGAGAGCTTGGCTTGTATTCTTAGGATACCTAGCCAGCCTAGTAGATGTAGTTCCCATGTGCAGGGTTGACATGCGGGATCTACAATTTCATCTACTGGATCATTTGATACCATCCAGAAGAGACCTCAGTGTCCTCATCCCCCGTATGCAGGCGGCGGTCCCCCACATTTTGTGGTGGTGCATCCACTCTCACCTGTCACAGGGAGCAATTTTTCCACCCGTCAGACCTTCAGTGTCAGTGGTGATGACCGAAGCGTCTTTGACGGGGTGCTGAGCGCATTTAGCGTGGTTCCAAGTCACAGGATTTGGGACGGACACTTGGTGCGATCAGCACATCAATCTGTTAAAATAAGAGGCAGAAGCCGGGCTTTTGTTCATTTCCTACCATGGTACGGAATAGGACTCTTCTTATACGCACCGACAACACCACAGTAGTGGCGTTTATCAACAGACAGGGAGGCACGAGATGCAGGAGTCTTCGGATCCTAGCCAAGTCCCTTCTGTTTTAGAGCATGACAAACAAGGTCACACTCCAGGCGGTCCACCTGCCAGGCAAGGAGAACACGTACGCGAATCTGTTATTCCGCCTCCAAGGAGCCCCCACAGAATGGACCCTCTTCCAGTGGGTGGCTGAGGCGATCTGGGTGACCTTTGGTGTCCTGGACGTAGATCTGTTTGCGTCCGTGGACTCTGACAACCGACCCGAGGGTCTGGAAAGTCGACACGTTCACGATCAGGTGAACCCACTTTGTGGGCTATGCCTTCTCACCGTTCGCTCTGGTACTGAGTGTACTGGGCAAGGTGATGTATGATCAGTGTCCCATGTTTCTTCTGGTAGCTCCCAACTGGCCTAGCCAACTGTGGTTCCCTTAGCTGCTAAATTTGGTACGAGCTTCCGGTCACGATCGAGTTAGTCTCAATCCTGGGTTCCGGCAAACTGCACCACAATCCAAGAGCACTCCATTTGACTGTGTGGCCTCTATTCACGTATCCCTTGTGTCGCAGGGTCTTTCAGAGGCAGCTGCCCAAATGGCAGTTCGAAGTTTACAAACAGTTTGATCCCTAAACCGCTCTGGTCCTCTGACTAACCTGGTGAGTTTTCGTCTTGGCGTTTTGAGCATTGTTTACAGTTTGTTTCTGTTCACTAACGGATTATGTTCGCATGTTTTTGCAGGTGATAAACCTTTGTTCTGTAGACGTTTTACCCCGTTTATTCTCAATAGAGTGCCCTCTGTTCTCTTGTCATAACTAGCAGTGGGTCACTATTTCTGATAGTTCCTATTCGGAGGTTTTTCGTCCTTATGAGGAGAAGGAATTTCGTCCTTTAAGCAGGATAAGACTAGCGCGAGTTTTAGTACCAGCCTTTAGAAAATTGTGCTGCGACCTGAAGTCCCTTCCTCCCTATCCTTGGTTGCAATCTGATTGCATATTTATGGCATGGAAGGTAAGGTATAACTAGAAGTAAATTTACCCCGCTAAGCGTAGCGGGGATATTTACTAGAGTTATACTTACCTTCCATGCATCTCGGCCCACCTCCCATCTTGTTCAGGCCTCGGTGGAATGTTAAGTGAGGGTTAGTAGAGGTAATATGGAGGTCAAGACTGGGCTGGTAACTACGTTTTTAAGGTCGGTTAGAAGTGCATTAGAATCAGGTCATGTGACCAAATTGCATATTTATAGCTTGTAAGGTAAGAATAACTTTCATAAATATCCCCGCTACGCTTAGCGAGGTAAATTTGTAAGATATGCAATATTTAGATTTGGTGGGTTCGTTTTAAAATATGGAGAGTACTTGAAGTTCCAGCTGTAGTGGACCACATACAATTTGGGTAATTGTTGAATATACGTAAAATTCAATTATTTTTTGTCCCACCTATTAATGTTAATTAAAGGAGAAGAAAATATGAAATTATTTGATAAGAAGATGGCAAATAAATCTTTTCAGAACGATTACCTATGCATGAATCTCTCTCAATCTTTTCATTGGTACAACTGAACTCAACCTTACTGACTAGTGAGCTCAATTGGTAGAGCACTTGCATTCCAGCCAGAAAGTCGTAGGTTTATTCCCAGGTCACGTCATACCAAAAATGTAAACTGGGCACCTATTGCCCTCTCGCTTGGGCTCGACATAAGGGATCGGAGCAGGGTAATAGTCAGGCTTGTGTTGGCAGCCACCTCGTTCTATTCTAAGCACTTTGAGCATGTGACTTGCATGCCAGTATTATATGAAGAAAAAAAGTATTATTATTAGAATGGATGTTAATTATCTCAAATGCAAAATCTGATCATGCTGTTTTGGTTTATTGTTCAACTAAGATTTTTGAGAACTATGCTGTTGAAATGTTTATCTCATGAGAACTGAGTGTAGCACTCCAATGTTACATTCAATATTAATAATGATAATAATAACACATTTTTATATAGCGCATCATACCAAACGGTCTCAATGCGCTTTACATAAACAAATTTAACATGAGAAAACCTTAAGATACAAACAGTAAGAGAACAAAAAACCATACTTAAAAAGATACAAGCAGGATAAAGGTACAAGGTCCAATGAGGGTAAGTCATGAAAAGGTGTGTTTTCAATACACTCTTAAAAATATCTAAAGTAGGGGCATTTCTGATGTAGATTGAAAGAAGGTTCCAGAGTTTGGGGGCTGCAGATTGAAAAGAACGTTCACCATAAGTCTTGGTGTTCATTTTTGGCGGCTTTAGGAGAATAGCACTGTTAGATCTGAGTGAGGGAGTTGGTAATTGTAAGGTGAGTAAGTTGGAAATATAATTTGGAGCAAGACCATGGATGGCTTTGTATGTGAGGGTGAGAAGCTTGTACTTTATTCTTTCACATATAGGAAGCCAATAAAGTTGGTGGAGGATGGGTTTAATGTGAGATTTCTTGCTTGTGAGAGTAACTAATCTGGCAGCAGTGTTTTGAATGCGCTGAAGCTTTGAGATTTGTTGAGAAGGAAGTCCAAATAAGATATTGTTGCAACAATCAAGTCATGCCACAAGAGGGAGAACATTCAATGCCACAAGAGGGAGAACATTCTATGCTACAAGAGGAAGAACATTCAATGCCACAAGAGGGAGAACATTCAATGCCACAAGAGGGAGAACATTCAATGCCACAAGAGGGAGTACATTTAATGCCACAGGAGGGAGAACATTCAATGCCACACGAGGGAGAACATTCAATGCCACAAGAGGGAGAATATTCAATGCCACAGAGGGAGAACATTCAATGCCACAAGAGGGAGAACATTTAATGTCACAAGGGGGAGTAGTTTTGTTTTTGCAGGACATAAATCATCAATCTGCATTGATTATTTGTTCTGCAAAAAATATAAAACATTGCCAGCAGTTCAGCTGTTTTATTGAAAGTTTAGTTATAAATAAAACAAATGTAATAGGTATGATGTAATCATTTTTTATGTCTGATCAATCTTTTACCATTGCAGTAAAACCCCATTTGAATGAAAGTGACAAACTGGTGCTGCGTGAATCACGGGTATTGAGCTTGTCTTGTACAGGCAAGCTTCCCATCATTTGGTTCTTTCCAGAAAGTGATCTTCTGAAAGTGCCTTCTATCACTTCTCGCACGGAGATCCTTCCCAGTGGAGAATACTTGTACTACAGCACCTTGAGAATCAACATTGCTGACTACACGGATACCGGTGAATACTCATGTGCTTATGGGCAGTTACAGTCACTATCTTTACTGGATATGAAATCCAGCACCTATGTCTTTGTTAAAAGCTCAGGTTGGTAAATCTTAACTTTAAAATGAATATCTTTGTTCAAGTTTTTCTAAGATATCCCAAATAATGATTTATAGAACTAATTGCTTAAAGCATTAATTTTTGCCCTTGGGGGAGGGGTAATGTAGTGACTGGGGTTGGGGTAGGGTAAAGAGAGGTTTACATTATTATTGATCAAACATAGAATCAGCAAGGAATGTAATTTAGGGGTTGGAAGGGGAGACAGGAAATTAGCAACAGAAGATCCTCTTATTGTTTGTGTATGTCTTATATCATTTTTTGGGGGGCAGTTAATGCTCCTTGGTGCTACCACTGTGTACATATATAAGATAACTAATTACATGGCAAAAGATTTTGTGTGACTGAAGTTTTGATTCACATGAAGGCATTTTATTTCCACATGATTGAGCTAATTTTCTTGTCTAATAAATTTTTATATATTTCTTATTAGGATGAGCACCTCCCAAGGTCCAAAAGTTGAACGTTTTTGGATCTTAGTTGTAGATTTTAGTTGAAGACTTTGGCCTTTACTTCTAATTCTTTTTTTTCAAACTTGAGGATTGTTGGTCTATAATTGAAGTTGTTTGGTTCAAAGTTGAAGATTTTTAGTCCATAATTGAAGATTTTTGATGCAAACTGGAAGAGTTTTGGTCCAAAATGGACAATAATTCAGTAGATACAAAAAATGCCAATATCTCTGTCTTTTATGATTCACTTAATATTTCAGGTAATTTTATTCATGGCTTTGTAGGATTTACCCCCCTTCCCCCTCCTCCCTTTAAACACACCACTGTGTAAAGATGTATGGTATAAAGTAGGGGTGTAATGTAATGAGGGTGACAGTTTGGGAGAAACCAAACTTTTGGTGTAATAAGGAATACACAAGAACTTGTAGCTTTGTATTCATTACAATTGGAGGATGCTATTTTAACTCTGATTGATATAATGTTATCACAAGTTCAAATGGCGGCCTGCATGGATATTTATATATATGAAGCTCTAATTAAATTCTAGTGTATTTCTTATTACACCAAAAGTTGGGTTTACCCTGGACTGACTGATACACAGGGGATCATGAGTGATGTAAACAAGGATCATTAATGATGTAAAACAAGGATCAAGTGTAATGTAAAACAAGGATCATGTGTGATGTAAAATAAGGATCATGAGTGATGTAAAACAAGGATCATGTGTGATGTAAACAAGGATCATGAGTGATGTAAAACAAGGATCATGAGTGATGTAAAACAAAGATCAAGTGTGATGTTAACAAGAATCATGAGTGATGTAAAACAAAGATCATGAGTGATGTAAAACAAGGATCAGGAGTGTTGTAAAACAAGGGTCATGTGTGATGTAAAACAGGAATTATGAGTGATGTAAAACAAGGATCATGAGTGATGTAAAACAAGGATCATATGTGGTATAAAACAAGGATCATGTGATGTAAAACAAGGATCATGAGTGATGTAAAACAAGGATCAAAACAAGGTTCATGAGTGATGTTAAACAAAGATCAAGTCTTATGTAAAACAAGGATCATGAGTGATGTAAAACAAGGATCAGGAGTGATGTAAAACAAGGATCATGAGTGATGTAAAACAAGGATCATGTGTGATGTAAAACAAGGATCAGGAGTGATGTAAAACAAGGATCATGAGTGATGTAAAACAAGGATCATCATGAGTGATGTAAAACAAGGATCAGGAGTGGTGTATACAAGGATCATGTGTGATGTAAAATAAGGCTCATTAATGATGTAAAACAAGGATCAGGAGTGATGTAAAACGGATCATGTGTGATGTAAAACAAGGATCAGGAGTAATGTAAAGCAAGGATCAGGAGTGATGTAAAGTAAGGATCATGTGTGATGTAAAACAGGGATCATGTGTGATGTAAAACAAGAATCATGTGTGATATAAAACAAGAATAATGAGTGATGTAAAACAAGGATCATTAGTGATGTAAACATAGATTAAGTGTTATGTACTACAAGGATCATGTGTGATGTAAAACAAGGGTCATGAGTGATGTAAAACAAGGATCATGAGTGATGTAAAACAAGTCATGAAACTAATTTCTTTGAACTTCGATCTTAGAGGTTCCCTACTTGCTAGAATTTGACATTCAAGTTTGTGTAAAACCTATTATCTTTGAATGTTGTTCATATACTTTAGTTCAGGTTTGAACAATTTGTGGGAGAAAGGTTTGTATTAGGAAGGAAGAGATTTAGAAGTCAGTAAGATTACAGAAGGATAGGAAAACAGGAAATATTTACAGAAAGTAGAACAGCTTAGATAAGGAATGGAGGGAAGGGCTTAAGATGGCAGACAAAGGATTGGAAGTAACTGAATTATATAAACAATTTAAAAAATCAGTATGTTGGAAAATATTGTTTCATTATCTGATTGGTAAAATGAAGAATATATTGTTTTTGAATCCAGAAAAGTATGTCGTTTTAATGTAAATTACAACAATATTTTTTCTCCTGACACAAAGTAACATTACTAGCTGCATTGTACTAATATTTCCCCTTGATTAGAGATACGTTCACCGTGAAGAACCTGCATTACAATTAAAAGTCCCTCTACTCTACTCACTCTACTTGGTTATCTACTCACTTCTCAAAAAGAGGAAGGTGACAACTTGGTATTCATTCACTTCTGACCCTAATTTCAGAAACTGGCCATACTATGTTGGCGTTGTTAACCCAATATGGGGTTGTTGCCATGTTCCCAATTGTGGCAGGATCATTACAAACAAAATATTGCCATTAGTGTGCATCACATTGACCATTCCATTCTGATTTTGATTTTAATTTTTCTTTCTTTTTCAAATTTTCAGACAGCAATAAACAGTTTCTTCCTCAGGATGAGGACACTATTAATATCAGCAACAACATGCCTTTTATTATTCCCTGTCGATCGACCAATCCTGATGCCACGGTGACCTTAAAAGTGTATTATAATCTAGCACAGACTGTTGTGACAAACTTCACCAATTTTTGGCATGAGGATTATGATCCCAAAAGAGGTAAGTCTTCAAAATTTTGCCACAAACAACTGTGCATTAGTTTGATTAATATCTATGTAGATGAAATGGTAAATCTTTTTGGATTGTTCGAAAAAGTACTTGAATGCAGAGGGTTGAAGTTTTTTTGTGCTATATTGCGACCATTTGTAGAGAAAGTGTAAAAGGTAGATGGACAAAGTAAATGCTACATGAGCTAATTGCTTTTCAATTTGATGAAAAATCATTTGATTTGAAAGTGATCCTGTCATTGTTTTAAAATTGATCATTTTACCACTTTTTGAACTTTTGTATCTAAATATACAATATCTTGTACAAATGGGGATATGACCTCTGTGGCACCATCATTGACCAACTTTTATTGAGGATTAACTGTGATGGACCTTGGTCATCAGTCTTATCTCCTTATTTGGTTTAATAGTAGATTAAATAATAGGGACTGACCATTTGGAATTTGGAATTTAAAGAAAAAATTCTGTTAGCATGTTTTTAGAACCTGTTCCAAATTCTTAAAATAAACTTTGTAAATGGCAATATTGACCTGACCTCAGATACCATATTTACCTATTTGATACTTTAGAGGCTAAAAGACCCCCTCTGGCACCCCCTTCTATTTCTTTAATCTACACCTAGTATTTAGCATGGAGAATGAATTTGACAGTCACTTCATCTGAATCTCAGTGTAAATCTCCCTCTTGTTTTCATGTCCAAGACCGCCTTTCTAATTTGTAAGAGATCTCTGACAGTGACCTGAGAATAAAACGACAAACATCTTCAAAAATCACTCAAGTGCGTCACCAATTACTTGAAATTTGAATCAACATTTCCGGCCAGAAAATGAAATATATCTCAGTAGTTTGGCATTGTGTAAACACATAAAATAAGCAATGTTTTGACAATGTTCATGTACAGAGCAGTAACTCTTACGGGATAGAAGGACTTGTTCACTCACTTTCACGTAGGAATTTAAATGTCTTTAAATGTTGGATCTATGGTATGCATTTTGGACAAAAAGTTTGGCTGGTCTGACAAACCTCAAGCCATTTGGGATATGCCACCAGCCCCACCCCCCACTTTGTGGATAAGAATTATGGCTCTGATGATGTAGCACAGAAGACATGATTGAAATTGTATCACATATGTCTTTTTCATCAAGTATTCAGCTTATTACAGAATAAGTAACACTGTACGAGCATGTCATGGCAGGTTTGTTTAAGACCTCTTTTCTTTCTCATGCAGGATTTTTAATGACACCCAATCCTGACGAGAATAAGTCTTTTGCCGCAATAACTCTCCATGCAATTTGTGAAATTGGGATGATGTCTCACCAGAACTTCTACCTTTATCCAGGTGAGTTTTCCTTTTCTTCTCATCTATCGTTGCATACACAATACACAGCTCGCCATTAGGGAGGCGGAATAAGGCTCAAGAATTTCCCTCAAAGATTTTCCCAAATCAAAGACTGTTCTCTCCTAAATAAAGGTTACTCTTTTTCTAATGATAATGTATCTCTAGATCAGGGATTTTCTTAATAGGCTGGCCAAATCTGACCTGCCAGACAATCCGATTTGGCTGCGAACAGTAGTCATTATATAATGCAATACAGCGCATTGCATGTAAGATCAATCCGAATAAGATCAGTAAAATTCGCAAACTGTTTGTTTATTTTGTTGTTTTTCTAGGCAGATTAGCTCACTAAAACACTATGGCCTATCAAATGAAATGTTATCTTTAGTTCCGCTATAAATTAGGCTCGCGGCTTGTCAAAGGAAGGTGGATAAGAGAACCACCGACATCCTTCTAATCCCGCTTGCTCTCAACTTGTTGTATTGAGGGATTGTTTTGACGGGTTTTGTTTGTCACATGACGCTGGTTGTACCACGCGATTGGCCTTCGGCTTGAAGCTGTTGTGAAATTATGGCCCTTGAAAAAATTTAATTAAGAATCCTTGCTAAAGCCTTGTTAAAATTGCTAATGATAATAATGAAATATAGTACTAACCTTCATAAAGTTTGTACTTATACCTCAAAATATCATTTTATTTGTTTTTAATCAATATTGGGGCCATCTTTAGGCTCTAAAATATTTATTTAGAGCCTTGGTATGGGTGTTTAGATCCCGTTGTTGTTAATTATCATGGGCCGTTGTAGTTACCTGGCATCGGGTGTCCCTACATGCATATTCATATTTTAGGTCTTCTTGCTGGTTGCTACGGAGCGCCTACGGGGTACAAAGGGGTTCTAGATTCACCAGGGAGGGTTTTTGTTGCATACTCTGTCAATTTTCATCCTCGCTGCCCCATAGCTGCTTATGTTCTATGCATGTTATTTTATGTTATTTTATTAGTTGATGTCTTCTTCTATGTGTTACTAAAGCTCTCGTTTTATTTTTGACATTTATTAGCCTTGCAACTACAATCACCGACAAAATTATTTGCACTTTTCCTTCCCCCTACTACCCCTCTTCAATGTTGGCAAAAAATTTAGAATAGATTTCTTAGCCTCTTCATTTTTAAGGTGGTAATCATGCCAACATATAAGCATGGGAAGGGGGGATGGGGGTGGGGGTGGGAATGGTGCCAAGTATTTTGTTGCTAATTGTAAAACTAGATTAGTATTGTTGGTCTTCTTTTCCTGGGAGTTCTATAATGCCAGTTACATTCACAATTTATGTATATAAGCTGGCCCCGCCTCTGGCAGCGGGCATTCAGTAGAGCTGTGACGATTACACATGTCAACATTTAAACGAACGAACCTTCGATTAAACGTTTAGTCTAATCCTTACAAATGCTTAAATGTTCGCGATTCACACTTGCCATTGAAAATCAATAACAATTCAAACACACACAAAACTTGACTTAAATGACTTACAATTTAATCTTAAAATAAGATCAACAAAGGATCTAATCCTTTTGAAGGCAGGAGTTGAATTTCGTACTAATTAGCTATGCATGGGGCTATGTTTGGCTTTGATTCACTTAAGAGTATTAGGTTAACACCTGTTTTACATGCTGTAAAACTGACCCAGACAAAAAAGCTTTGGTTGTTATTTGATTATTGTTTACCTGATGAGTCAAGTAAATTGCACAAAAAAGAAAAAAGATTGAGAAATAAAAGAACAAAAATGTTTCAAAGATGCAGAGATTTGGGTGTGGTTTTGCAAAGGTCACCGCCATTTCCATGAGGATTGTATCAAATGCAGTACAATTAGGAATAGGAATGGGTTAGAATATTTTTTCTATGGTATACTTTAGCTGGTTGATGGTCACGGGTGGCGCATTTTGGGAATCTTTTACTGCACAGTCATAAGTGCTAAAAACATTTTAAAATGCTTGCAAGTCACGGCAAATTTACTTGTTGGTATGTTATTTCTGCGTCTGTTTAAACGGATTCCAAATATGAATCATTATTTTTGAAGCCTTACAAGTAATTTGAAAACTTATTATGAGGCCAGGTTCTAGTTTTGTGACATTCCTTGCTTATTTTTGGGAGAGCCATTGCAATGGGTATGTGGTGGGTATTGTATGGATAGAATCAGTTCCGAGAAAAATTCTATTTTTTTTTTCTCCAACACTTCCGGATTATTATTGTTGTTGTTGTTGTTGTTGTTGTTGTTGTTAGTATTATTGTTATTGTTATTATTTGTATTATTATATTATTATTTTTATTTTATTATTATTATTATTATTATTATATATATTTATATATATATATATTATATATATATATATATATATATATATATATATATATATATATATATATAGATGTATGTATATGTATATATATATATCTATATATATATATATATATATATATATATATATATATATATATATATATATATATATATATATATATATATATATATATATATATAGAGAGAGAGAGAGAGATTTATATTAAAATATATATATGTATATATATATACACATATATATGTTTTTTTTTTTCTTCGTATTTAAACGAACGCAAATTTTTGGGTTTAAACGTTTAGGCTATTAAATGAAAATGCACAGCCCTATCAAACAGTCACACACAGCCTTTTCTTCTTCTTCTTTTAATACGTACAGTCCATTAATAGTGTATCATCATACGGTTGACATAAAATGTAGAACTTGTATAGTGCAGATGTAAATAGCTGGTGCAAGTAAAAGGGTAAAACAAATGGTAACTAGAAGACATCTAACAGTGGAGGCGGATGGTTTGCACCATCTGCTTGAAGCTGTCAGTGGATGAGCAGTCTACAAGTTGTTGTCCGGAAAGAAGCTGTGTTTGTAGACGACGGTTTGGGAGTATGGAACAAGGAGATTTTGCGAGTGACCCCTCAACGTGGTTTGCAATGTGGTACATCATCACAGCTTTGGCCTGAGCTCTTCATTTACACAGTTGGGGCCCTTGAAGATCTTTGATCTTACAACTTTCCAAAAAAAATATTTTCTTTTTAGATGGAAGAAAATTGAAATATAGAAAATAAGCGCATATAAGTGGCCTGTCAACACTGCCTTTTTCATAACATTTTTATGTGACTGGGCTTGGGACATCGGGAACTGATTAATGCCTCTCGGACTTAGACTGACAAATGTGTAAAACCTGCATCATTTAAGGGAAAATGGGGTGATAAAAACACTTTACATGCAAACAACATTAAAGTTTATTAATACATTTTATCTATCAATGCCTCGGTTATCATTTCAACATTATTTACAGAAAATACTGTCACACAAACTTCTTTAGCTGCTATCATATAACAGTGCATGCAATGCACTTTATGTTCAGGTCTTATTTACATTATGTTTGAAAAACTGGTTTTCCAGTTTGGAAACTGACCGGTTTCATGTCGGGGCAAAACCATATAAGCTTAGCTAAATGTCTGAATAAAAAATTTGAAATGCATTCCTGACATGAATAGTAATTCAATTATTTGTCTAGAATGAGAGGAAAATCATACAATGCAACTTCTAGCCTCAATATAACTGGAAATTAAGACCACTTGCATGGAAGGAAATATAAGCAATAATTCTTGGTTCAAATGCAATGAAAGAAAAGATTTATGATGATCTCCAAAATCCAAATGAAGTGCATTGAATTTCAAGTCTGAGATTTGGGCGATAGATAGCCCTATTTAAGTTTTTGTATCCTTTTATTGTTACTTTGTTTTATGTAATTTTATTTACCTCTTCATGATTTGTGATATATATTTCTTTCCCCATATTTTTTTCTCAAAAGATGCAACATGAAAAAACATGATTTCAGACTCAAGAAAATAGAAATATTGGAAATGAATGTTTGTTAGTTGCAACTGTTTCGATGAACATAATTGAAAGGCAGTTGTGATTTTTGTCATCTGTAAAGATTGTTTGGTATAAATGATTGCCCTCAAAGGATGATCTACATTAGCAAAGCGCTCCAAACAAATATGAAATTGCTTCCCCTAGCATTCATGGTGATATGTTGAGACTTGAATGATAGCTTTATGGATTCTAAATGACAGGTATTAGCTGCATGAGATGAAATAAGAAAAACTGTTTATATAGAAAGAATTTAGTTGGTATAGACGTCTTTGAAACAGTTATGGTAGAGCTTCCTTATGTATAGATAGACCTTATTCGAACCTGCAGGAAATTATGATAAGTCATGAAGAATGCTGCCGTCAAAAATGATTAAAAGGAAAGTTCAGTCGGCTTATGTAAACAACAAAATGGTGAAGGAAGTGTTCGTCAATTTTCTTCTGCTATGGAGATATTTAAATGTCAGGTTCTTTCAGATTTTTGTAGAAATAATTGGCATCACATTGTCACATTCTTTAATTATTTTGTTGAATTATTTGTCAAGTACTAAAACAGTGTCCACTGAAGTAACTGACTTACCACCATAAGATACTTTCAATCAGTAAAAGCAAAGTTTAATTTATTTTTGATAAGATGCATTACCAACTATAATGACATTGAGGCACCATAGAATTTCTGCAGCAGTTATTTTAATACAGATACAAATTTTCAATATACAGAATGGAGCATGATATCACAGTTCTGTTCATTTTTTGCCCCCTTTTGTATATGACTACTGAACACCTCTCACTTGGGAAGATAGGGAGGTACATAGCACTTGATGGCTGACAGTGTGTCTCTTAATTTTGTTTAAGAGCTTAAACTTTTAAAACCAGTTTCTCAGTTTTTCATTAAAGAATATGATTGTTACTTTTTTTCTAATTCAGTGGAGTTGCCACCATGCATTAACAGTTTTAGAGGGCCACTAGGGCCGGTTTAGAGCCATTTTCTGCATGGTGATATACAATTGTTTAGATCTGTAGGTGAATATTCAGGGAAGGCTAATTGACTAGTGGAGCATTTGCTTTAATCTTTGTTACTTTCATTTTCCTTTTTTACATATGTTTAGTTTTTCATTTTTAAAGAACAAATGACCTATATTCATCACTTCTTTGTGCCATTTACACATTTCCTCTGGACTACTGTAGTATATATAACTAATACTATAAATTGCTAATTTTTAGTTTGCAAACATCAGCTTAAATCTCTGACATTCTTTTACTCTTTTTTCTTTACATGCAGTTTTTGAAAAATAAATGTTTGAAATCAAATTTTAATGTCCTCTGAAGTAGCAAGTGCTGCTTCTTGATTTCTAGAATTTGCAAAGGAACCTCTAGATAGCATTATTTGATATTCCTTAAAAGTTGTACTTGGCCTAATATTTTGACATAAGACAGGATTTATTCTTGCTATTAGCAGTAATGACTAATGATTGTGTGCCACCAATCAAACCGTCTCCTGGGAAACCAACCGACTGCTTCAGATCATTTCAGGGAATATATAAATTTCAGAGATATTTATCTGTGTTAATCTCTTTAATGCACTAAAGTCATAAACACTGGAGTTTGAAGGACCTTTAAAAGCTCCAATTTAGTGTTAAGTGTTTCTGGCGTTGAGAAGGAAAGAACACTCAAATTTCTTCCCAGACATTTGATTTGAAATGGAAACGCACTCAGAAGTGATGAGGTCAGGTAGGAAAATTGGGATGTACAAAGTATAGATCTTGAGAGATTTTGTTTTAATGTAAAGTGGAACAATACTTGAAAAGATAATAAGTTCTTCCCTACGATTTAATGCCCATTCATCTGATTCAATGTTTTAGTGCAAATTTACAAAAACAAAACAGTTTTGGGAAGGTTTCCTTGGGGGATGTGTCAGAGATAGTTAGAGCTGTGACTGTTTAGCATGTAGATGCTAAATGTTCACAAATCACTGATCATTTACTAATTATCTAATTACCATTAATCATTTTTCTTATTCAGTCTTGCCATTGAAACTCAATATCATTCAAACCACACACACATTCGGCTAATGACTTTTACAAACTTTGAACCCGATTTAGCATAATCCTTTAAAATGCAAGAAGCACAAATGCGCACTAATTACTTATGAATGAGGATATTTTGCACTTTGTGAATGTGCAGCAATAAACACTGACACTGTAAACTAACGTAACATACAATAACTAACATAATGTAACTAACATACCATTAGGCATTAATCTAGCTTAATCAAGACCCATTTTGCAAGCTGTAAAATTGACCACAAATTGTAAAAAAATTTTTTTTTTTTTTTAATCCAGCCTGTTATGTTATAATGTATTATGTAATATTTATGTATTAAACCCCAACAATTAATGGCATCCTTTTGGGATAACCCAGAGCTATTAGGAAGTTTGTACCCCATGAAAATGTACTATGTGCAGTGAATAGGACAATTTTCAGGGTAAGAAAATATGAGACCCAAGACCCAACCCTAATTAATGAATAATATCTCTTGCATACCCCAAGTCAGTCATACTCACATAGCACAAATCTTAGTTGAGCTATAATCAGTCAGGACCTAGAGTCACTGTGACCCCCTTGTGGACCCTGGAACCGCAGGCCATAAAGCACATACTATGTATGCTCATATTATTGTAGACCCTAGTTTTCCATTAAAACTGCTTGCCCTCTACAAAATGCTGTGGTGATGTTGTTACTGGGGGGAGCTCTGGTCAATATTTGCCATTGGACATGATGCATATAATGTAATTAGTAGAACAAAAATTGATTATCTATTTAAGCAAAGATGCATTCTGCAGCATTTTACTTGTTTTTCACAGGGAGTGGTATTGCTCCACAACTTACCACAAACTCTACTACCGTCATCCAGATGCAAAGTGTTGAACTGAAATGTGAAATTGACATTCCGTTGCACCTTCTCTTGGATCCTGAAAATCGCCCTCATTTCTACTGGGAGTTTACTGGACAAAAGGTAACTAACTAAATATCACATTATTTAAATAATATGTGCATGCATAGTATGTTTTCTATGGCCTGCGTTCCAGGGTTCACCAGGGGGTTACAGTGACTCTAAGTTCTGATTTTTTAAAGAAGTATTCCACTTATATGGCCACGCTTTACTGAATTATTTACATAACTAAAGGTTTTGATGATAAAGAAAATACATTAGGCGTTTTTGTAGACTTATCTAAAGCCTTCGATACTGTAAATCACACTATTCTTTTACATAAACTCAAGCATTATGGTGTAAGAGGCATTGCTTATGATTGGTTCACAAGTTATTTATCTAATCGTAAACAACTTTTTTGTATTGATAATTGTTCCTCTTCCTTTAACGATATTTTGTGTGGTGTACCTCAGGGTTCTAATTCTTGGGCCCTTGTTGTTATATATATATAAATTATCTTTCCCATTGTTCTAACGAATTACAATTTGTCTTATTCACAGATGATACCAGTATCTTATTTAAAACCAGCGATCCACGTTGAAGCATTCATATACTTAATTATGAACTTGCTCTTGTCTCTGATTGGTTTAAGGCCAATAAAGTATCCCTTAATTTTAAGAAAACCAAGTTTATGATTTTCTCTTACAAACAATAGAACAATCCCGATTTGAATATTTGTATTGATGGTTCTGTTGTTAAGCAATCTGCCAGTGTTAAATTATTAGGGCTTCTTATCTATCCTCACTTGACATGGAAATGCCACATTGACCTATTATGTAATAAAATTGATAAGATTATTATTGGTGTTCTCTATAAAATTAGGCATTTTGTACCCTGTTGTATTCTATTAATATTGTGTAATGCTCTTATTCTTTCTAATTGATCCTATTGCAACATTGCGTGGGGTAATACTTTACTTACATATCTTGATCGGTTATATGTACTGCAGAAAAGGGCTGTTCATTTAATCACATCATCTGATTATTATATTGACATATGTAGTATTTATAAAGATTTGAATATCCTCACATTTATGACATTTATAAGCACTAAATGGGAATTTTTATGTTTATGAAATAAATCTGAAGTTAATGCCGTCTACATCTTGTAATTTGTTTCAACCAAACAAAAGTATTCATAGCCACTTTACCAGACACTACAATAATTATCATTTATTCAGCTTTAATACCATTGCCAACAAAAAATCACTTGTCTATTCGGGTACTAAACTCTGGAATAATCTCTTAAAGAATATCATCTCAATTTCTTTATTTACCAAAAAAGTAAAAAATTATCTTGTTACCAAATATTGATTTTAGGTACAGCTGTATAATGGGTGGGTATAAGGGTGTGGGAGGGTCCGGGTTAGGGGTGGGGTATGTGGGTGGGGAGGGCTGTTGTAGAGATAGAGTATGTAATTAAGTTGTAAAGTGTATTTTTTGATTTTTGTTTAGTAGGTTATTGTTTTTGTTTTAATTTTTTCTTTATTTTTTTGTAAAGGTGGCCTGCTTGTCAAGCACTTGCTTTTCCAGGCTTCCTCCACTTATTCTATGTTATGTAAATAATTTGTTGTATTAAAGAATGTGGAAATATGTGGAAAAATAAATGAAATAAAGTTAACTGCTTCACTATTCAAAAAGTAAGTTAGCAAAGCACAATTTGACCATTGTAGTGCTGTTAAAACTCACCAACAAACCAACCAGCCAGCTAAATGCTCTTTCTCTTTCACTTCCAAGAAACTGATTTAAGGTTATTTATGCCAAGCATAACAAGGAAGCAGAGGACAAACTGCCCTCTGAGAGGATTTTATCTTCCCAGTTACATGCTTTCTTCCCGGTTGGGAGGTAAAATTGGGAAATTATTAACATGAAATTGAAAAATGTAAAATTATTTGATAAAAGTTCCCCAAAATTGGCCAAAATTTCCTAAAAACTTGCCAAAATTTCCCGAAGATAGGCCAAATTTCTTTGAAAACTAGGCAAAATTTAATGAAAAGTGGCCAAAACTTCCCCAAATTGAAGAAACTTTCCTGAAAATAAGGTAAATTTTCCGAATTAAGAATAAAGAAAATTTACAGAAAATGGAAGGCATTTTCCGATTACAGCAATTTTTGATGTATATTTAATCTACTGGTGCAATTTTTCCACTTGTCACCTGGAATTTTGGTGTGTTTTTGCCCCTCTCAGAGGTGGCCCTTGCCCCTGCAAGCAAACCATGTACACGTATGATAACTTAGACCCATTAACCTTTATTCAATTTTTGGTGCTTATTTGAATGCATATTGATTTCTTTAATCAGAGAGATGCCTCCAAGTGTTGTCCACTAGAAGAGGATAACGGGGACACTTCATCCATCAGGTATTACTCTGTATTGGAGATACCTAGCATAACTGCAGATGGACCAGAGAAATCTAACCGCTACACATGCAATGTCCACAACAAAATATTCAAATACAACGTTACTATCACCTTACATGTTTTAGGTAAATATTACTTCATTTTTGTTTCGACTATGGGAAGAAGAGCTATTTTACTACCCCCGGCGTCGGCGTCTGCGTCGGCATCCAGTTAAAGTTTTGGTTAAAGTTTCATAACTTAAGTTACAAATGGTGTACATTCATGTGACTTGGCATAGGGGTAGAGGACATGGGTACTGTTGAAGTGAGCATGATTGGAGGGTTGTTTGTGCATACTAATTAGCTTATTTACATGACAATGAAAATATTAGTCAGGTTAAAGTTTTGGTTAAAGTTTTTGGTTAAAGTTTCTATAACTTATGAATGGTGTACATTCTTGTGACTTGGCATGGGGTAGAGGACATGGGTACTGTACAAATGAGCATGATTTGGAGTTGTGTGTGCATACTAATTAGCTTATTTGCACAACAATGAAAATATTTGTCAGGTTATAAGTTTTGGTTAAAGTTTTCATAACTTAAGTTATGAATGGTGTACATTCATGTAACTTGGCATAGGGGTGCTGTCGAAGTGAGCATGATTAGGGAATGTGTGGCATAGGGGTACTGTTGAAGTGAGCATGATTAGGGGTTGTGTGTGCATACTAATGAGCTTATTTGCATAACAATGAACATATTTGTATCTATGATATCTCTTAAATTACAGTGTATGTGGGGATTTTGTTTGCACATTATCTACACTTAATGGTGAGGTGAAGTGCATATTAATTAGGTTATATGCATAACAATAGACTTGTACAAAGTGTTTAACATTCATGAGTGCATAACTTAAGTTATGAATGGTGTACTACATTCATGTAGCTTGGCACAGGGGTAGAGGACATGGGTACTGTTCAAATAAGCATGATTGGGGGGTTGTGTGTGCATACTAATTAGCTCATTTGCATAACAATGACATTTTTTGTATCTATGATATAACTTTAATTAAAGCAGGAGTGGGGATTTTGTTTATGTATTTTAAAGAAGAAATATATTTAAAAAAAATGTTTTTAGAATTTGAATTATTTTCCCTCAACTTTTTTCAGCTGGTAAATTATAATTACTCTTAACTAGATTCTTTTCAATTACTGTCCTGGCAGATTCAATAGTTTTAATTTCCAAAATCACAGGGGGAAAATATGAAGCCTTGGAATACATAAAGACTGAGGATACCAGGATGTGATGTCACAACTATATAAAGTAGTCAGATAGATTTCAGTTGTTTCTAAACAAATGAGAAAAAGCTTTGACTTAAATATCTCCTTAATGGATTAATATTTTGTTTCTTTCTTAGTCTGTTTTCGTATAAGGTGAATTAACTTGACCACTGAACTAATCCTTTAAGATAAATAGAGAGGGTAGTTGGGTAAGTAAATGACTGAAGAAATAACAAATAATTGCATTATGCTGCAAGGATACATTGTTAATATTTTAATATTTTATTGACGTGGGCAAGTCATGGGTCTCTCCTTTCTTTGTGACTCAATGGATATAATGAAAAGAGGTGTTTCATTTATAAAATTTCTTTCATGTTTTCTAAGTTACCTCACCCAAAATGTCTGATATAACTCAAAGATATTTTGAGGCTTGCAGTTGCCAGTAAAATGTGAAAAGTCAAGAAAGGGGAAAAGTAAGTGCATCCTACAGAAGCTCATGTAATTTGAAATGACTTCTCCTACTAGCCCCATTACCAGCATATACGTCCATCAACAAGCTTATTGTCAACGTTAGCTTTGAATAGTCAAGCATAATGTCCTTCCGACAGTTCTTGTTTGAATGTTTCACCTTTGCCAGCAAATTTGAATGAAGGGCCATGTTTATATGTTTGTCAACAACATATATAAAGAATTAATGGATTTTTATCTTATTTGGTGTACATTAGGTGTAAAATCACATTTGATTAGAATTCATTGATTTTTATTGTTAATTAGGAACCTGAATGGGTGGTGTGAGCAGAGATATCCTTACTTGTTTATATTTTTCCAATGGAATGTGCCTACCGTTTAAGCTCTGAAGGAGGTGGTGTGAGCAGAGATATCCCTACTTATTTATGTTTTTCCATTGAAATGTGCCTACCATTTAGGCTCTCATGGAGGTGGTGTGATTAGAGATATCCTTACTCATTTATGTTTTTCCAATGGCAGGTGCCTACCATTTAAGGTCTCAGGGAGGTGGTGTGAGTAGAGATATCCTTACTCATTTGTGT
Organism: Chiridota heheva; assembly: GCA_020152595.1. Classification (NCBI taxonomy): domain Eukaryota; kingdom Metazoa; phylum Echinodermata; class Holothuroidea; order Apodida; family Chiridotidae; genus Chiridota; species Chiridota heheva. Next base: position 2,575,699 of record JAIGNY010002250.1, read on the forward strand.
TTTTCCATTGAAATGTGCCTACCATCTAGGCTCTTATGGAGGTGGTGTGATTAGAGATATCCTTACTCATTTATGTTTTTCCAATGTAATGTGCCTACCATTTAAGCTCTGTGGATTTTTTTTTTACATATTTCTTTGCACATCATAACTTATCTATTATTGTTGTATTTTGATGTATCTTTTACCTTTTTAATTGAAGAGGAATTTCATTTTTTATTAAAATGTCCATGTTTTTATGGAGTCAGACTTCTTTATTTTCCAAAATACTTTTATGTATATCCAAACAGGATAGGGTTTTTGAAACGTTAAACACCAGAAATAAATCTTTTTTTAATAATATTTGCTTATTTCTGGACAAAGTGCTGAAGTTTCGTTCGGAAATAGAATCTTATTTTGGAAGAAAGTTAGTATTTTTATTTTTAAGCTTTTGTTCAAAGTTTTAGTTGTTGTTATTTGTATTGCTATGCTGTTTGTTTACTCTTATGTATGTATTCATGTAAAGGCTGGTGTCCTAATTATAAAGAAGAATGAATTGAATTGAAATTGTTAAGTTTTCAAAAATAATATTATTGATTATATCTTAGTTTAATTTTGCTCTTAATTGATGATTTTCATAATCATTTGAAGCAATTTGGTGAGTGTTGTCAAGCTTGTTGTCAAACCTCTTAAAGGTGATGCTCGTAGTAATGTTAAATAGCACTTTTAGATATCGTTTGGAAAATGAAAACACAAGGGGGGTTGAAGGGAAGTGAGGGTCTGATCAAGCTGGTGAACAAAATAAGAAATGTATTAATTAGTACTGATAAATGCGAGAATTGTGAGGGACACTGATTGAATGAGGGAATTTATTTGGATGAAGGAATTCACCCCTCGTACCGGCTTTGCCTCCAGTGTGATATTTTCCAAATTTAGACCATGCATTGAGCCAATGTCTGAATTGTCTGTCGGTTTATTTGAAGTAATGTCTGTATTTTGAAATCACATATACCTCTTGGTTTAAATTTCTTTGCACTTTCAGATCACGGATATGTGAATTTATCATCTCCGGTAAAATTAACTGATGGCGTAGGTCTGTTTGCTATAAAGCAACGTAGCGATCGCCACTGCTTCGAGGCAGTATTAGACTCTTTCCCTGCAGCTTCTTATGAGTGGATGAAAGATGAGGTGGTCCTTCAAGAAGGAGAGACCGACTTGGTTTTTCTGGAGGATATAGATGGACAGGTATATCATCTGCAGTTGTGTTTGCCATCTGTTGCTCCGAGGTTTGAAGGCCTGTTTGAATTGCGAGCCTACAACGAGTACGACCAGGACAGTGTTGCCTTTAATCTCACAGTGCTTGGTAAGTGCAAACATGATGACATTATGAGAATATGAGGCAAGGAAGTGGGATTGTGTAATGGCATCAAATCTCCACACTGAGCCCCACTAAATTTTGGAATGCCAAACTCCAAAACATCCCATCCCTTAATACCCTTAGCTTGAACTTCCAAGCTATAATAATAATAATAATATAATAATAAAGAACATTTGCTATTGCGCTTTTACCAGAGGATACAAAGCGCAAAGCTATGGGTAGTTACATTTTGAATCAAAGAATTTTCAAAGAACATCTTTTCTTCTTCTGCATCAGTTCCACCCACAGTTTCAATTAGTGTGGAACCACCTGGAATGAGGGCATCAATGACATCTTCCACAGAATTGTATCAATTTCAAAATGACTACACCCTCATCTGTACCGTGTCTGGTAATCCCATTCCCAATCTACTGTGGAAATTCTCTTTATGTTCGGACAGCAGCGAACAAGATTCATGCCAACTAAGAGGCCGTACTGGATTCCAGACTTTGCAGAAGAATTCGTACAGTTGGCTTTATGGATTGGATAGACGTTCTGATGGAAATTATATGGTGGATATAAATGCAGATAAATCGGGCATTTTCAAGTGTGAAGCTGAAGGTACTGATTACTTTCCAGTTGCCGTGGAACAGTCTGTACGCTTTGCAGTTACAAGTAAGTTACTTAACAGAGCAATCAAGTGTATTAACTTGAATCAATCTGTATTCCTTTCGGTAAAGTCTTACAGCATCTCGGCCATCCTGTCCATCCTATATCAAGCTCTTCTGAGATTGCACCATCAAAAATAGGTGCTTGCCACATGTCCCACAGACACTTTTTTAATTCTCTCCTCTGGGCCTTAGCTTGTTGACATCTTTTTAGCAGCTTAGATTTGGTCTTAAGGCCGTAACACACCGAGCGCGATGCGGTGAGCAATTGTTTAGATAATCATATAGGAAACAAATATTATACGATGCTTTTACTTTTTGCTTACACAAGATGAAGTTTACAATTGAGGCTTTCTGATGATACTGGAAAATTTGTTAGAAATGCTTTTTTGTTCAAACTGGAGAAATTCGCTTTAGTGGTGGACGATTTTATGTCGCGACGCGAATTTTGCTTTAATGGGCGTAGAAAGGCCCTTTTAATCAATTTTCAGTTATCTGAATAGCCATGCAATGACGATGCTTCTCTAAAAACAAGAGGTCAAAATGTTTCTCTTCCTTTGTTTGATTCAATTTTGTATAAAAAATCGCTCGCAGCATCTGTGTTCGGTGTGTAACAGCCTTTAAAGCTATCTCTTCACTTCTCATTGGGATTTTCCTTCTTTTTTGTATTTGTTTTGCACACTTGATAAGACTGATTTATGGTTAATACTTTGATGTAGTTCCTATGGTTATGGTTGTAATGGAAACTATCATGGGATGTCAGCTATGTTTTTTTTGAGAAACCATGATCTAAGCAGAAGAAGAGTGGAGGGGGAATAAAGTTATGAGACATATGGGTACTAGAAGCTTATTGCAACTCAACATATCTAGTGTGAGACTTGCTTTCTTGACTGGTTCCCTGATAAGCAGAAGCTTTTTGATTTGATCTCTGATACATTTAGTTGACCTCTCAAAGTTATCAAATTAGATTTATTGTTATTTGTTATTCAAAGGTAATTCAGAATAATTGAAAGTATTTTGTGGTGTATGAATGGAAGCATAATGGTACATGTTCCGTCATGCTATTTACTGCAATTAAAATACATTCACTGCTCTATTTTATACAGGCATTGATCACGGAATAGATTTAAGCGCTTCTTCAAGTGAGGTTTACGGAAGAAAGACGGATGATTCGATCGCCGTGTATGAAGGATCCACGCTCACCATCACCTGCTTAGCCAGTGCATACGCATTCAAGACTGTAACATTCATGAAAAGGTCATTTAACAACGAAACTCTTGAAGATATTTCCCTAAAGGATTACGAAAAAAGTACTCGTGGCAATGTCTATAAATTTGAATTGGTTATTAGAAACATAACAAAGAAAAATTCCAAAGTGTATGTGTGCCAAGCCCTAGAATCGAACGAGGATGCAGAGCCTGTTTACAGAGAAATGGCAGTGGAAGTTCAAGGTAGGGTTGCAGAATGGATTTTTTGTCATGAATTCTCTTCCACTTTTTAAAAAGTGTCTTTTTCCCATTTTCTGTAAACCATCATTTGCTGGATGGTTTTGTGATTAGTTCCCTAGATTATATAGCACAAATTGACCATTGCTGTTGTGGTGATCTTAAACCTCACCAATCAACCTGAATACTAATTTAATTGGTCAAGTATTTTTAATCTTGAAGCAAAATGGTGAAGAATGTATTCGAAAATTTTATTCTTTTAGGAGATGCTCAAGTGTAAAGTTCAATCTGGTAACAGATCATACCCAGAGTGATTTTGCCACTACACATTCTTGAATTTTTTTGTTATTCACACAAATATTTAGTGACATTGTATGTCAACGGAATCATGGGCCTACAAAATGTGTTTGCAGATAATTGTAAGAGAGGGGCGGGTGGAAAAATATTCTTTTTTTTTCTCCCAAGATCGACCTTTGTAAGGATATCAGCAAATGAAGTAAATAGCAATCACTCGACACAACAACGCAACATCTTCTGGTCTTTACCATGCTGACAACTGAATTTTTCTCTTTGATTGAAATCCGATCAATGGTCACATTGAAAAGTTTAAAGCACATGGAGTTGAGGTGAAGATAGAGCGATCACAGTATAGAACAAATAGTATCACATGGCTCATGTTTGCCAAGACAGTTTCTCCCTACAGTATCTCCCTACATTTAGGGTTATATGTAATATGGCTTGCCACACCATTTTGTAGGGATTTTTATAAAGTGTAAATGGGGATTTTTGAAAATAAAAAAAAAACTTTTTTAAAAACGTTGTGCCTATTTAGTATGATGAAATAACCATCCTTATGAAGAATGGTCCATCAATCATTCATGGGTTTTGCACATATATGTATATCTTTATTTAGGCTCTGCTAAGGGCTAATCTGATTCGTATCACTGAACAGCAGTTATGTAGCAAGCTACATAAGATGAATAACCTATTGTGTACAGTGTAACAGTAGCTGGTTGCTAACAAGTGAACTGTGAATAGACTATGAAGATGTTATCAGATAAGAAGGTATAGATTACCCCTGTGTTGTGTATGATGTAACAATAGCTGGATGCTAGTCAATGAAGTGTGAAGAGTCTCTCAGGTTGAATGGTGTGGATTACCCCTGATTTTGAGAAAATCAGGGGTGTCGACTTAGAGGGGTCTAAGGGCCAAAAATTCTTAATGGGAGTTAGGAAAGGCTTACAATTCCAACTGCCCAGACATGGCCAGTGGTGTCATGCTCCAGTGGTGTCATGCTCCAGTGCATACACAATACAGAAGTGCATAGTAGATGCACTAAAGCATGACATCACTTTGCCATGTCTGGGCAGTTGGAATTGTGAGCCTTCCCTTAGGGGTGGTGGAGGAGGGCAAACAAATAGTATTTGTAGGTCCTTATTAGATATGTCAGCAGAGTAGTAGATTATGATAGATTAAGGCAAAATGTTTAGCAGGAAGAGAATTAAGATCAATTCTTGTTTTGTTTTTTAATCAAAATGTATGCCCATGTGAAAAAATAACAATGTTTATACAACAACAAAAATGATTGTTGTAGGTTCTTTCTTTGGAAAGAATTTTGTGACAGCTTGTGGAAAGTCATGAACCTCATGGTAGAGCATTGAGTTTTAGATTACTTGTCAAAGGCCATCCTCCTTTCCCTCAATTTTATTGAGTACTCTCCGCTCAGCCACTTTGCCATTTTCTCCGACTACAAGGCTGTTCTTACTTCTTTACTCAATCTTAAATGGGGTAACTTCACATCCCACCTCCTCCTCCGGAAACTCCTTTCGCCCACCCTCTGCAGAAAAAGTATTTATTTTCTTCTGGATACCCAGCCATGTTTGCATCCCTGGCAATGACAGGGCTGATGCAGCCGCTAAGCTTGCCCTCAACCTCCCCCCTACCCTTTTTCCAAAAACCCTTTCTGACATCAAAACGCTTATCGCTTCCCTTGTTCGCCACATCATAAAGCCCACCATTCCGATCAAACCCACCATCACAAACCTCTCTTGTGTCGACAACGTTCATTTTACCCATCTTAGAAAAGGTCACACCACCCACCTCACTCACTCCCACCTCCTTATTGGCTCCCCCCAGCCCTCTGCAACAATTGCCATTGCACCCACACAGTCCATCACGTTCTTTTGCTTGCCCCCTGTACAACCTCCCCAGAGCTTCTCTCGCTCCCCACAACTCAATTGCTGAGTTCTTCCAGAAAAACCCTCCAGATAAAATTATCTCCTTCCTTCATTATGATTCCCTCTACAACCATATTTAGTTCTCCTCTTCCACCCCCTCTCTCTACTTTGTTTTTTTCACCCATGCACCTCCTCTCTCGATTCCAGCTTTCTGACTTTTTGTTCTTGTATTTTTCTTAATCTCCCCCCGTTTCCTTTCCTTTCTACCTCCAGAATGATCTAACCTCTCAGGCACAATTTGACCCTTGTTGTCGTGGTGCCGTTTAGCCCTCATCAAACAAACTTTTTGTCTTTACACCCCCAAAAGGTACGGAGGATATCATTTGCACCATCAATTGCTTTATTTTCACAGAGGTTGTTCGTCCATCAATTATAGAACCTTCGGGAGCATTAACCTTAGACATCAAAACTGAAGGCTTAGAGTTGAACTGCACTGCTGTCGGGGACCCTCTACCATTCATATTTTGGCAGCAGGATGATGAAAGAGTCACAGATTCAACGTTTGAGATAATAAATCGCACCACTTCCTTGTCTGTGTTAAGGAAAACCAGACGATACTTTCAGTTTCGTAAAGCTGATAGCAGCATCTTTGAATGTATTGCAAGAAGTGGATCAACCGCAGCTGTGGTGCGCACAGTCTCGGTGGAATTTGTCTGTGAGTTGTAGTGTAATTCATTTAATCTTTAAAAGGTAGCAATTCTTACCGAAAATGTTTTTTGTGAATACATAACAGTAAATATATATTGAAAAATGTGAGTGATTTTACAGTATTGAATTTAACATACCGAAACATTTGTGGGCCGAGTCCTCATCCTGATGATTATGTGTAAGTGTATGCTAGTGAATTAGTGTTACTATATTTGATCATTAGTCTCGAAATTTCACTGATTTATTGATCATTTCTGGTTTAAACTATTGATTAAGAGTATAGTTAAATAAGATCAATCAATCAACCATATTGAATATTTGTATTTCCTAATTGGTGTCATCTTTACCATCTAGCCAGTCCTACTGTAACCACCACCAAAAATGAGATTTACATCAAAAGTGGAGATAATGTAACAATGTCTTGCGATGCCGATGGAAAACCCACTCCTAAAATTTCGTGGAAGAAGCCAACAAGTAACAACTTTACTCTTGGTCGTTTCTCAGTAATCAATGGATCGCTGATTATTTATGTAGTAGAAGAGTCAATGAGTGGCAAATATTTATGCATTGCCAGAAATGCTTATGGTTCACAATATCAAGAAATTACTTTAGATGTTGGTAAGTATTACCTTTATATTTGACTCACTTCCTCTCTAATTGTGTGAGATTTATCATTTGCCAGCAGCTTTAACGAGGGACAAAGCAAGGGGATATGAGGCACCCCCTATATAAAAAGTTGACCTTACACATCCCTGCTCCCCACTTCCACTATTCACTCCACTCCTCCCCCATGGCTATTTTCATTGTTGTTATGTGTATTTGCCCCAAACAGCTTATAAATTCAACACAAATTTGAAAACACAAAGTTCCTTGGTCTAACTCTAGACCCCAAGCTCACCTACAAGCCACACATCACCAACATGAAACTAAAATGCAATAGCTCCCTCAACATCCTCCGACTGCTCTCCAACACCACTTGGGGAGTGAACCGCTATGCTCTCCTCAAAATTTTCAGGCTCACCATTCGTGCCAAGCTTGACTATGGCAATATTGTCTACTGTGTCGCTCACAACTCATACCTCAACCACATTAACACCATCCAAAATGAAGCCCTCAGGCTTTGTCTAGGAGCCTACAGGACCTCCCCAATCACTAGCCTTCATGTTGAAGCCAACGAACCCCCCTTTCTACTTAGATGTAAAAAGCTTAGCCTCTCCTATGCTTTTAGAGTCCTCACCAACACCCAGAACCCTGTTTACAACCTCATTAGGTACCCCAATTTCTCCTCCCTCTTTGATAGGACTAAAACTCTATCCCCTCCCTTTAGCTTACGCATTAAATCAGACCTCTTTCATCTTGGCATCAACCCCGCCACTCTCGGCACTTACTCCTGGGCCACTTTTCCTCCTTGGGCCACCCCCCTCCCTTCTGTTCACCTAGACCTCTCCACTTATCACAAAACTCAAACTTACCCTAACCTCTTCATCAATCTCCACAACCAAATCAAAGACCAACTCTCAAATTACACCTCCATCTATACTGATGGCTCCAAGGGAGGCAACAAGACAGTTGCTGCTGCCATCATCCAAGACATCACCCTCAGTAGCAGACTTCCTGACTACTCATCCATCTTTTCAGCCGAGGCTAAGGCCATTCTCCTCGCCCTCAACTTTATTGAGTACTCTCCTCTTAGTCACTTTGCCATTTTCTCTGACTCAAAGGCTGTTCTTACTTCATTACTCAATCTTAAATGGGATAACCTCACCTGCCACCTCCTCCTCCGAAAACTCTTTACTCCCACCCTCTGCAGGAAAAGTGTTCTTTTCTTCTGGATACCCAGCCATGTTGGCATCCCTGGCAATGACAGGGCTGATACAGCCGCTAAGCTTGCCCTTAACCTCCTCCCTTCCCCTTTTCCCAAAACCCTCTCTGACATCAAACTGCTTATCGCTTCCCTTGTTCGTGACCGCTGGCAAACCTCATGGAACTCCCAAATTAATAACAAACTCCATGTCATCCAGCCCACAATCCCGATCAAATCCACCATCAACAACCTTTCTAGTATCGACAACGTTCATATTACCCGTCTTAGAATTGGTCACACCCACCTCACTCACTCCCACCTTCTTATTGGTTCCCCCCAACCCCTCTGTAACAATTGCCACTGCATCCTCACAATCCAACACGTTCTCCTTGTTTGCCCCCTGTACAACCTTCCCAGAGCTTCCCTCGCTCCCCACAACTCAATTGCTGAGTTCTTCCAGAAAAATCCTCTGGATAAAATTATCTCCTTCCTTCATCATGCATCCCTCTACAATCATATTTAATTCTCCTCTTCCACCCCCTCTCTACTTTGTTTTTGTTTTACCCATGCACCTCCTCTCTCGATCACAGCTTTCTGGCTTTTGTTCTTGAATTTCTCTCATTCTCCCCCTGGTTTCTTTCCTTCCTACCTCTAAAATGATCTGACCTCTCAGGCACAATTTGACCTTCATTGTCGTGGTGCCGTTAAGACCTCATCAAACAAACAAACAAACAAACAAATTTGAAAGTTCCAAAATATAAATGCAAAATCGTGATGGGGTACAGAGGCGGTGCAGGGGTATCGGAAGTCATGCAGAAGGAGTCCTGTTTAATGGCCTTTTGCCCCTGGAAGTTCCAAAGATTTCTTGTCTTTAATGCCTCAAAATGGTTTAAAATCACTGCAAACTGACAGAGTCAGAAAAAGTTAAGAGATGTAAGTAGTAAATGATATTAAATAATTTTGATAAAAGCTACTCCCAGAAGCAATATACATAGGTGGTTAATATATATTTTTCATATTAAGGGGCCAAGCTTCCAACTCATAGTCCAGCAAGAAATTCCTACAGATGCTTGAAAATGGCACTTTTGCCCCCTAAGCTTAAATAACCCCAAATCAGAAATTTTCCTCTGTTATTATTATTGGGGGCCAACAGAAAAATTATTGGGGATCAGGCCCCTCTGGGACCCGGTTCCTCTGCCTATGACATAGGCGGAAAATATTTTTCAACTTAATAGTCCCGCAAGAAATTCCTCTAGATGCTCAGAAATGGCACTTTTGCCTCCTAAGCTCATATAACACAAAATCAGATCTTCTCTTATAATTATTGGAAGTGTAAAGGAGAGGGGGGGGGGGGAGGCAGGGGGCAGGCCCTCTATCAGATAGGGTTTTAGTTCTAAATAGGTGAATCCCTAGAAATATTTATGAAAATCGCTATTTTTTGATGCCCTAAAATAGCCTATGATCATCGGGGCTTTGCATGTTTTTTGCACATTTGGGGGACCCTCCCAATCGGGGGAATTGGGGCCCTGGATTTAACTGCCTGGAGACAATCAGAAACCAAATTACCTCTACTCCAGGGCTAATATTTCTTCTTCAATATTTGTTATACAAATTTTTGTATGAAAACACCTTCATATGCAGAAAAGTTATTATAAAAACTTTTCAACCCCTAAGGTTTAAATTTAGATTTGATCATATAAAGTTGAATAGATCTATTCATTGTGGTGTATGATCAAATATTATGTATAGAACCAGACAACCTTGTATGCATCTTGGTAGTCAGGTTAAAACATGGTGTTTTAAGCCTATAGGACAGATGTTAAGGAGGGGGCCTGGGGGTGGGGGGGGAGAGAGGGGGAATTAGAGCTTTAGGGTGAAATGGAGGAATTTATTTGAACATGCAGGTGGTTGAAAGTGACCAAAAAGCAAAATAGTTGGGTAGGTTGCCTATTTTTGTATCAAACATTTATGAAAATAGACACATTATGTGCAATAATAAGAAAATTTCCTTCAGACAAAACATTTCCCCCTCCCACTATACCAAATCCCCTTCCCGAGCAGTTTTTGGTTCCATATGCCTATGATGGTGTTTGTTAAAGTTGAAATTGCCTTAAGTCAGACTCTTTTGGGTGGATCTTACATTTTGAAGGTGCCATGCATAGTTAGCAAACTTATGAACAGGTCTTTTTAAGGTATAATTCTGAACAGCAAAAAGAGGTCATCATCAGATATTGTATCCTGTATAACATTTGTACCAATTTTAAACAAATTTCTCTGATGAGACTATTGTGATTTTATCAACATTTTTGTTGAATGATCAGTGGTTTACTTTGAAAAAATCAAAAGTGCTACACCCCTTCCCCCCCTATATAACCACTTACCACAAGTCTTGTCTTTTGTAGCCCCAGTGGAGATTGAAAGGAAGGATGACTATACAGTGCTTATCATCATTTGTGCAACTTTACTTGGAGCTGTCCTCATCATCTGTGCCTTTGTCTTCATTTCATTGGTAGGTCTTGCACACTTAATGCTCTGCTGGGCAAGGAGATTGACCAAAGTGGAATAACCTGACTTAAGGAGAGCCATTTAATAATGCTCATTGATGTACTCAACATTGTCAGTAAAGGTTTCCTTAAATCAGTGAAATGTTTATCCGAACATGGAGTGTTGTTATATTATTTCTGGGGTAGAAGTTTTTCTTGAAAGTTATGAAATGTTTCTAGTTCTAAAATTATTTCTCAAAGTATTTGTGTTTCTTAAGATGAAAACCTGTTCCACAGAGTCTAACTTTTCCTAGTGCTCAAATGTTTGTTCAAGTACCAAAAATGCTCCATAAAATGCTAAAATATTCCTTAGATTTCTAACACGTTCCTTAGATTTCTGAAATGTTTCTTAAATTTCTAAAAGTTTTATTTCGTGTTGAATGCTCCTTTGCTAAAATTTTCTGAAAGTCTGTGAAGTATATAAAAGTGTTCATGTAAAGGCCAAAGTATTTCTTAAGGAAAATAAGTTTCTTTGTCAGCCGGGTCATATACCAAAGATTTTAAGAATGGGACCTGCTCTCACTGTGATAGCTGTGCTGTTGAGAGTAGTCCCTGGGACTTGAGAAAGCTTTAAGTTTGTGATAAAATTGCACAAACGGTATAATCACTTTTGACCACCGTTGTAGAAAGTATACACAAGACTAAAATATTAATCTTTTTTGTAAGAATTATATTCTAATCATTTCTAATTAATCTTAAAATGATTGAGATGTTTCTGCCTCTACATGTCATGAGACTTTGGGTAATTTGTTCTTCTTTTTGCTTTTGTAGGTAAAGGAAAAGAAATCTGCAGAACAAGAGAACCCCAGAAGCCCAGGTCCCCTTCCTCTCGCTGGCCATTTTCAGACTCTTTTTGACATGGGGATCATTATGCACCCAGAGGAAATGTATGAGAGATTACCCTATGACCCACAGTGGGAGTTCACCAGAGAAAGATTGCATCTCGGTGAGTCAACAAACAGGTCATCTTAAGTCAGGGTCATAACCATTGACTAGAGACCAGGGCATCCACCACCCCATTAGTATATTTTTGGGCTGCTAGATTTTTGAGAAAATTTTTCTGGCAAAATACAATTCTCCGTACGCCAACAAAATCAGCCCCCCATGTTTATGATGAAACCATATGTGTATCAACGTTTGGTCGCATTATTGCTAATAAGTCAATTATACAACCGTCCAGCTTTGTAGAAACTCAAAAGTCCCACTAAAATATCAAATTCTTTTTTATGGTTCCATAATGATTAGTTCTGACACTTTAATATCACAAATTCTCAATGACCCCCCACCCACACACACTTACACACTTTTTAGAAGTTGACATCACATCAATTCACAGCTGGATTTCTCATGTTTTGAACACTGGCTACATCACTGGCTGAAATCATGCATGGCCCCCTCCAAAATGAAATTCAAGATTTACAGTTTTGACCCCTTTACACCCTTAAGCAGTCTAACATCCCTTACCATGCCCACACCTTGATTACTTTTCAATAAACCACAACAGATATTAAGAATAAAAAAAGGACAGAATATCTTAGGGCTTGACCTTTGCACTTTTGGTGCCGTTGCTCAAGAATGATCTTATTTTATTCATTGCACAGGTCCCGTGATTGGACAAGGAGCCTATGGAATGGTCCTCAAAGCTAAAGCGGTTGGAATAGGTGGAGCAGACCATTCTTCTATTGTTGCAATTAAAACTTTGAAAAGTAAGTTTCTAATTCTGACCAGGTTTTGGTCAGTGTACTGGGGATCAGATGGAGGGGGGGGTGGCATGTGTGTACATCTGTTTTGTGTGTGTAAGCTTTTATCATTGTGTCACGTTTTTTACGTGTTTATTTTGTAAGCAAGGGTCAACTAGTTAATTGTCTTATGAAGTCTGTTCGTTTTAAGGTGACTTAAATTTATTATCTTCTTGTGCTATCATTACAGTTTGTTCTAAATGTTGGATGGTACATAGAAGTTATTGTGCATATAAAATACTAATGCTTTTAATGGAATTAATTGGATATATATTTTCTTCATGTTATTGCTGAAAATTGTAAATAGTTGTTTATGATTGTTATGATTGTTCCTGATGCCCCCACCAATGTCCAGAGGCTTCTCTTGTTTAATCATGTATCATTGTTTGTTATGATTGTCCCTGATGCCTCATCAATATCTAGAGGCTTCTTTTGTTTAATCGTGTATCATTGTTTGTTATGATTGATTAATCTATGTCCCTGATGCCCCATCAATGTCCAGAGGCTTCTCTTGTTTAATCATGTATCATTGTTTGTTATGATTGATTAATTTGATTCCCCCCATCAATTCCAGAGGCTTTTTGTTTAATCATGTATCATTGTTTGTTATGATTGTTGATGCCTTAATCATTGTTTGTTATGATTGATTAATCTATGTCCCTGATGCCCCCACCAATGTCCAGAGGCTTCTCTTGTTTAATCATGTATCATTGTTTGTTATGATTGATTAATCTATGTCCCTGATGCCCCATCAATGTCCAGAGGCTTCTCTTGTTTAATCATGTATGATTGTTTCTTATGATTGTCCCTGATGATTGCTTCTCCGTGTATCATTGTTTGTTATGATTGATTAATCTATGTCCCTAATGCCCCATCAATGTCCAGAGGCTTCTCTTGTTTAATCATGTATCATTGTTTGTTATGATTGATTAATCTATGTCCCTGATGCCCCCACCAATGTCTAGAGGCTTCTCTTGTTTAATTGTGTATGATTGTTTGTTATTATTGATTGATCTATGTCCCCGATGCCCCATCAATGTCCATAGGCTTCTCTTGTTTAATCATGTATCTATTGTCCCTGATGCCCCATCAATATCTAGAGGCTTCTCTTGTTTAATCGTGTATCAATGTCCCTGATGCCCCATCAATGTCCAGAGGCTTTTCTTGTTTAATCATGTATCATTATTTGTTATTACTGATTGATCTATGTCCCTGATGCTTCCATCAATGTCCAGAGGCTTCTCTTGTTTAATTGTGTATCATTGTTTGTTATGATTGATTGATCTATGTCCCTGATGCCCCATCTATGTCCAGAGGCTTCTCTTGTTTAATTGTGTATCATTGTTTGTTTTGATTTTGGTTCCTTTGTTTATTTTTCAGGGGGTGCTGCAGAGCTTGAAAAGAAGGCGTTGTGGGCGGAACTAAAGCTACTTGCCCATGTGGGGAGACACCTCAATGTTGTTAACTTTTTAGGTGCTTGCACCACAGAGTGTAAGTATCCTTGGGCATTCTATCAATCAATTTTTAGAAAAGTGAGAGCATGAATTGTTGATAAAGCAGGAAATTTATTTTGAAATAGTAGAAGTTTAACTGTATGGTCTGTCTGTACATTTAAAGGTATTGCTTCATTCAGTATTCATGATAAACTGATTATGCTTGATTTGAATATTGATATGAAAGATAATTAGTACTGCCATTTGCAAGAAAAGTGTATTTGAATATTCAATTATTATGGAATCCAGAATAATTTACTTTGGCCAATTATATTTGCTCAGCCACCTGAGACAAAATGATAATGATAATATAAAAAAAAATAGATGTGAATCTTTGAAAAATCTTCACAACTTCTAACAGCTATGTCTTTAAATGCAGCTTTTTTTGTATAATTCAAAACTAAACAATGTATGTTTAAAGATTTAAAGATCTCTCGAATTGGTAAAATGCTTAGAATAGTAGTGCTCTAGAGTAGTGGTATAGTGATGGTGCAAATCTGCCTTTTTAAGAGTAGTGGTATAGTGATGGTGCAAATCTGCCTTTTTAAGAGTAGTGGTATAGTGATGGTGCAAATCTGCGTTTTTAAGAGTAGTGGTATAGTGATGGTGCAAATCTGCCTTTTTAAGAGTAGTGGTATAGTGATGGTGCAAATCTGCCTTTTTTTTAAGTAAGTGCAAAGTGCCTTTTTATAGTGATGGTGCAAATCTGCCTTTTTAAGAGTAGTGGTATAGTAATGGTGCAAATCTGCCTTTTTAAGAGTAGTGGTATAGTGATGGTGCAAATCTGCCTTTTTAAGAGTAGTGGTATAGTGATGGTGCAAATCTGCTTTTTTAAGAGTAGTGGTATAGTGATGGTGCAAATCTGCCTTTTTAAGAGTAGTGGTATAGTGATGGTGCAAATCTGCCTTTTTTAAGAGTGCAAAGCCTTTTTACCAGGTATAGTGATGGTGCAAATCTGCCTTTTTAAGAGTAGTGGTATAGTGATGGTGCAAATCTGCCTTTTTACCAGTAGTGGTATAGTGATGGTGCAAATCTGCCTTTTTAACAGTAGTGGTATAGTGATGATGCAAATTTGGCTTTTTAACAGTTTTTATAAAAATTCAAATTGGTGAAAATTGACTCAAATCAATTTAATTCAATTGTGAATTCTCCTTCCATCTTTAACCCCATTATTACTGAAAACGTAGTCTTTATGTTTGAAACGATTTGACAGTGTGGTTTACTTCATTATTGCCCTTTTTTCAACAGCCCCTCTTTTGCTTATTGTTGAATTTTGCACATACGGAAATTTATCTGAATATTTACGTAAAAAACGGAAACTATTTTACGGATCAAGAGACAATACAGGCTCAGACTCCAGTCAAAGCCAACCTTCTACGTCAGCGTCGTTACCGGAATTCAGCAACGAGTCCAAATTAGGTACTATTCCTGAAAGTGACATGGAGAAAAAAGCAAATTCTGCAGGAAGCAGTAATCCTGAATCGGGACAAAGATCACATGACAGCGCTGTAGGAATTTCAGATACAGGATCTGTAACGTTATCATATACAAAAAATAAAACATCAGACACACCTCCCCCAAGGTTAAAAAGCAGAAGCAATATAGACTTGACTGACGGCAGTGTTTCTCCGCTGGTTCGGAAAAAAATTACTTCAGAGATTCAAAATTCAGGAGGGAGTAACACATTAAGTTTGGGAGCAATCTCATCTAATGTGATTGGTCGTAGAAGTCCAGATCCTGAGCTTGCACAATTTCTAGAAGACTGGAGTGGCAGCCCAGCTGAGTTACCAATTAGAGAGGAGGATTTAATTTGCTATGCATTCCAGGTTGCCAGGGGAATGGAATTCCTGTCATCTAAACAGGTTAGTTGAATGCTCAGCTTCTAGGTGCCACAAAAGTAGTTTTAGGAAGTAGTTACTTTTTGATTAGAATCCAGGTGTATGACATGGCGACGAGTGAACACACAATTACAATGACGGGGTCGTCGCCTGCGTATTCGGTTATGGTAATAACAATGCTATCAGGAAACGCTTAATACGACCCAGACGAGAACACAGGTACGACGTACGGACAGACATAATATCAACAACCAAGTCAATGTACAGCCTTTGATAACCAGTTGTGGTACACTGGCGTGTCTACCCAACCCAGGCTTGAACTCAGGGCCACGTGGTCTGTAGGCAGGTATGATAACCGTTACACCACAGTAGGTAGATAATGTATGACATCTTTGCTGCAAACCAGGTATTGAATTGTATCTGCCAAATCCACTATTCTCTATCAAGTTGTAGGGAGTAAGGAGAAATACCGCCACCCACCCCCCTTCACCACACCCCACCCCCACCATTACCTAACATTGAAAAACTTTCCAAATTCGTTGGTAAATGCAATCAGGCAAAACAGTGAAAAATGTCAATAAGAGTGAAAAGCGAAAAAAGTTCTCAGCATAATTTTCCCAGAAGTTTGCAATTGTTCATACAAAAGTGTAATTAATTTGAGCATTTTTTAATGATAACAAACAACATCAGATTCATGCAAAGTACTTTTGTCACCTACCCCCTCCCCTCCCTTCTTATGTAACACCATGAAGAAATAGATATGGAACATGATTGTCAAATCAGAATGATAACAACTAACTAGTTGTAGATTAAAAGGAATGTTTTTTGTTTCTACTTTTTTTTTTAAAGCCAAATTTATATTTTGTTCATTTGCAAGCTTGTTTAAATTAAAAAGGAAGCTCACCTATGTAGATTTCTATGTATTCTTTTTCCTCAGATTATCCACAGGGACCTTGCAGCTCGTAATGTTTTACTAACAGATGATAATGTAGTTAAAATTTGTGACTTTGGTCTTGCAAGACACCTTTATCACAATCCAGATTACGTGGCCAGTGGAAAGGTAAAAAAATATCTTTCATTAGCTCGACTATTCTAAGAATAGTAGAGCTATTCTATAACCCCCGACGTCAGCGTCGGGTAAAGTTTTGGTTAAAGTTTTCATAACTTAAGTTATGAAGGTGTACATTCATGTAACTTGGCATAGTGGTATTGTTCAAGTGAGCATGATTAGGGGTTGTGTGTGCATACTAATTAGCTTATTTGCATAACAATGAAAATATTTGTATCTATGATATCTCTTAAATTTAAAATGGATGTGGGAATTTTGTTTGCACAAGTGATTATATATGTGAAAAGCATTGTCTACACTTAATGTTGAGGTGAAGTGTGCATATTAATTAGGTTATGTGCATAACAATAGACTTTCTTACAAAATCTTTAACATTCATAAGTGCATAACTTAAGTTATGAATGATGTACATTCATGTAACTTGGCACAAGTGTAGAGGACATAGGTACTGTTCAAATAAGCATGATTGGGGGGTTGTGTGTGAAACTAATTAACTTATTTGCATAACAATGGAAATATTTGTATCTATGATATCTCTTAAATTAAAGTGGGGATTTTGTTTACACAGATAATCATATATGTGAAGACCATTATCTACACCTAATGGTGGGTGTAATGTGCACATTAATCAGGTTATTTGCAAAACATTAGACTTTTACATAAAATATTTAACCTTAGATAATAACTTGGTACTTGTTACAAGGGTAGAGGAAATGGGTACTGTTCAAATGAGTATGATTGGGGGATTGTGTGTGCATAATAATTAGCCTATTTGCTTAGCAATGTAAATATTTGTATATGTGGTATCTCTTGAATTAAAGTGGGTATGATGATTTTGCTTAAACAAATGATCATACAGTATACGTTAAGAGCATTGTTTACATTTAATGGTGAGGTATAGTGTACATTTGCTGCAATATGTTTGACCTGAGTTCAAAAATATATGGCTTATGACTTACAAACTCCACATTTTTAGTTTTGTTATGATATTGACATTCCTGACATGAATAGCAATCAAAATGAGGTGTTGTAGTTATAAAGACTGCTAGGTTTTACATGTTTTCTGAGTTACTGGGTGAGGTAACCTTGAGTTGTTGTTTTTTTGTCTCAAAATATCTGGGAAAACAAAGATAATATGAAGTATGTAGTGTAAATGTAAGTCAATCTTTCAAAGCTCAAGTAATTTGAAATCATCTGCCCCTGCTGCCCTATTTCTGTATATTCTTCCCTCTATTAGCCCATTCTCTATACTAGCTTTAAATAATTGAGCATACTGTCCATCCAACAGTTCTAGTTTTGCTTTTGAAGTTGCATTAAAGTTTTCCTTATCTATTTTAATAAAAGACATTTTTCAAATAAATCATGTATTACATATCATAACTATGATTGAAGTCAGTTTTATGAAATGGAAGTTAATATTTTGATGTAAACAAGTTTGGTGCTCATCAACTTATTCAAACAAATGAGTTTTGTGCCATATCTTTTTTCTATGCAAACTGTTTTGTCTGTAATGATTTCTTTTTTCATGCAAAACCAATTTTGTAATGGGAAGCAATGATAGAGGTCAATTTTATGATACAATTCAATTTTGTGGAGCAAACCAATTTGGTGATGGAATTCAATTTTGTGATGCTCCCCAATTTGATCAATTTTGTGATGCAAACCAATTTTGTGATAAAAATCTGATCAATTTGTTTGAAATATGAAAACTTTTAGAAATGATAAATGTTTAGGATTGTGTTTTAAATGTTCATGATTTTAAACAATTGATTTTTTCATTTCAGGGTCGGTTTCCCATTAAGTGGATGGCTTTGGAATCTATTTTTGATAAAATTTATACAACTTACAGTGACATGTAAGTTAGCTTTCATGTTGTGCTGCATATGCTTATAAAGCAGTGTGTTTAGGAAGGGGCAATATTTCAAATATATTCTTCTTTTTTTTCATCATGATGAAATGCTTCTGCCTTGACCTCCTTCCCCTCCCCGTGACTCACCTGCTACCTCCATTGACCATTCTTCAGCCCCAGTCCCCAAAACTCTAATGATACAGGCCACCAATAAACCAGATAGTTTTAAAAGAGTTTCCCTTTTTTTAAATTCACAAAGCATTCCAAGGCCTTGTCGGTACCCTCCCCAAGATCTCCACCGTCAGATCTGGCGATCTCCTGGTGCACTGCACCAGGGACACTCAAGCCACCACCCACCTCACCACCAAAACCCTAGCCAAAAGCGGTATTGACGTTACAGTCACCCCCCACCGTTGCCTAAGCTCCAGCAAAGTTGTGGTCAGAACTAGAGACCTAGCCTACCTGACCGATGAAGATCTCGTAGAAGAACTTACCAATCAACACATTACTGAAACCCGTCGTCTCATCCTCAAGAGAGATGGTGCCGAAACGTCTACCAAATACCATCTTCCTGACGTTTTCCACACCAACTCTCCCCTCAAACATCACTGCTGGCTACCTGAGAATCCTAGTCACCCCTCATATTCCTAACGCCATCCATTGTCATAAGTACCAGAGATATGGCCATGGTAAAAACTCCTGCTGCAGCCAAGCACGCTGTGGCAACTGTGGACAGCACCTCCTGCACCAGCACCCCACTCTGCACCAATTACGACGGTACTCACCCAGCTAACCATCCCTCCTTCTCAAAAGACTGCCCCACCTTGCTTCAGGAAAAGCAAATAACCAAACCAAAAACCCTTAATCCCAACATCACTAACCCGGAGGCCAGGAAGCAATTTCTCGCTTCTCTCCACACAAAACCATCCTACTCTAGCGCAGTCTCCTCTAACACCAATATTGCACCCCCCTCTCCCCTAACACAATTAAAACTGACTCACATACCCAAACCGATCTCACCTGGCTCTTCTTACCCAGTCCTAAGCCCATCACCATTAGTAACAACCCAGCCACACCAATTTCCCAAACCACCACCACTTCTCCCCCAAACCACCACCACTTCTCCCCCAACCTTCCTTCCTCCTCTAAAACTCCCGCCGTCCCCTACCCCAACACCTCTAATGCCATCAGACATCAAACTCAAGCCAACCTGGCTAACAATCATCAAATGAACAAACATCCAATCAACAAACAGCCCACCATCCAAACCCACACAAATAACACGGAAGAAAACATGGATTGTTTGATTACCAAACATACTTCTCGTCCACCTTTAAAAAACAATCGCTCCTAAAGAAACAGGGACAGATCCAAAGATTTTTTTAGCTAACTCAGGTCCAACAGATCTTCCTCAAGATAACCTCCTGCCTCCTCATGGCATGAAACATAAACAATTACAATAACATTCACAACAGTATACAATTGAACAACATAAGGAGCCTTAAAGCCAATTCTGAAGAAATTGACCTTTTGGCCATCACCTTCAACCCGGTTGTCTTCTGCCTACAAGAAACCTTCTTGAAAACCACTGACCATTATTCCCTCAACAACTTCACTTGCTATCACGAACATCAAGTGGATGCCGACAGGGCCTGTGGGAGCATCTCCATTCTATTGCACACAGCCCAGTTCATGTGAACACCAACCTTCGGGCCATCTGTATATCTATCTCCCTCCACAAAACCTTCACTCTTTGCAATATCTATCTCTCCCCCCCCCCACCTTAATGCCAATGTTCAGCCAACCATCCTTAACAACCTCATCTCTCAGCTCCCCTTCCCCTTGGTGACTTCAACACCCACAACCCCCTGTGGGGCTCCAATACCACCACCCCTAGAGGCAAGCTCATCAAAAACGCTCTTCGACAGCACATCCTCTTCTTGCTCAACACTAACTCCCCGACCTACCTTCACCCCGCCACAGGCTCCCTTACCTGTATTGACCTGTCTATCTGTTCCCCCAACCTCCTTAATTTTAGCTGGAAGATCACTGCTGATCTCTGTGGTACTGACCATTACCCTCTTCTTATACACTCCAACCTTTAAACCCCCACTGACCACAAACCCAGTTGGAACCTCGAGAAGGCTGACTGGCCCTTTTCGAAACCCTCTGTGACTCGCACCTCTCCCCTCATCTCCTCGAGGGTGAGGATCCCATGTTAAACTTTAGTAACATCCTTATTAACATTGCCACCTGCTCTATTCCCAAAATCTCCAAACCCTCTAATCACCCCCCCCCCTCCTTCCCGACCCCTGGTTCTCTGATGACTGCAACACCGCCATCAAGAACAGGAAAAGGGCCCTCAGGAACTTCAAAACTAACCCGACCACCCACAACCACAACCTCTTTTGCATCAGCCGGGCCAAGCCCACTCGCACTATCAAGGACAATGATCTGACCTCTCAGGCACAATTTGACCTTCGTTGTCGTGGTGCCGTTAAGACCTCATCAAACAAACAAACAAACAAAAACCAACACTTGGAACAACTTCATCTCTTCTCTCACCACCAACACTCCCACTAAGAAGATTTAGAGAATGGTTAACAGCTTCCACGGCGGGGTGGGAAAGTCTCCCATCTCTCCTGGAATGGCAACCTTCTCACAGCAAAAAAGGACATCGTTAACCACCTCGCCACCTCTTTCAGCAACATCTCGTCCTTTGCCAACTACCCTATTGCTTTTAAAACCAAAAAAGCTCACGATAAAGCCGGGAGTATCACCTTTCCCTCTGACAACTCTGAAAGCTACAACACCCCTTCCACCCTTTCTGAATCAAACCAAGCCACCCACGATGCTGGCTGCACCTCCAAGGGCCCAGATAACATCCCCTGCGAGTTCCTGAAACACCTCCCCAACAAGGCCATCACTACCCTACTCAACATTCTCAACCACACTTGGTCCTCACACTCCTTTCCACCTATCTAGAGGACAGCTATTGTCACCCTGTCCCTAAACCGAGGAAGGACAGTATCGATCCCTCCAGCTACCGCCCCATCACCCTCACCTGTTGTCTCTGTAAAATTATGAAAAGGATTAAACCAGAGACTAAACTGTTTCCTTGATACGAGCAAAATCCTCTCTCCTTACCAAAGCGGCCTTCGGAAACGTCGCAATATCCTAGACCAGTTAATCACGCTCGACACAGGTATCTGGGAATCCTTTGCAAAAAAGGAACACCTCATTGCCATCTTTTGACACTACTTGGAAATAAGGCATTATCCGCAAACTTTACACTATCAGCCTCAGAGGCCATCTTTATTTAAAACTTCCTTTCACCCAGGAAATTCCAAGTTTGTATTGGCTACACCCTCTCCAACCCCAACCCCGAAGAAGAGGGCGTCCCCCAGGGCAGCAACCTCTCCCATACTCTTTCCAACCTGAGTATTAACAACATCGCGGACAACCTTGACCCCAACATCAAACGTACCCTCTATGTGGACGACTTCACCATCTTCTACTCCTCCCATAGCTTTCCTCTTGTTGTAAATAGGCTCCAACTCAGCCTCAACCAGCTGCAAGTCTGGTGCATCAATAACGGTTTTAAATTCTCCAAAGACAAGACAGTCTGCAAGCAATTCTGTCATTTCAACAACCTCCACCCCAACCAGAACCTCGTGCTCAATGGCAATCACATCCCTAAAGTTCAAAACACGAAGTTCCTGGGTTTAACTCTAGACCCCAAGCTCTCTTACAAGCAACACATCACCAACTTGAATCAGAAATGCAACAACTCCCTCAACCTTCTCCGCATCCTCTCCAACACCACTTGGGTTGCTAATTGCCATGCTCTCCTCAAAATCTTCAGGCTCACCATTTGTGCCAAGCTTGACTATGTTTATATTGTCTAATGTGTTGCTTACAACTTTTACCTCAATCACATCAAAACCATCCAAAATGAAGCCTCAGGCTTTGTCTGGGTGCCTACAGGACCTCCCCAATCACCAGCCTTCATGTTGAAGCCAACAAACCTCCCTTTCTGCTAAGGTGTAGAAAACTTAGCCTCTCTTATGTTTTAGAGTCCTCAACAACACCCAAAACCCTGTTTACAACCTCTTTAGGTACCCTTATTTCTCCACCCTCTTTGATAGGACTAAAACCCTATCCCCTCCCTTTAGCTTACGCATTAAATCAGACCTCCATCTCAGCATCAACCCCGCCACTCTTGGCACCAACCTCGCCACTCTTGGAACCTTTTCCTGGCCTACTTTTCCTCTTTGGGCCTCCCACTCCCTTCTCTCCACCTGGGCCTCTCCACTCATCACAAAACCCAAACCCACCCTAACCCCTTTATCAATCTCCACAACCAAATCAAAGACCAACTCTCAAACTATACCTCCATCTATATTGATGGCTCCAAGGAAGGCGACAAGACAGCTGCTGCTGCCGTCATCCAAGACATTACCCTCAGTAGCAGGCTTCCCGACTACTCGTCCATTTCTTCAGCAGAGGCAAAGGCCATCCTCCTTGCCCTCAACTTTATTAAGTACTCTCTGCTCAGCCACTTTGCCATCTTCTCCGACTCAAAGGCTGTTTTTACTTCTTTACTCAATTTTAAATGGGATAACTTCACATCCCACCTCCTCATCCGGAAACTCCTTTCGCCCACCCTCTGCAGGAAAAGTATTCTTTTCTTCTGGATACCCAGCCATGTTGGCATCTCTGGCAATGACAGGGCTGATGCAGCCTCTAAGCTTTCCCTCAACCTCCCCCTACACCATTTCCCCAAACCCTTCCTGACATCAAACTGCTTATCGCTTCCCTTGTTCGTGACCGCTGGCAAACCTCATGGGACTCCCAATTTGATAACAAACTCCATGTCATCCAGCCCACCATTCTGATCAAACCCACCATCAACAATCTCTTCGTGTCGATAACGTTCGTATTACCCGTCTTAGAATGGTCACACCCACCTCACTCACTCCCACCTCCTTATTGGCTCCCCCAAGCCCTCTACAACAATTGCCATTGCACCCTCACAGTCCATCACATTCTCCTTGCTTGCCCTCTGTACAACCTTCCCAGAGCTTCCCTCGCTCCCCACAACTCCATTGCTGAGTTCTTTCAGAAAAACCCTCTGGATAAAATTATCTTCTTCCTTCACCCATGCACCTCCTCTCTTGATACCAGCTTTCTGACTTTTAGTTCTTGTATTTTTCTCATTCTCCCTCTGCTTTCTTTTCTTCCTACCTCTAGAATGATCTGACCTCTCAGGCACAATTTGACCCTCATAGTCATGGTGCTGTTAAGCCTTCATCGAACAAACAAACATTTTGAATCATTGTTATCCAGATATTGTGATTACATCTTACATCTTGCCGAACTATAGAAATAAATTAATAATGCAAAACTAAGAAAGTTTTTCACTCTGAAATCTATGGCAAATGGTGTCTAATATACAACCAATCATGATTATCACAGAACACAATGATTAAAAAACCAAAAAGAAAAGAAAGAAAAAAACAAAAACATAAATTTATAGGAAAATTTACAAACATCAAGTAAACGATATCAGCATTCAAAAAATGTTGTATCATGAATAATAAAACCTTGATCAAAGGGTTAGGATAAAATACAATCATCTTTGCCAGACAAACTAAACTAGCTGTGATTTTTGAACCTCTTCCTTCACCTTACCCCCCCCTCCTCCCTCCTCCTCCCTCCTCCCATGGTACAATGGTTCATCATAGTTGCATAGAAAGACAGTGGGCTATATCTTTCCTGAAATATATACATCATAATTCAAACAAGAGTAAAAAATCAGAGGGTTGGGTTGGAATGGACAAGGGAGGGAGGGGGGGCGGGGGGTGGGCGTGGGATCCTTTGGTGGAATTTCAGTTGAAGGTCCCAATAGTGTACATCTCATGTGATCAACTTTCATGGTTCTGATGAATATTTAGCTGTTGAAGTTGCTATAAAAGAAATTGTAGTAATTCTAACTATCTGATACATTTCAGACTTGAGAAAGATGTGTATTAATAGTGTTTAAATTATTGAAGCACTAATTGAAACACAATGACTCTTTGGTTCATACTTCTCTGAATCCTGGAGCAGGGGCAACCCTTCACCCACCTTGAGTCAAAGGTATGAAGACCATTGTGAAAGATTTATTTTGTATGCCTCTCTTTCTCACCCTCCTTTGCCAATGATTTTCCCTATTTGTTGGGATTGATGTAGTTATATGAACTGTTTATGTTTACATTATTTCAGATGGTCTTTTGGAGTGTTGCTATGGGAGATGTTCTCCCTAGGGGGATCCCCATACCCAGGACTGCAGATTGACGAAACCTTTTATCAGAAACTTAAAGAAGGTTACAGAATGGAATCTCCAGAATATGCACCAACAGCAATGTAAGTTCTCATTTTACATAGTATTGTTACCCAAAGCTGTGGTATATCATCTGAAATCAGAATTGTGGCTGATCAAAGTTTAAGAGTTTTAAGATTTTAAACACTTACAAAATTTGTGATGTAGTTCTGTATTAGAGTTGACTGTATGACATGTATGACTGATTGAACAAAATGTAACATGACAAATTTGAACAAATTTCGATTGGAATGTGTACAATTTTTATGGTTTTGTATAGCAAGGGTTTGTAATTAATTTTTTGGAAGGGCCATCATTTCACAACAGCTTCAGGCCATGGGCCAATCGCTTGGCAAATCCAGCATCATGTGACAAAGAAAACCTGTCAAAACAATCCCTGAATATAAACAAGTTGAGAACATGTGCGATTAGAAGGATGTACACCAGATGTCGTCAATTCTTTTATCCACCTTGACAAGCCACGCGCCCAATTTATAGCGGAACTAAAGATAACATTTTATTTGATAAGCCTTGATGTATTAGTGAGCTGATCTGCCTAGGAAAAGAACAACAAAATAAACAAGTATTTTGTAATTTTTACCGATCTCCTTCAGATTGATCTTACATTTAAGTACAATGCACTGTATTGCATTATATAATGACTATTGTTCGTGGGCCAGATTGGATTGTCTGGTGGGCCAGATTAGGCCCGTGGGCCACCTGTTAAGAATCGCCATTGCATAGATTGTAAAACAATTTAACAATTGTTTTATCCACAGCGGAGCAACTGTTTAAGAAAGTTTACAACTGACAAGCATAACAAAAAATAAGAATGTTTGATTCTTTCAATTGATAAATGAGGTAATTGATGGTTTACATTGAATAGATACGACATGATGCTTGAATGCTGGGCCCATGAAGCAACAGACAGACCATCATCATTCCAGGTATTAGAAAACACTCTTGGGGATTTACTACAAGCTAGCACCCGACAGGTAAATATCCATTCTCAAGTAACCTTTATTGGCACTTTACGAAGCAAAAATAAAGCAAAAATGTTAAAAGTTCTCAAAATGGAGTTACAATTATGGGATTTGTTTAGTAAAACTGCACCACCAACCTGAAAAAAACCCATTAATGCTAAAATGGTTGTTTGTAAAGCATGCTGAGCAGAGATTGCGTTAACGACAAATTTGTCGTATATTACGCCATGGCTGAAATTTCTTACGACACAGGTTGTACCTGCGTCGTAAGACTTAGATATAGCATGTGGAATTTTACGCCGGGGTTTTCATTAACATAACTAAAATCATGAACATTTTACCTCTCTAATGCGATTCAAAGTTTTATTTCACACAAAAATGATTTTGAATTACTCGTAAATAAAAGAAAAATGATACAACTACGAGATAGTAACGACCAAATGATTCAACATGCCCGTAGTGCTGCCATAAACACATATAGGCTAGTACATAGGCCCCATGCATGATGTACTTACACTGTACAGTGTATGTGAAAGTTTTGATGTTGTTTTGAATGCAGGCTGTCAATTGTAAAGGACATTATTAGCTAGGATTACATTTTCCTCCTGTATTGTGTTGATGGTGTATCTGTAAGGTGATCAGTCTGCAGGTCAGGTTACTATACTGTAAAGAAGTAGTCGTGTTCAAGATCTGAATAGTATATTATCGTTGACAATTTGTAAAAGTTTACTAAAACCTTATGAAAGTTTGGATACGATAAACAAAAGTATTTTCTAGTTTATTTTGGGATTGTTAACTCAAATTTCATGACTCAACAATCAACATTATACAAGGATTGGGTATGAATTTTTCGTAATATTTTTTATGATAATAATAGTCTAATTTTGTAATCTTTTTGGTATTTTAAGCGCAATTTTCATTCACTTTAGCGAGGTAGGCCTACACAAGTGTGTTGTGTTAACAATTACTTGCATGCTTCGCTAGCGCGCAATGCCCCTTACATTACGCAATGCCCTGTACATACGACGGCAAATTGACAAAATACGCCAAACTTCAAGGGCTTTTCGTAAACAAATACCCCAGGCAAAAAATTATAACACAACCTCTGATGCTGAGAAATCTCAGGATCCTTGAAACCTTTTGGTATATTTCCCAACCTTTTTGTTTATTTCCCAACCTTTTTGTTAATATCCTAGCCTTTTTGTTTATTTCCTAAACTTTTTGTTTATTTCCTAACCTTTTTGTTTATTTCCTAACCTTTTTGTTTATTTCTTAACCTTTTTGTTTATTTCCCAACCTTTTTGTTTATTTCCTAAGCTTTTGTTTTTTTCCCAACCTTTTTGTTTATTTCCCAACCTTTTTGTTTATTTCCTAACCTTTCTGTTTTGATTTCCTAACCTTTCTGTTTTGATTTCCTAACCTTTCTGTTTTGATTTCCTGACCTTTCAATTTTGATTTCCCAACCTTTCTGTTTTGATTTCCTAACCTTTCTGTTTTGATTTCCTAACTCTTCGGTTTTGATTTCCTGACCTTTCTGTTTTGATTTCCTAAACTCTTCTGTTTTGATTTCCTAACCTTTCTGTTTTGATTTCCTAACCTTTCTGTTTTGATTTCCTAACTCTTCGGTTTTGATTTCCTGACCTTTCTGTTTTGATTTCCCAACCTTTCTGTTTTGATTTCCTGACTTTTCTGTTTTGATTTCCTGACCTTTCTGTTTTGATTTCCTAACCTTTCTATTTTGATTTCCTGACCTTTCTGTTTTGATTTCCTGACCTTTCTGTTTTGATTTCCTGACCTTTCTGTTTTGATTTCCTGACCTTTCTGTTTTGATTTCCCAACCTTTCTGTTTTGATTTCCTAACCTTTCTGTTTTGATTTCCTAACCTTTCTGTTTTGATTTCCTAAACCTTTCTGTTTTGATTTCCTAACCTTTCTGTTTTGATTTCCCAACCTTTCTGTTTTGATTTCCTGACTTTTTTCCCTAAGCTTTCTGTTTTAATTTCTTAACATTTCTGTTTTGATTTCTTAACTCTTCTGTTTTGATTTCCTAACCTTTCTATTTTGATTTCCTAACCTTTCTATTTTGATTTCCTAACCTTTCTATTTTGATTTCCTAACCTTTCTGTTTTGATTTCCTAACCTTTCTGTTTTATTTCCTAACCTTTCTGTTTTGATTTCCTAGCCTTTCTGTTTGATTTCCTAACCTTTCTGTTTTGATTTCCTAACTCTTCTGTTTTGATTTCCTAACCTTTCTGTTTTGATTTCCTAACCTTTCTGTTTTGATTTCCTAACCTTTCTGTTTTGTTTTATTTCCTAACCTTTCTGTTTTGTTTTATTTCCTAACCTTTCTGTTTTATTTCCTAACCTTTCTGTTTTATTTGACCTTTCTGTTTTGATTTCCTAACCTTTCTGTTTTGATTTCCTAACCTTTCAATTTTGATTTCCTAACCTTTCAATTTTGATTTCCTAACCTTTCAATTTTGATTTCCTAACCTTTCTGTTTTGATTTCCTAACCTTTCTGTTTTATTTCCTAACCTTTCTGTTTTATTTCCTAACCTTTCTGTTTTATTTCCTAACCTTTCTGTTTTATTTCCTAACCTTTCTGTTTTATTTCCTAACCTTTCTGTTTTATTTCCTAACCTTTCTGTTTTATTTCCTAACCTTTCTGTTTTGATTTCTTGACTCTTCTGTTTTGATTTCCTAACCTTTCTGTTTTATTTCCTAACCTTTTAATTTTGATTTCCTAACCTTTCTGTTTTGATTTCCTAACCTTTCTGTTTTGAATTCCTAACCTTTCTGTTTTGATTTCCTAACCTTTCTGTTTTATTTCCTAACCTTTTAATTTTGATTTCCTAACCTTTCTGTTTTGATTTCCTAACCTTTCTGTTTTGATTTCCTAACCTTTCTGTTTTGATTTCCTAACCTTTCTGTTTTGATTCCCTAACCTTTCTGTTTTGATTTCCTCACCTTTTTTGTTTATTTCCTAATCGTTTTTCCTTTCTTCTTTGTTTGTGCCATTTATTTGATGCATCCGGTAATAATTGTATTTATTTGATGCATCCGTAATAATTGCATTTATTTGATGCATCCGGTAATAATTGCATTTATTTGATGCATCCGTTAATAGTTGCATTTATTTGTAGAATTCAAGCTTTTTGAGTGCCAGTTTTAAATACCCTATTCAATACTTCTACTCCACATTAACAGGGATTCAGCCTAGGGAGCAGTCACTCACTTTATCTCACAATAACAGGGATTCAGCCTAGGGAGCAGTCACTCACTTTATCTC
>JAIGNY010002250.1:2612500-2657500 GCA_020152595.1 Chiridota heheva
CATTAATTAAAGGTATATCAGTTGTATTATTACAAGAAATTCTGCCATTACTGTGCTTTCCATCTATATGTAAAATTTGAGTTGAAAAAGTTAATGCAAATTTGTATTTCTTTTTACAATTGGAGGATGTATCATATTGTTTGAACTATTTCACATTATTCACCAATAATTCCAGTACTTGACGATGTGATGATTTGTCTACATTTTACAAGTAATTCTAAAGTTGATTTTTTATGTATGTAAGAATTCTTTATTATCTTGCCAGGTGTGAATATGTAAAAAATATATCTTTTTCTAGAATAAGATATTGTTTCATGATATTTTTTTGTTGTCTCTTTTAATATATACAAATGTATAGATTTTGTATTTGTAAATCAGTGGATGTTATATACAAGTTGACCAAGAAGGGGGGAGGAAATTGTATGGGGGCCTGAAAGCATGGAGGGTATTGGCTTGTGAGACTATTAACCTCATGATAAGTTCCATTTTATGGAAATAAACAGTACAAATTAAACATGGAAATACTTAATATATTCTGCCAGTGTTTGGCACTTTCAATTATATCATTAGAAATGAATGTTTACCATCAGGTGTGAATTCTGGGAAGTCACACCATCCCTACCCCTATTTTTGAGACTCATTGGTATCAAGTTGGTCAAAATTAAGGTTTAAAACAGCAAACAAGACAGTTTGAAGTCAAAAGTTGCCAATTGATAAACAGTTTTTGATTATTGGTTTGCATGCGAAGCATTATGCGAACCTATGTAATGGCGATTACGGCCGTCGGTCTGTCCGGCCGTCCACAGATTTGTCCTAAGATTTCCTCAGAAATGTTAAAGTTTTTTGAGAATTCCTCAAAAAATGTTAAAGTTTCTTTGGATATCCTTATGGAGGGTTAGAATCTCCTTATAAAATGTTCAAGTTTTTCAGAGATACTTTAGACAGGAGTGAAGACTAGTTTCCTTAAAAACTCTACAAAACATTTGATATTTTCTTGGAAGATAACTGTAAAATGATATAATTTTCCAATATTATTTAGAGACCCTCAAGTCTCTCTTGTAGCACTTGAGATTTAAAATCCTTTAAAATATTTGGGCACCAACAGTTGTATCAGGCATGATTATTAAACTCCACCTTTATTACTGTGCTCATTTGCATAAAGTTGTTACAGTATATGACCTGGCCAGACTTCTTTTATTTAGTATGCTGAGTCAGGGAGTGTGACAGGATGTGATTTGCATATGGACATAGGGAGGGATGCCATGTAGGACATGGATGGGGGCCATATGATATAATATTTACCATGTTGTATACCCCAAGGGCTATATCAGGCATAATTATTTGACTCCACCTTTTTTTTCTTATTCAACAACTCATTTGCATATAAATTATTATATGAACTGACACTTTTATAAATAGTATGCTCTATTAGGGACTGATAGCTAGGATGAGACTTCTTATAGAGCCTATGGGACGTCATGTGAGACATAGGGTGGGATGCCATGTGGGACATGGGTGGGATGCCAGGGTGGAATGCCATGGGATGGAATGTCATGTGGGACATGGGATGTCATGTGGGACATGGTGTCCCACCCCATTTCAACAAGTCATTTGCATATAAGTTATTATATGAACTGACACCTTCATACATAGTATGCTCAATCAGGGACTGATAGTTAGGATGAGACTTCTTATGGAGCCTATGGGATGTCATGTGGGACATAGAGTGGGATGCCATGTGATGGGATGCCATGTGGAACAGGGTAGAATGCCATGTGGGACATGGTGGAATGCAATGAGTAACAGAGTGTGACATAGGTTGGGATGCCATGTGTGACATAAGGTAGGATGCCATGTGTGACATAAGGTAGGATGCCGTGTGTAACAGGGTACGAGGCTAAGTGGGACATCGGATAGGCCATGGGGACATGGGATGTAATGTCATGTGGGACAAAGTAGGGTTTCATTGGGACATTGGGAGGGATACCATGTGGAACATATGGTGGGATGCCATGTGGAACATCAGGTGGGAAGCCCCACTGATGCGGGCACAGGGAGGGATGCCATGTGGGACATAGGGAGGGATGTCATGTGGTACATATGGTTGGATTAATGTGGGACATACATGCAGGATGGGATCCATGTGGGTCATAGCGTGGAATGCCATGTGGGACATGGTGGAATGCCATGTGGGACATATGATGGAATGCCATGTGGGACACTGTATGGTGGAATGCCATGTGGGAGATATGGTGGAATGTGAGATGCCATTTTTAAAATTGGCTGGTTCATATGATATGGGTGTCAATTTGCACAGGCATGCCAACCATGACGGTATTTACCATTTAAGTCAATTGATAAGAACCTCAAAAAGTTGCTGGTTACAAGCGGAAAATGGTAAACCGTTTTCCATTAAACATTGCTGCTAATTAGAAAATAAGCTGCAAATTTATACTTTCCAGTAAATATTTTTTATTTTTTTTATTTCCCAATTTGAACTCCCAATTGGGAAGAACGCATACAACCTGCAAGGTGTAATCCTCCCAGGTGGCAGTTTCCATGGGAACTTTCCTTCATTTTCGTGAAAATTCCTCCACTTTCGTTCAAGTTTCTGTGATTTTCAGGAAATTTATTTCAATATTTTTTTTCGATTTTAGGTCAATTATCACTCAATTCTTCCAAAGTTCCCAATTTTACCTCCCAATTGGGAAGGAAGCAACCGAGAAGAAGCAATCTTCTCAGGTTGTAGTTTTCCCAGAAAATTTTCTTTAATTTTTGGAATTAAAAAACCTTTACCTTCCAAATGGGAAGAATTCATTTGGGAAGGTGAAATCTTCTCGGGGAGGCAAATGGATTATGTTAATTTAGGTTGTCAGTTAATCTTAAATTTTACACCTCATTCAAAATAATCAACTAATGTGCCTGTATACCACGATTGCAGTGGTTTTTATTTTACTCTTTCATAAAATCTATATATCAAGCATTTCAAATTCCTGGCAAGTTTTTGCACATTCTAGTTTGCCAAATATGTTATTAGAATCAATTACAAGGGAACCTTAGCTTCACAGGGGTAGAGGGGTGGTGGTTCATCTGTAGGGGCCTGAATCTCAAGCACAACACACTCAGAAGTAAACAAGACATTGAAATATAATATAATATAAAGATATAAATAGAAGAACAAAGCTTCGGTTAAGAGCCTATTTATTTCTTTTTTTGAGTTATTTCTTAGGTTGAAATCACTTTTGAGGTATAGACTAACACATTTTTAGCATTTACTTACAGCATACATACATGAAAGATAAAAACGAAATGATCCACAAACTGAAAGTCTGTAATCATTTGTGAAAAATAAATATATAGTAATACTGAGAATTGCTTAGATGTGGTAGACAGACACGTAAGAATTTTTCAAGTTACAAAAAAACCGAAACAAAATGGATTGTGTGATGCTAAAGAAAAATGACATGCACTTTAAAACAAGTACAAAATTTGTGGAAAAAGATAAACTGCATGAGTGCGGAAAGTAGTCCCACCAATTTTATACAACTCAACTGTAAAACTAACCCAAGATTCCCCCAAAACCCAAAAAGTTACATTTCAGTTTGAAACAGTAGGCCATGGCTGGGAATCATCTTCATCTCCTAGGTCAAGGGAGTAAGAATATAAACCTCATTGTCTCAAAGAAAAATTGATACTGAATGACAGATTCAAACAATAAATGGTTACATCCAGTGGTGTGGCAAATGTCTAAAAAGTGGGGCATGGTCCCTGGGCCTTTGCACTTGCCTTATGATATCTTTGCGTCAATAGCCTAAAAAACCCATCAATTTTAACTGTAGGCAAGTGATCGATTGTAAAAAAAGGTTTCCAAAAATTGCTAGGATACACTTTCAAAGTAATTTCAAACCAATGACTAAATGTAGTCCAAAACTTTGATCTGAAATTTAGGAATAAATTCACAAATCAGACTTCGGAAGCAAGGAACATCATTTGAAATCTAAAATATATTTGTGAGCAAATGGATCACTTATATTGCAAATTACATATCATTTAATATATTTAAAAATGCTCTAAAGTCTTTACTATGCTTAAAATACCTTACTATGCTTAAAAGTACTTGTCAATGCTGAAAGGTTATTGCTATGTTTTTAATTGCTGTTTTGAAAACTTGAAACTTCCCTATGAAGTTTATACAAAAGACATGCCAAGCTAAGTTTTCATTCCCAGAGGTAGTTGTCATGTCTGGATAACATAGCTTAAAATTGTGCACAAGTTTCCAAAATAAATTTGTAACAATTTAAACCATGTGTAAACAATTTAAACCCTATGTAATTTCATTTGACAGCTACCACACCCAATCTTTCAAAATGGAAATATGTTAAATTCTAAGAAGAGTTCAAATCAAACAATTGTGCACCAATATATTCTCATTTCCTGGCAGAACAATGACCTTATATCAGGACCCTAATTCTCATGCACGAAGTGTGTCTGCGTTGTGTGTGTGTAGGGAAGGAGAGGGGGAGGAAATAGGGAGATGTAACAGTTCCCAGTCAATACCTGGAATACAAACAAATATTGAAGATATGCCTTCAGTATCTTAGGAGATATAAACATTTTCAAGAAGTCACAAATTGTTTGAAAATGACTTGTGTATAAAGCCTACAGTAATTTCACACCATCACCCTCTTAGCAATGTTAATTGTATTGTATTGAAAATTAATTAACTTTTTCACTCATTGAAAATACTTTTGAAAAATTCCTTCACTCAGTGGTTTCTCTACTATAAAACTGTTTTAGTGCTCAACTAGCATATAAAATGGTGGATACGTCACAAAATCTTGCGAAAATATTTCACTGAAATTCACACATATATGAGGATGTGATGTCACCTAATTTCAGGCATTTCTACACATGTCTGAAAAAACAATTATTCATCTCCTTAATGAAAAAGACTTTTGAAGATTTTGTTCCTTTTATCATCGCCTGTCATATAAGAAGAACATCCATGACTCAACTTTAAATTCTTACAAAATAAAGAAGAACATCTAATTTGCAAAGGACTTTTGTGCAATGAATCTTTCCATCATGTCCAATGCTCGTTCAGGCTGATCGTGGGGAAGAATATGTCCAGCTCCACGAACAACGACCTGTTTACAGTAAAATAAAAATATTTCAATGACTTTAAAAAAACTTCAATTTCTTTGCTTTAATAACATGTTTATAGGTAATAAAGTTTATGGACATGCAGAAAATGTCATATTTGGGGAAATTTGAAAGAAGCTTTTAAAATTGTATTATTACAAATCAAGTAAATAGCAAATAATTATTTCCAAATTAAATTGACCATTTTACAGCTTTTTGAATCTCCACATGACAGCCAGAACTCTCTAATCCATTTTCTCCTGTAAACCCAATCATTTTGCAATTCTATGTCATTTTCCTAGCGAACTAAAGATGCTTCTTGGTCAGACAGGAAAAGACGACATCTAAATTGCTTTTCACAAGAAATATTCTAGAAAGACATTTTAAAAAGCCTAATGACCTTCAAGCTTCGATCACACACTTCCCACATGCTCAATAAATCCTTTTAAATCCTATTCCATTCCCTTACCTGATAGAATTCATTGACCTGTCGGACATAACCTGCGACCTCTACGTCATTAGGGTTGACCTTCCATATAACTCGCTTTGCCTTCAAGTAGTCCGCCTGACCCTTCCACTCGAGGATTTGTAGAAAAGCTTCAGTCAATGGGTGGCCTACGATTATATCTAACTGGCCATTGTAAAACATCACCTGTCGATAAGAGTATACAATTATCAACTAAAGGATAAATTATTGTTGATGCATTTTCATATTATATGAAAGACACAACAAAATGGTGAAAAAGTATTTGTAAAATCTTATTCTGTTCAGGACATTTTCAGTTTCCAAGAGATACATGTAGAAATGGCTGTGACATCACATCCTCACCTTTCTCAAAAGTGTTTGTTTTTCACTAAAGCTTTATCTGCAATTATGTGACTTCAACCATTGATTATGTTAGGGAAGTATCAAAAGCAAAGTGAGATCACTTTCGCATTTAACATGTGAAGAAACTTTGAAACGCATTTCCAATTAGGACAAGACTTGATACAATAGAATTTGTTACGAAAGCGTGGCATCACTTTTCTACAGCAGACTCTCTCCAGACAATTTTTTAACAAAATAAGATAAGTAAGATCAGAGAATGGAGTGATGATTGATGGCTTGTCACAAAATGTAATATCACAAAATTTCAAATTTGTGACATAAATGTCTCAAATGTTGCATAATTTTTGGCACCTTTTGCACAGAATGTCACATCAGTTTTGCCTTTTGTCACATTTGACTGGCATAGATTCACACTTCATGATCAGTTGACTGCTGATACTCATAGAAAGGATTGTTGGTTTTGTCTGTTTCATTACAAATGGAATCCACCACTAAAATGCAACTTCAAATTACCAATAAGAGTGAGTGAAGGGGTAAAACATGTCACAAAATGTCAGACAAATTTTAATACATCTGTTTGTCACATTTTGTTACAAAATTTTCAAAATGTCACAGAATGTCACAGATTTTTGACAATGAAATGTCACGGATGCTCCATTCTCTGGAGTAGCTTCCTTGCATAATCAAGATCAAAACCTTAACCAAAACAACAACAAAACTTTGTCATTCTGGACTAAGTGCTTGCATGGAGTTAAAAGTTATACTTGATGAAGACAAAGTCTGATACAATCCTTATTTCATATGATAGAGGATTGAAATCTAAACCAACTACCAATAATAGCAAGTCAAAATCTTATTCCTATCTCAAGTTTTTCATGTTTAGAGTTGACACATGGAGGCTGCCATTTCGTTCAATTTTGTATTGAAATCTTGTGCATGATGAAACTATTTCCCAAACAGGAAAAATAGTTTTAATGTATTTCTTTGTAATTTTGAAAAAGTTTTAATCCAAAATGATGTGACACAAAGTTTTACCAGCATGTTTTGGTAATTTCATGTTTCCTAGACACTTACAAATTTACAAAAGAAAAAACAATTCATAAGCTAGAAAACTTGAGATATATTAAAAATACAAAGCATTTGGGCTGATGATATTATTTTTTGCATCTTCTAAAATCAAAATTGGTAGCTCCCATGGAAGTAGCATTAAAGTTTTTAGCAACTACAAAAATTGTGTTAGATTGCTTCAGGTGGTATGAAAATTGATTAAAAAAATTGTTATTTTAAATTTTATTGTATGAACTAAGGATTATGTCAGACTTTTATGTCCCCTTTACATTAAATACTCTCCCCTGCAATACATGTTTGTTTGTTTGTTTGATGAGGGCTTAACGTCACCACGACAACGAAGGTCAAATTGTGCCTGAGAGGTCAGATCATTCTAGAGGTAGAAAGGATACAGGGGGAGAATGAGAGAAATTCAAAAATAAAAGGTCAGAAAGTTGTGATTGAGAGGGGAGGTACATGGTTGCAACAAAAACAAAGTAGAGAGGGGGTGGAAGAGGAGAATTAAATATGGTTGTAGAGGGAGGCATGATGAAGGAAGGAGATAATTTTATCCAGAGGATTTTTCTGGAAGAACTCAGCAATTGAGTTGTGGGGAGTGAGGGAAGCTCTGGGAAGGTTGTACATGGGGCAAGCAAGGAGAACGTGATGGATTGTGAGGGTGCAATGGCAATTGCTGCAGAGGGGTTGGGGGGAGCCAATAAGGAGGTGGGAGTGAGTGAGGTGGGTGTGACCAATTCTAAGACTGGTAATATGAACGTTGTCAATACGAGAGGGGTTGTTGATGGTGGATTTGATCAGAATTATGGGCTGGATGACATGGAGTTTGTTATCAATTTGGGAGTTCCATGAGGTTTGCCAGCGGTCACGAACAAGGGAAGCGATTAGCGGTTTGATGTCAGATAGGGTTTTGGAAAAAGGGGCAAGGAGGAGGTTGAGAGCAAGCTTAGCGACTGCATCAGCCCTGTCATTGCCTGGGATGCCAAGATGGCTAAGTATCCAGAAGAAAATAACACTTTTCCTGCAGAGAGTGAGAGAAAGGAGTTTCCGGAGGAGGAGGTGGCATGTGAGGTTATCCCATTTAAGATTGAGTAATTAAGATTAAGTAAAGAAGTAAGAACAGCCTTTGAGTCAAGGAAAATGGCAAAGTGGCTGAGCGGAGAGTACTCAATAAAGTTGAGGGCGAGAATAATGGCCTTAGCCTCGGCTGAAAAGATGGATGAGTAGTCGGGAAGTCTGCTACTGAGGGTGATGTCTTGGATGACGGCAGCAGCAGCTGTCTTGTTGCCTTCCTTGGAGCCATCAGTATAGATGGAGGTGCAATTTGAGAGTTGGTCTTTGATTTGGTTGTGGAGATTGATGAAGAGGTTAGGGTGGGTTTGGATTTTGTGATGAGTGGAGAGGCCCAGGTGGATAGAAGGAAAGGGGGTGGCCCAAGAAGGAAAAGTGGGCCAGGAGAAGGTGCAGAGAGTGGCAGGTGTTGATGCTGAGATGGAAGAGGTCTGATTTAATGCGTAAGCTAAAGGGAGGGGAGGGTAGGGTTTTAGTCCTATCAAAGAAGGTGAAGAATTTGGGGTACCTAATGAGGTTGTAAACAGGGTTCTGGGTGTGGTGAGGAAAAAGCATAGGAGAGGCTAAACTTTCTACATCTAAGTAGAAAGGGGGGTTCGTTGGCTTCAACATGAAGGCTGGTGATTGGGGAGGTCCTGTAGGCACCTAGACAAAGCCTGAGGGCTTCATTTTGGATGATATTGATGTGGTTGAGGTATGAGTTGTGAGCAGCACAGTAAACAATATTGCCATAGTCAAGCTTGGCTCGAATGGTGAGCCTGAAAATTTTGAGGAGAGCATGGCGGTTCGCACCCCAAGTGGTGTTGGAGAGAGTCGGAGAATATTAAGAAAGCTCTTGCATTTTTGTTTCAGGTTGGTGATGTGCTGCTTGTAGGTGAGCTTGGGTCTAGAGTTAGACCCAGGAACTTTGTGTGTTCAACTTTAGGGATGCGATTGCCATTGAGCACAAAGTTTGGGTTGGGGTGGAGGTTGTTGAAATGAGAAAAGTGCATGCAAACTGTCTTGTCTTTGGAGAATTTAAAACCGTTTTTGTTGCTCCAGTCTTGCAGCTGGTTGAGGCTGATTTGGAGCCTACTTTCAACAATAGGAAAGCTAGGGGAGGAGTAGAAGATGGTGAAGTCATCCACGTATCAGGTACGTTTGATGTTGGGGCCAAGGTTATCCGCGATGTCATTAATGCTCAGGTTGAAGAGAGTGGGAGAGAGGATGCTGCCTTGGGGAACGCCTTCTTCTTGGGGGTACTGGTTGGAGAGGGTGTGGCCAATACGAACTTGGACATGCCTGGGTGAGAGGAAGTTTTGAATAAAGATGGGGAGATGGCCTCTGAGACCGATCCAGGCCCATAAGGCTGGTGCTTTCTTCCTGGTTTCTGTGATGCATGCAGATCAGAAAATGCTGGTACTCACTCAACTGCTGAGTGAACTGAGGCAATTGGATTTAAGTATCTTGCTCAAGGACACAATATAAAACTTGTGCCTTGTGCAGAACAAGGGCGTCTGCAGTATTATATCCACCAAAATTTTCCATCCATGCCATTAGCCCCTACCCTAAAACAATACCTATGTTAGAATGACCCAGTCCATTAGGTTATTTTAAACATTAGTCTAAAACAACAAACCCATAACATCACAGTTAAGCCACAAACAGTGTGGGAAAATGTGATACATATTTCAATTACAAGTCAAAACCTGTGTTAAATCATTGATATTTTTTTTTAGGAGCGGATCCAGGGAGGGAGCATGGCCCCTTGAAATTTTTCCAATTATACTTTTTTTACCATGAGATAATCCTGTCACGGTTTACTTCAATTTTCAAGAATTTTCCTTCAATGTTTGGGAAATCTCTTCAATTATGGGGAATTTCATTCATTCTTGTGCAATACTCTTAATTTTCAACTTTTATTTGGGGTAATTTTTCTTTGATTTTCAGTCAATTTTCTTCTATTTTCGGAAAATTTCCTTCAATTTGAAAAATTTTGGGCAATTTCCTTCAGTCATTCTGTGTAATTCTAGAAAATTTCATTCATTTTGGGGCAATTTTCATTGATTTTTGGTAAATTCTCGACATGCAATTTCAGAAAATTTCCATCAATATTTGTTATATCCTTTCTTGTCAAGAAATATCTTTCATTCTTGTGCAATTTTCGGAAAATTTCCTTCATTTTGGGACAATTTTATTTTTTGTAAATGTTCTAAAATATTCGGAAAATTTCCTTCAATATTTGTGTTTCAATGTTTGAAAAATTTCTTTCATTCTCAAGCAATTTGGGGAAAACTTCCATCATTTTGGGACAATTTTTCTTCAATTATTGGTACATTTTCTTCAATTTTCTGGAAATTTCCTTCATTTAGGGCACTTTTTCTACAATTTTCTGCAATTTTTGGGAAAATTACCCTAATGTGGAATATTTCTTTCATTCTTGTGCAATTTTTGGAACTTTTTGTTTGTTTTGGGGGCATTCTTTGTTGGATTTTCATCAATTATCAGGAAATGTTGCCAAATTTTTATCAAAATTTTCAATGATTTTACCAAATTTTCTGTTCAATTTTGTCTTTATTAATTTCCCAATTTTCTCCATTGAAAGAAAACACACAATAGACAAGGTGAAATCCTTTCAGGGTGTATCTTTCTCTCCAACCCAATGTTCCATTAATCACTACAAAACTGCTCATAAAACACTTATCACATCATTCCTGGTTTGGTTTGGATTGCCTCCCCACTCCCCCCACCCTTTTCTCCCTGACATTTTATCCTGGCTCTGCCCCTGATTGATGAAGATGTAACTGTACCTTATAATTGTTGGCAAGCACAACAACTCTATCTTTGACTGACTGGGAAATATCTTCCAAAAGCATATGTTCCACTTTAGCTCCATCATTGTAAGTAAGGTTTCCTACATGAATGGCCTTTCGCACATCTCCAGCTTGCAGATACGAGCCATAGTAAGCAAAATCTGCAGGAGGCTGGAAACAAAGAGATGTATTGCGTATGTTGGAACTTTACATGCCAGTCTTTTACAAGGAGATAAGAAGAGTTCATTCTGTGTTTTGATTGATCAAAAATACAGTGGTATAATTTGCACTAATATCAATATACCAATCAGTACCATTTTGGAATAATCTGAATGCCATCACATTTTAATTATGACAAATGGCCATTAAACCATGCAGAGATCAAAAATACTCAAATAGATATTACTTATAATGGGCAGGAACATTGGGAAGTATATTGTCAACATGAAATGATTAATGGTCTATGAACCTTTTAAGTTGAATGACCTATTAGGAGTTTTAGGTTTTGGGTATAAGAGCATTCTATGAATTATAAAACTACATAATACCACGTTTGCTTAGTCATACTTCAACTACATAATACCACGTTTGCTTAGTCATATTTCAACTACATAATACCACGTTTGCTTAGTCATACTTCAACTACATAATACTACGTTTGCTTAGTCATACTTTAATTACATAATACCGCATTTGCTTAGTCATACTTCAACTACATAATACCACGTGTGCTTAGTCATACTTCAACAACGTAATACCACGTTTGCTTAGTCATACTTTAATTACATAATTGTTTGTTTGTTTGTTTGATGAGGTCTTAACGGCACCACGACAACAAAGGTCAAATTGTGCCTGAGAGGTCAGATCATTTTAGAGGTAGGAAGGAAAGAAACCAGGGGGAGAATGAGAGAAATTCAAGAACAAAAGGCCAGAAAGCTGTTCGAGAGAGGAGGTGCATGGGTCAAAAACTTAGAGAGGGGGTGGAAGAGGAGAATTAAATATGGTTGTAGAGGGATGCATGCTGAAGGAAGGAGATTATTTTCTCCGGAGGATTTTTCTGGAAGTCATACTCTGGGAACTAGGGGCATAAAGAGAACGTGTTGGATTGTGAGGATGCAGTGGCAATTGTTACAGAGGGGTTGAACCAATAAGGAGGTGGGAGTGAGTGAGGTGGGTGTGACCAACTTCAACGGGTAATATGAATGTTGTCAATACGAGAAAGGTTGTTGATGGTGGATTTGATCCGGATTGTGAGCTGGATGACATGGAGTTTGTTATCAATTTGGGAGTTCCATGAGGTTTGCCAGCGGTCACGAACAAGGGAAGCGATAAGCGGTTTGATGTCAGAGAGGGTTTTGGGAAAAGGGGAAGGGAGGAGGTTAAGGGCAAGCTTACATAATACCACGTTTGCTTAGTCATACTTCAACTACATAATACCACGTTTGCCTAGTCATACTTCAACTACATAATACCACGTTTGCTTAGTCATACTTCCAACTACATAATACCACGTTTGCCCAGTCATACTTCAACAACATAATACCACGTTTGCTTAGTCATACTTTAATTACATAATACCACGTTTGCTTAGTCATACTTCAACTACATAATACCACGTTTGCTTAGTCATACTTCAACTACATAATACCACGTTTGCTTAGTCATACTTTAATTACATAATACCATGTTTGCTTAGTCATACTTCAACTACAAAATACCACGTTTGCTTAGTCATACTTTAATTACATAATACCACGTTTGCTTAGTTATACTTCAACTACATAATACCACGTTTGCTTAGTCGTCACCCTTTACAAATAAGCATACACAATTCCACACTTATGCCTGAAAAAGGCCAAAATGAGCAAACGTGGCTTTTTAACATATTTTCATGAAAAGTTTTTCTGCTCTCATGGTTTGAATAGATTTGAAAGCAATTTGCTTCCTCAACAAGTTCATGAACATGAAGAGACTGCTTTAGCTTAAAATACAAGAGACCTAAGGGGGTCTCTTCTTTGTTTTGTAGTGAAACTTTTTAGACAAATAAACTGATGCCATGCAATTGAAAGAGATTTAAACAAAAGTAATCATCTTTTTTTTGTATTGTTTCTATAGGATACAGGTAGCTGGTCCAAATCTTTCAAAAATTCAAATCTATATTAGCATATCCTTATACAAAACAGAAGCTGAATTGATGCAGTCACTTCTTACCACTGATTTCATGAAGTTATAGTAGTTGGTGGAACCGGTGATATTGAAGAAATATGTCGGGTAGGGATATATATCACCATTAAGAAGCTCATCAAATACCTGCCAAAATAATCAGTGCAAGAATTTTGGTTACTGGAGAAAACAGAATAGTCATTATTAATGAATTCATATTAGATGCCTACCAATGTCTCAAACAACATCCATTTTGATACAAAATTTCTTCAATTGCAAATCAAAATATCACACCTAACTTTAATACTCCATTCAGGTCATATTTACATCAAGAAATAAACAATCATTTCTGTGAGTATATTTTTTTACAAATCTTATAAGACCTTAAGCATTTCTTAAAACAAACTGTACACCATTTAATGGATGTAGATTTACCTGGCTTTTTGTGACACAATCTTCAAATAAAATAGTCTACTTCATAAACACAAACTCCGATGAGGTTATGTACCATGACACTGTGTGTGCAAGTTATGTTAAGTGTGTGTGTGCAAGTTATGTTAAGTGTGTGTGTGCAAGTTATGTTAAGTGTGTGTGTGCAAGTTATGTTAAGTGTGTGTGTGTGCAAGTTATGTTATGTTGTGTGTGAAAGTTATGTTAAGTGTGTGTGTGCAAGTTATGTTAAGTGTGTGTGTGCAAGTTATGTTAAGTGTGTGTGTGCAAGTTATGTTAAGTGTGTGTGTGCAAGTTATGTTAAGTGTGTGTGTGCAAGTTATGTTAAGTGTGTTTGTGCAAGTTATGTTAAGTGTGTTTGTGCAAGTTATGTTAAGTGTGTGTGTGCAAGTTATGTTAAGTGTGTGTGTGCAAGTTATGTTAAGTGTGTGTGTGCAAGTTATGTTAAGTGTGTGTGTGCAAGTTATGTTAAGTTAGTGAATGTGTTTCTCATGCAATGCAAGAATATTAAAATTTATCAAAAGTTGTCAGTGTTTAATTGCCAATTTGCTTTGCACTTTTCTTGTTACAACACTTCAGACCTACCAGAAATGATTGCTTCCATTGTTTTGCTTTCATAAACTGAACCGCTTTACCCATTTCCTCTTCAATATGCTTCTTTTGAAGCTCATCCACATCAGATATTTGAAACAAAAGTTGAGGCATGGCAGGGAACATCTGTGGGTAGTAAAATCACAAATTCAATGTTTTAGTTTTAAAATGATGCTATGAATGAAAGTCTAGTTTAAACATTTTATAATAATAATATTAATCCAATGCTCCAGTTTTAAATTGTTTTTATCAATACAGGGCGGCAGTTATGAACAAATAATTAATCTACATGATACAAAGGATTACCGCAAAGTAATACACAATCATACACATCTGTTATATTTGAAACTAGAACGGTAAATACCATCATGGTTCGCATGCCCATGCAAATTGACACACATATCATATGAGCCGGCCAATTATAAAGGTATCTCACACTTAAGTCCGACATGGCATCCTATGTCCCACATGGCATCCCACCCCATGTCCCACATGGCATCCCACCCCATGTCCGACATGGCATCCCACCCCATGTCCCACATGGCATCCCACCCCATGTCCCACATGGCATCCCACTCCATGTCCCACATGGCATCCCATCCCATCCCATGTCCCACATGGCATCCCTCCATGTCCCACATGGCATCCCACCCCATGTCCCATGACATGGCATCCCATGGCATTCCATCATGTCCCACAGAGCATCCCATCCATCCCATCCCATGCCCCACATGGCATCCCACCCATGTCCCATATCATCCCACCCCATGGCATCACACCCCATGTCCCATGTCCCACATGGCATTCCACCATATCTCCCATCATCCCACCCCATGTTCCACAGAGCATCCCATCCTATGACCCACATGGCATCCCATCCCATGTCCCCCCATGTCCCATATGGTATCCCACCCCATGTCCCACATGGCATCCCACCCTATGTCTCACATGACGTCCCATAAGCTCCATAAGAAGTCTCATCCTAGCTATCACAGTCCCTGATTGAGCATACTATGTATTAAAGTGTCAGTTCATATAATAACTTATATGCAAATGAGTTGTTGAATAAGAAAAAAAGGTGGAGTCAAATAATTATGCCTGATATAGCCCTTGGTGTATACAACATGGTAAATATTATATCTTATGTCCCTCATGGCCCCCATCCATGTCCCACATAGCATCCCTCCCTATGTTTATATGCAATCACATCTTGTCACACTCCCTGACTAAGCATGCTAAATAAAAAGTCTGGTCAGGTCATATTTTGTAGTAACTTTATGCAAATGAGCACAATGATAAAGGTGGAGTTTCAAAAATCATGCCTGATATAACTGTTTGGTGCCCAAATATTTTGAAGAATCTTAAGGATTTCGAATCTTAAGGATTTCAAATCTCAAGTGCTACAAGAGAGACTTGAGGATCTCTGAAGAATATTGGAAAATTATATCATTTTACAGTTATCTTCTAAGAAAATATCAAATGTATTTAAGACTTTTCAAGGAACTAGTCTTTTATCCTAGCATAAGTACCCC
Organism: Chiridota heheva; assembly: GCA_020152595.1. NCBI lineage: Eukaryota > Metazoa > Echinodermata > Holothuroidea > Apodida > Chiridotidae > Chiridota > Chiridota heheva. Next base: position 2,628,136 of record JAIGNY010002250.1, read on the forward strand.
TGAAAAACTTTAAACATTTTATAAGGAAATTCTGAGAAATTCTCAAAAAACTTTAACATTTCTGAGGAAATCTCAGGACGAATCTGTGGACGGCCGGACGGCCAGACGGACGTAATCGCCATTACATAGGTTCGCATAAATGCTTCGCATGCGAACCAAAAAGAAGGAAAAAATCAACAAACAGATGCAATATTTTACTCTAGAAGTGTTTGAATCTAAACTAAAACAAGTGAGAAAAGCATTTTTCTTAAGAAGTGTCAAACAATCCTCTTTAATGTATCATTTTGTCAAACGATAATGTATAATGCAAATTAGAGGTGTGTCCCTCTCATCCAATCACATTGCAGAAAACAACTGTAAATACAAATAATAAAAAAAAAAAAAAAAAAAAAGTCACACATGAATTTCTTGATAATGAGAAAAGCTTTTATTTCCAGAAACCACTTTGGTAGCGTCATTCTTTTACATTTACAAAGTGGAGGTTTATAACTGGTTCATATTTTTTATCAGCGTGTCCCATGTCTCAGGACAGTAGTGTGTCCCATGTCTCAGGACAGTAGTGTGTCCCATGTCTCAGGACAGTAGTGTGTCCCATGTCTCAGGACAGTAGTGTGTCCCATGTCTCAGGACAGTAGTGTGTCCCATGTCTCAGGACAGTAGTGTGTCCCATGTCTCAGGACAGTAGTGTGTCCCATGTCTCAGGACAGTAGTGTGTCCCATGTCTCAGGACAGTAGTGTGTCCCATGTCTCAGGACATGTCAGGACAGTAGTGTGTCCCATGTCTCGGGACATGTCAGGACAGTAGTGTGTCCATGTCTCAGGACAGTAGTGTGTGTCCAGGACAGTAGTGTGTCCCATGTCTCAGGACAGTAGTGGTCCCATGTCCCATGTCTCAGGACAGTCAGGACAGTGTGTCCCATGTCTCAGGACAGTAGTGTGTCCCATGTCTCAGGACAGTAGTGTGTCCCATGTCTCAGGACAGTAGTGTGTCCCATGTGTCAGGACAGTAGTGTGTCCCATGTGTCAGGACAGTAGTGTGTCCCATGTGTCAGGACAGTAGTGTGTCCCATGTCTCAGGACAGTAGTGTGTCCCATGTCTCAGGACAGTAGTGTGTCCCATGTCTCAGGACAGTAGTGTGTCCCATGTCTCAGGACAGACAGTAGTGTGTCCCATGTCTCAGGACAGTAGTGTGTCCCATGTCTCCATGTAGTGTGTCCCATGTCTCAGGACAGTAGTGTGTCCATGTCTCAGGACAGTAGTGTGTCCCATGTCTCAGGACAGTAGTGTGTCCCATGTCTCAGGACAGTAGTGTGTCCCATGTCTCAGGACAGTAGTGTGTCCCATGTCTCAGGACAGTAGTGTGTCCCATGTCTCAGGACAGTAGTGTGTCCCATGTCTCAGGACAGTAGTGTGTCCCATGTCTCAGGACAGTAGTGTGTCCATGTCTCAGGACAGTAGTGTGTGTCCCATGTCTCAGGACAGTAGTGTGTCCCATGTCTCAGGACAGTAGTGTGTCCCATGTCTCAGGACAGTAGTGTGTCCCATGTCTCAGGACAGTAGTGTGTCCCATGTTTCAGGACAGTAGTGCCAAAGCAGTTTTAGCTACAATCTATCAACCAGAAAACTAAAATGTTTAGTGGTTCCGATGCATTCTTTCATTGTTGATTGATTTTCAAGTTTTATACTAACTGCCATTGCATATCATAAAATATGCCAAGTAACATATAATCATAAGCCATGCTCGCCATGCATATTAATAAAGTGAACTCGACAACATTACAAGTATGATGCAAAGTATGCATGTGGTTGCACATTTATCGCTGTTTGAAGAATTTTACATAATGCCCTACTTACATGACATCACTACCAACACAATAAGTTACATACTAGTATATGGACCAAAACTTATTTGTGTACAACATATGATATGTGTTTAAAAGTTTTTTTGGAGCATTTTCATATCAGGGCATACATATTAGTGATAAACCTGTTGTCAACATAAGCATGTACACAATAACTCACAAATAACATGCAAGTATGGTGCAAACAGACAGACCTCCTTGGTGCAGTGGTTAGTGCTTTGTCCTCTAACCCGCACGTCCCTGCTTCGTATCCCGGTGGGTCTGCAAACCAGTGAGTTCACAACTGGTTATCAAAGGCCGTGGCCATCTTAATATAATGTCCAGCACTGGATGCTTTTGGGATGTTAAACCTTGTTATGCTATGCTATGCTATGCTATATGGTTGCTATAAATTTATCACTTTTTCAAAATTTGTGTTTATATTAAGCCACCTCCTCCAACCACTTATTAATATGACATCACTACCAAAAATAATAGGGCACTCAAATGGATAATGAGTTATCTGTGTACCACATATGGCCTGTATCCAATGTACTGTCCTGTGGTACTGTGTTTCCAAGATCTTTTCAGCAAAACCATATTTATCCCTGCCCACCATGTATATTAATAATATTCAAAAATGTATACCATGAATGTGTATGCACTAGCTAACAATATAAATATACCAAGTATGATTCAAAACAGACATGTAGTTGTTTAAATTATGAGCACTTGAAGATTTTCAGATTAAGCCCCGCCTACTCATTGACATACATGACATCACCACCAAAACCAATAGGGCACATATACGGACCATGTGCTATCTGTGTATCACATATGACATGAATCCAGTTTATCATTCTTTAGATATCATGTTTACAAGCTCTTTTCAGCAAAATCATATTAAGCCCCACCAACTATGCATGTTCATGAAATTCAACCTTTTTATACCATGAGCATATACACACCAGCTAACATCATAACTAGACCAAATATAAAACAAAACAGATATGCAGTTGTTAAAACATGACCATTTAAAGATTTTTACATTAGGCCCCGCCTACTCATTAATGTGCATGACATCACCACCAAAAACAATAGGGTACATCTACAGACCATGGGCTATCTGTGTATCACATATGACATGAATGCAGCTTATCATTCTTGAGATACCGTGTTTACAAACACTTTTCAGCAAAATCATATTAAACCCCACCCACTATGCATATTGATGAATTTCAACATTTTAAAACCATAAACACATACCCACCAGCTAAACATCATAACTATACTAAATATGAAACAAAATGGACAAGCAGTTACCAAGAAATTAGCATTTCAAGATTTTTACATTAAGCTCTGCCCACTCAGTAATATGCGTGACTTCATGCCCAATAACAATAGGGCACATCTGTGGACTATGGGTTACCTGTGAACCAAATATGACATAAATCCAAAGTGTGGTTCTGGAGATTTCATGTTTACAAGCTCTATTTGGCAAAACCACATTAAGCCCTGCCCACTATGCATATCAATCAGATTCAACCTTTTTATATCATGATAATGTGGACACTAGCTAACAACATTACTACGCCAAATATGAATAAAAAACAGACAAATGGTTGTTGAAATATGAGAAGAGCCTTACCACTCATTAATATGCATGACATTATCACCAAAAACAATAGGGCACATCTTCGAATCATGGGCTATCTGTGTACCACATATGACATGAATCCAGTGTACTGTTCTTGAGATACCGTGTTTACAAAGTAGGCGTAACACACGCACACACACCCATACACGGCAACCGGACCAGATAGGTTCCTGATGTGGATATCATCAGAACCAAAAATGGGGGTGCAAACAGAAAGAGAAGGAATGTAATGTAAAAGGTGCGTGTGTACAGTGCCTAATTCAAATTTCAAAATTTACTTACAGACATCGGATCACAGAGTCCATCACCAATCGCCACGCCTCTGAAGTTAAGCTTTGTCTTAGCTTTAGGATTCATCACATGGATGTACTCACCAATGGCTGGAATGTACTTGCCGGCATATGACTGTGAATTATGAAAATAATCCATCAACATACTGTCATAATTTGAAAGCAAAAATCATTTTAATCCATTGAAAGATAAATGGAATTAATACATTCATATCATAAGGTTGACAAATATTTTTCAACTCTGATCAAAGTTATAACTTTGCAGACTAATCCAGTGACTCTCTGATTGACCTCCATATCCAATCAACTTATATAAGTATTTATTTGGCAAGAGCTTCTTTTTTGTAAGGAAAAAAGAGAATCTCTGAAACTCAAATTAAAGTGCTATGTATTAATGGAAAACTCACAAATACTCTGAATACAATTACAACCTATTGCCATTTTTCTAATCTATTTGTGTAAACAGCTTTATTGTGTTTATCCCTGTTTACCCCAAAGCATCTTTTTGGTCTCTCTAAGCTCGAATATGAAGTGGGAAATTATTCACAAAGTAAAACATGCAAAAATATTTTTCTAACAAAAAAGGAAAGCATAAGTGCATTGATTGTACCTCTCCAGTAATGTAGAATTCATTTTGCTGCAAGTCTGGAAAAAGCTGGAAAAACTGCACCAATGCACTGAAATTTAAGAAGAAAAAAATATATAAGAAACAGAAAACATCAAGTGTTACATTTCTGTCTAACAAAATTCATTATTGCTATGTATTAAATTGCTGCTCTTTTGATCAAGAGGGCAAGGGTGGTACCACTTAAGGCTGTAAGCACCCCCACTCCACCAGAAGATTTCTAGCCCACAGGTTGGGAAAGTGATGGGGGAACAATAAGACAAATAGGAAGGAACTGAATATCCTGTCCAGCTAGACAATCCGGCAGGATAGTGAGCAAAAATACGGTTCCAGTTCCGGCCGGTTCTGCACAAAAATCAGGCCAGAATATTTTTAAATTCTGGTCTAAATTATCTCTTAAGAAGATGTTGGTAACTGTTTAAACTTAAGTAACATCTTTCTAAAAATTAATAAAAACTGTCAAAGTAAAGAAAGATACAGTTTAAAATGAGATTTTATTTAAAATTCTGAAAGGTATTAGCTACCCTTAGAATAAATCAATCAAACTTATACAACTGTTGTAATGAAATAAAGTTTTTTTCACAGTATACAAACATGTGGACTACTGTATATAACCAGTATACAAACATGTGGACTATTGTATATAATGCAACATGTGGACTGCTGTATATAATGCTACATGTGACTACTGTATATAATGCAACATGTGGACTACTGTATATAATGCAACATGTGGACTACTGTATATAATGCTACATGTGACTACTGTATATAATGCTACATGTGGACTACTGTATATAATGCAACATGTGGACTACTGTATATAATGCAACATGTGGACTACTGTATATAATGCAACATGTGGACTACTGTATATAATGCTACATGTGACTACTGTATATAATGCAACATGTGGACTACTGTATATAATGCTACATGTGACTACTGTATATAATGCAACATGTGGACTACTGTATATAATGCAACATGTGGACTACTGTATATAATGCTACATGTGACTACTGTATATAATGCAACATGTGGACTACTGTATATAATGCAACATGTGGACTACTGTATATAATGCTACATGTGACTACTGTATATAATGCTACATGTGACTACTGTATATAATGCAACATGTGGACTACTGTATATAATGCTACATGTGACTACTGTATATAATGCAACATGTGGACTACTGTATATAATGCTACATGTGACTACTGTATATAATGCAACATGTGGACTACTGTATATAATGCTACATGTGACTACTGTATATAATGCAACATGTGGACTACTGTATATAATGCTACATGTGACTACTGTATATAATGCTACATGTGGACTACTGTATATAATGCTACATGTGACTACTGTATATAATGCAACATGTGGACTACTGTATATAATGCTACATGTGACTACTGTATATAATGCAACATGTGGACTACTGTATATAATGCAACATGTGACTACTGTATATAATGCAACATGTGGACTACTGTATATAATGCTACATGTGACTACTGTATATAATGCAACATGTGGACTACTGTATATAATGCAACATGTGGACTACTGTATATAATGCAACATGTGGACTGCTGTGTATAATGCAACATGTGGACTACTGTATATAATGCAACATGTGGACTACTGTATATAATGCAACATGTGGACTACTGTATATAATGCTACATGTGGACTACTGTATATAATGCAACATGTGGACTACTGTATATAATGCTACATGTGACTACTGTATATAATGCAACATGTGGACTACTGTATATAATGCAACATGTGGACTACTGTATATAATGCTACATGTGACTACAGTATATAATGCAACATGTGGACTACTGTATATAATGCAACATGTGGACTGCTGTATATAATGCTACATGTGACTACTGTATATAATGCAACATGTGGACTACTGTATATAATGCAACATGTGGACTACTGTATATAATGTAACATGTGGACTACTGTATATAATGCTACATGTGACTACTGTATATAATGCAACATGTGGACTACTGTATATAATGCTACATGTGACTACTGTATATAATGCAACATGTGGACTGCTGTGTATAATGCAACATGTGGACTACTGTATATAATGCTACATGTGACTACTGTATATAATGCAACATGTGGACTACTGTATATAATGCAACATGTGGACTACTGTATATAATGCAACATGTGGACTACTGTATATAATGCTACATGTGACTACTGTATATAATGCAACATGTGGACTACTGTATATAATGCTACATGTGACTACTGTATATAATGCAACATGTGGACTACTGTATATAATGCAACATGTGGACTACTGTATATAATGCTACATGTGACTACTGTATATAATGCAACATGTGGACTACTGTATATAATGCAACATGTGGACTACTGTATATAATGCTACATGTGACTACTGTATATAATGCAACATGTGGACTACTGTATATAATGCAACATGTGGACTACTGTATATAATGCAACATGTGACTACTGTATATAATGCAACATGTGACTACTGTATATAATGCTACATGTGACTACTGTATATAATGCAACATGTGGACTACTGTATATAATGCAACATGTGGACTACTGTATATAATGCAACATGTGGACTACTGTATATAATGCTACATGTGACTACTGTATATAATGCAACATGTGGACTACTGTATATAATGCAACATGTGGACTACTGTATATAATGCAACATGTGGACTACTGTATATAATGCTACATGTGACTACTGTATATAATGCAACATGTGGACTACTGTATATAATGCAACATGTGACTACTGTATATAATGCAACATGTGGACTACTGTATATAATGCAACATGTGGACTACTGTATATAATGCAACATGTGACTACTGTATATAATGCAACATGTGACTACTGTATATAATGCAACATGTGAACTACTGTATATAATGCTACATAATATACATGTAGCTTCTTCTTCAGATAGATGGAGCGGAAATGTTTCCATAATGGGGTCAGTTATTACATTGGAATAGAGTAAGTCTCACATGGAATATATTTTTGATTTTCTCATTAAACTATTAGTAACAATGTATGTTTTTACAACATAGATTACAGAAAAGTGTTAAGACTTTTGTAGCCATGGCTGGCAATTGAAAGTATCAACCCAGGTAATTAATAATGCAAACACAACACCCAACCATACATATCTGACCTGGCTAAACCTGTTCCACAAGACTCTATTGTTATAACAAAATTAATATGAACTTTATTTAATTTACCTTAGTACAATCTGACCACATCATCACTAATTTCAGAGATATATATAAACAAGTATTTAAATTGTTATGCAAATACGCTAATTTAAATGAAAACAGAACTCCCAATACTCATCCATAAGGTCCAATGCTTTCCATACCTGCAGCAGTACGATTTGGGAATATACATGTAGAGCATTCCTAACTTAGTAATGAGCAGAGGTCTAACATTCTGCATGGAATCTATTATGCAAATAAACTGCTTAATTTCCACACATTACCTTACCATTCTGCGTAAACAAGTGTATCCACAAATATCATTTGTGCAAATTTCAACACCAAACCCACCCTAATTTAATAAATATCAGAAAAACATATAATTCCATTGTTTTGCAAATAGGCTAAATAATTAGTATGCACAACCCATTCCCCCCCCCCCCACCCAAAAAAATAAAAAATCATGCTCATTTATTCCTCTACCCCTGTGCCACTTTACGTGAATGTACACAATTCATACTTTAAGTTGATCGCACGAAAGTCTATTGTTATACAAATAATCTAATCAATATGCACACTACACCTCACCATTAAGTGTGAAGAATGCTCTTCAAATAAATGATCATTTGTGTAAACAAAATAACCACACCCACTTTAATTTAAGAGATATCATAGATACAAATATTTTTATTGTTATGTTAATAAGCTAATAAGTATGCATACACAACCCTTTAATCATGCTCATTTGAGCAGTACCAATGTCCTCTACTCCTTTGCCAAGTTACATCAATGCACATGATTCATAACTTAAGTTATGAGCTCATGTTAAACATTTGTGGATGCTGCCTCTGCCGACGACAGGATGATCCCTGTCTCTTCGTCCTGCTTCGCAGGCATGACAAAAAGCATCTCTGATCAGCATAAAAGTTGAAATACTAAAATGCATTCTTCCTGTCAAATTTAAGACTTTAAGCACTCATTCAAATCCATGTATTTTTCATTTATTTTCATTTATGGTAGTTCTTGATCCTAAGGAAAATATTGTATTATAAATATCTTTGACCAAAGGTATAATCAAGTAACTTGTAACTAGTTTCTTTACATTCCATTTATTTGCTTTCTTTCTCAATATACTGTATGAGTAATGTGACTTTCAGTTATAGCACAAACTTCAAAGAACATGTACAACACTTTTAAAAAAACACACATTTTAAATTATGTCATTCAAAAATTATATGTTGCAATTATTACTTATTTCTTTTAGATAAAGTAGTTACCACTATATTCTGATTTAATCTCATTCTCAGGGTCTTTACACCTTCTAATAAATTGTATATTGTACTTCACCTAATTGCTTAAGATATGTTCTCTTTCCATAATTCCATTTTGTTAATGATTTCTTTCTTTGTAATGGAAAAATCCGGTCTTGCTGGATTTCATCTAAGATCTGGCAAATTCCGGTTCTGGCCAGATCCACAAGTTTGGATCCGATGCATCCCTAAAGACAAATAACATTTGCAACTGATATATTTTTTAATATGTAGCTCATCTGTCTGGGAGGCTTGTTCCCACTAGGCAAATCCTAAGGCCATCCCTCCTACAGGAGGTGTGGTCATGAAGGAGTTTAATTGTCCAAAGTTGTTAGTAGATAGATTGGCCAGCAATGTAGTAGATTGGCCAGCAATGTAGTAGATTGGCCAGCAATGTAGTAGATTGGTCAGCAATGTAGTAGATTGGTCAGCAATGTAGTAGATTGATCAGCAATGTAGTAGATTAGTCAGCAATGTAATAGATTGGTCAGCAATGTAGTATATTGGTCTAAACTAATATTTTGATTAGTAGGCAGGTTCAGGATTTGTGAGGATGAACTAAGATTGGTGTTTAAGGTTTAGTTTTTGTCAGGAGGGTAATGAATGAGTCAGCACATGCTATGCACATTCATATCATGCCATAGGTGGTGTCAATAGACAAGGGGAAACTAGCACCCCTACTGTGGGAGACAAGTGTCCCCCATGAGAAAAATTTTTTCAATCTGTACAGGAAAACTAAGAAAAAATATTGAATGCAACTGTCATATTTCTAGATTTCAGCCCTCCGTTGGGAGGCCAACCCTCCTGCCAGGCATATCCTGGCCCCATCCCTACTATATTTGTGATTAATACTTACAGACAAACAGATTAGTGTAAGTAGTCTCACAGAGTAGCTCACCTGTACAAGTTTACTGCTACTTCATCCTCATTGGTGGAGTACCCTTGGTCTTTTTCTGTGAAACTGAAACCTGTTCCTACCTACAAAAAGATTGCAAAAGAACAATTTAATAATAATAATGAAAACCTGTTGTATCTTTTCAGAAAGATGCTCATGGTGCAGTGACACAACAATGCAAAACAATAGGAAGCAAACTTACACTGAACATTCACAGGAAGGGCAAATACTAAACGAATACACAAAAGTGTTAACAAAAACAATCTGTGATTTACTGAATAGTCGTTCTGTGACAGGTAGGGGAGGCTGATGTTCAATTATTCTACAATCAAGCAAAAAAAAAAAACTTTTATCAGATTGGTTGTTTAACTCTGGTCCATATTTACAATAATTTTGTTGAATACTTGATACTGCAGGTATCAAAATTGACTTCTTTCATAACTGCAGGTATCAAAATTGTATAATTTCATACTGCAGGTACCACAAAATCTGTCGTACTGCAGGAATGGTTTTCAGTTGATGGCTGCACACCTCTACCACTTTTAGTATGAAGTGCCCCCCCTTCCCCAACATGAAATCTTATACAATCGTTATTTTATAACATAGAGGTTAAAATATAAACTAACTACCAAACACAGTAAATCAAAATCTTATTTCTGTCTCCAGTAATTCATGTTTTGTTCAATTCTGAACAATATTACATTATTATAATGTATTTCTTTCAATTTTTTATTAAAATTTGTATTTCAAAATAATGTGACACAAGGTTTTACCAGAATGTTTTGATTATTTCATGTGTACATAAAATTTCCTTGACCCTTACAAAAGAATAACAATTTTTCATCAGCTAGAAAACGTTATGTAGATTATAAAGAGAAACAAAGCATTCCAACATCCTGCTGGGCTGATAATCATTACAAAAAATGTATTTTGTTTTGGGAGGTATGCAACTTGGTATTTTTAATTTGTACATTTAAGGATTATATGTATAAGGATTATGTCTTAGAGGGAGAAGCAAGTAAAGAGTTAAGAAGAGTTAAGAAGTTTATTTACAGGGTTGTCGATGTACAACATAGAGTACTTGTTTGTCCACGCGTGTGCTCTGGGGATTACTGGAAGTAAAAATGAAATTGCAGGTAATCTATTACTTCAAACATAAAACAAAACACTTATGGCTACGTAGTAACTCAATCTTTCACCATAACCACATTTAATATAAATTTTTGCATTATATTACCTATTACATTACTGATATTTCTTGTGCAATTAAACAAAATATTCATATATCTCTAAAAAAATTGCAAAAATTCTTGTTTATCAGATGTTACTTACATGTTTTGTTTTTGGTAACAGCATATGGTCCATGCTCGTTAAACAATCCAAAAAGTGATGAGCCTCCTGGTCCACCTTGTAACCATAGCAACACAGGTGCAGTATCTGCATTTGTCTGAATTCAAACAAAATAATTACATAGACTTGAGTTGTTCTGATAAAACAAAGACACTGCATCATTGTATTATGTTTATCTACAGAGCTGAAAGAGTATTAATTGCATTGTTAGATGCACTGAAGGGGAGGGGTATGGGGAGCGGGTAGCAATACTACACTAAGAATTAAAGACTATTCTGATATGCAGACATCCCTAGATAGTGCAGTAAATCACTTAATAGGCAGGTATCACTTGGTAGGTAGGTATCACTTGGTAGGTAGGTATCACTTGGTGGGTAGGTATCACTTGGTAGGTAGGTATCACTTGGTAGGTAGGTATCACTTGGTAGGTAGGTATCACTTGGTAGGTAGGTATCACTTGGTAGGCAGGTATCACTTGGTATCACTTGGTAGATAGGTATCACTTGGTAGGCAGGTATCACTTGGTAGGTAGGTATCACTTGGTAGGTAGGTATCACTTGGTAGGTAGGTATCACTTGGTGAGGTGGGTATCACTTGGCAGGCAGGTATCACTTGGCAGGCAGGTATCACTTGGTAGGCAGGTATCACTTGGCAGGCAGGTATCACTTGGTAGGTAGGTATCACTTGGCAGGTAGGTATCACTTGGTAGGTAGGTATCACTTGGTAGGTAGGTATCACTTGGTAGGTAGGTATCACTTGGTAGGTAGGTATCACTTGGTAGGTAGGTATCACTTGGTAGGTAGGTATCACTTGGTAGGTAGGTATCACTTGGTAGGTAGGTATCACTTGGTAGGTAGGTAGGTAGGTACATTGGGTATTTTACATCTCTTTCTCAACAGCTAAGGTTATACAGAGATGTCCACGGCCATTTTGATAAACCAGTTGTCAAGCACTGGTGGAATGAAGACCCACCAAGCTGCTGCTATGGCCGCTCGACCATTATCATTCTGGTATCTGAAGTCCATAGCCAAAATGTGACAATGCATCCAGTCACATATCATTAATTGACATCCAACAAGTCGAGAATAAACAAGGCTGAATGTCAGCACAAAATGGTGATTCTTCAAAGATGGAGTCACCAGCTACTGAGAGCTTGTTGTTTCTTGTAGAAAATGGTGCCTTGAATTGGAAACAGTCTCTTAAATCTTAATTAAATCTAAGCATTTTAATTATGACAGCTCCATTTAAAACTCTCATACTTTTTAAAACTTTGTATTTGCTCACACTGCCACAAGAACGGGTTGGCTAAAAAACATGGAAATTATATGATCAACAAATCTTGATAAATGTGTCTAGCACACTTTAGCAAAAAGATCTAAACAGGTGTTTCAATATAAGGAAGTTAAAAATTATAGGGGAGAAATTTCTTTTATGTTTTCATTTTACTCTATAATTATTCTTCTGTTTGTTTCAATGTATAAAAGCATGTATAAACTTATTCTTTAAAGTCTGGACTCAAAGAAGCTTTTCTTTCACACCTTATCTTTCCTAGAGCAAGTATTTGCACAGAGACCATATGCACATCTATATTTGCACAGAGACCATATGCACATCTATATTTGCACAGATACCATATGCACATCTATATTTGCACAGAGACCATATGCACATCTGTATTTGCACACAGATGATATGCACATCTATATTTGCACAGACCATATGCACATCTATATTTGCACAGAGACCATATGCACATCTGTATTTGCACACAGACCATATGCACATCTATATTTGCACAGACCATATGCACATCTATATTTGCATAGAGACCATATGCACATCTACATTTGCACAGAGATCATATGCTTATCTATGAAATTCAGGTTTTGTGATAATAGTGCATTGATCTATCATCAATAATTACACAAATCACAAAACATGACGTGTCCTTCTCCTTAAAAAATTGTTCCAGTAAATCATAACCACAAACTTACTGTAGCAAATAGTGAGACCACTTTATCTTAATTAAAATAACCACACAACAAGGACTTCATCCATTGCCAATATGATACTCAGACCAACTTCCACAACAACTTAGGTTTTCAGAATAAAGAAAATAAAGAGGAAAAATCTGACCCAACCTGGTTATGTATCAGGTCGGGTCTGACTGTTTGAAACTTTAAGGAGCAGAACAACTAATGAATCAGATCCTATACCTTTGCACGTATGAACCAGAAATACATGTTGCTGTTATAAGTAGAATTCACTGTCAGGAAACCTGTGAAAAGCAATCAAAGATAATTATTTGCCTAAAGTACACCTGATATGTATACCTGTGTGATATTAGGAAATTGCTTTAAAATCTATTAAAAGCATGAAAATAACAAAAGAAATATTATATAAAAATTGATTAAAAATTGTGTCCTCTTTTAAGTTCACTTATATCCATTCCTGAGCCCGGATGCCCATCACCCACTCTCTAACCTTTTATTTTATTTTCTGATTTAACTTATCAAGAAGAAGTTCCCTCAAAATTGGTTAACCACTGTATAAATTCTTTATAAGTCTTTCTGTGAGAGCAACATCGACAAGAAAAATTAACTGCGTATCAATTACAAATCTCTCCAAAAATGTTGAAAACATCAATCATCAACTTTACATCATAACAATGACTACTTTTACAGCTTTCTAACACTTAGCAGTGTAGTGACACCTAAACATATAACATTAGCTAGAATGTTGCCAAGGTTTGAAATTCATAAAAATAAGAAAAGGTCCAATCATCAAAGAAAATAACACCTCAGAATGATAAAGATGAAAGATCAGAGTTTTCAACACCAAATGGTCAATATAATTTGATTACAATATTTTCATGGTTTATAGCATAGTATGTTCCAATTACTGTACCACCTGTCATCAAAACTTTACAGGCAATTTCTAGTGCTAATGTGGAGAAAACTGTGCAATACAATACAATGTTTCTGATATATTTACACAAATCAATCAACAACTGCTGCGGAAGAGACGTTGTTGGTATTTATAAGATTTACTGGTGCTGTAACAAGCTGCTCTTGAAGCCATTCTTAGAAAAGCTGTGTACATATGTCCTTATATGCTATATACAGTAGATGCAACAAATATCATACTTCAAACATCTTCATAGCTATGTACAGTACACACTACAAAGTCAAGACTACTCACCCGCAAAGCTTGCAACATCAAAGCCTGGTAGAACAACCTTACTCATGTTTTGAGCTGTAAAAGTAGGAAACAAATATATCAATCAAAATGTTGTAATGTTCACTTACCTTCGTTAAATCAATCAACATGAGATAGCATTGTGATTTGGCAGAGAAATTTGTATTTGTTTACACATTGCCAAGCAGTGGATGCCCTTGGCTTTTGATGCTAGGGGTGGGGCAAGACAGGGGAAGCTTTGAAAGCAACAAAATGATGAAGAAATTATTTCAATACCGGTCTCTTATTCCATAATGCAAATATTCAAGTTTAAAGTTCTCATTTGTGAAGAAATAATTAGTGTGGTAAATCTACTGTAGTTTTGCATCCTCATCCACATTTTCTTAACAATTTTTAATGTACTTTAAAGAAATATGATTAAGTTTTTTTTTAAAACTTTCTTCAAGTGGCAAATTCTAGTTACCAACCAGATTCTGTTTTACTAAAATACTTTATTGACATATCCAATGGTTTTAAACAACAAAATCTCAGAAAAAAATGTACAAGAATACAAAGACTTTGAGGAATATGAGAATGTAATGTCACAAGAAGTCTGGTTTAAAACATTTCTATACAAAAGAAACAGACCATTCAAATTTGATAATTACCTTGAAGGATTAGCACGGTCAAACAAGTCTATTTTAAATAAAAGAGGACTTCAAAAGAAACAAAATAGTCAAGACAGCATTCAAAAATCTTATTTTGTTAAGGAGATGTCTGAGCTTAAGTTATCATTTGTGTAGAAAAGACTGAAATCAGACTAGAAGTGATGTCATAGCCACAGATTCCTCAGTCTTGATGTATCCTATATCCCATGTGGGATGTCAAAAAGTAGTAAAACTTAATCTAGGAAGGGTATTTATAGTATACCAGAAAGTTTGAGGAAGAATAATTTGAATAGCCAAAAAATTAAGTAATTACCACACATCGCAAACGATACAAATCCCTTCGCCGCTAATAACATGCTTTCTACCCTATGTCACAACTGCCATCCCACCCTCCAGTGTTCACAATAAGGTTCAAAATTTGTGGGGAATTTTCCCCAATTGTTTCATTGGAAGGGGGTGGGAGAGGGGGAATTTTCCCCACTTGTTTCATTGGGAGGGGGGAGGGGGAGGGGGAATTTTGAAGAAGAAAAAAAAGGGGGGATTTCTTTTTGGAGAAACAACAGAAATACAAAAAGAGACATAAGGATACCAACAAAAATACCAAACATGCCAAGCTATGGCTGGAAAATGATAAATTTGACCTTTTCTTGAAAAATTTGGCCTTTAATTTGGTATTTTTTTTGCATTTTTGTAAATTTGTTTTTTGCAGGAATTTCCCCAATCCACCTTGTCCCACATCCCTCCCTGTACCATGTGTCATCCTACCTTGTCCCACATGCAATCCATCCATGTACCACGTGCCATCCCACCCTGTGCTACAGGCCATTCCATCCTATCCCACCCTGTCCCATGTGCCATCCCACCTGAAATCCAGATGACATGCCGCCCTGTCTCACATGTCATTAAACTCTATCCCCATGCTATCCCACCTTGTCACACATGCCATCCCATCCTGTCATAAATGCCATGACACTACCTTGCTTCAAATGCCATGCCACCCTGTCCCACATGCTACAAATGCCATGCCACCCTGTCCCACATGCTACCCCACCCTGTCCCACATGCTACCCCACCCTGTCCTATATGCCATGACATCCTATCCCACATTCTATGGTACCCTGTCCCACATGCCGCCCTGTCCACCATGCCATCCCACCCTGTCCCACATTTTATCACATCTTGTCCCTCATGCCATCCCACCTTCATCCCAATTCCTATAGCTACCATCTTCCACCCAACATTCTTACCCTAATTCCCATCCCCTCACTTCTATAAACTCAACATGCCCCATTTATCTACCATCTCCCCTTCACCTGTCATCCTCTGTTCATCCGTTCATCTACCATCCTCTATTCACCTACCATCATCTATTCCTCAACATGCTAAATTAACCTACCATCCCCCATTTACCTAACATCCCCCATTCACCTAACATCCCCCATTTACCTACCATCATCCATTCACCTACTACCCAAAACCATGCACCTACCAAAAATACTCTCAACCAACTCATCATTCCAACCTTCACTATAACCTCAACTCACTCCATTGCACGACCCCCTTCCCAGGTTTAACTTAAATCTGACACTTCCAATAGAAGCATGCTTAACTTTTTCCCCCTTATAAACCAGATAGGGCTGTTCTATCTACCAAATAAAAATGAAAATTCATTGCAGATTAACTTGGGAGTTTATCATGTCTATTATGTTTCCACTCTATTCTAGCTAAACCTTGTTTTTTTTGTTCCTATTCATTTCTTAAGACACTTCATTATAAACTTAATTCAGACATCAGTTCTATTATCAACTATTTTTTCATCCCAGAACAAATCATTTAAATACTATTATTCAAGACTGGAATGCATTTGTTCTCCTTGATAACCAGAAACCAAAATGTTTAGTGGTTTCAATGCATCCTTTCATTGTTGGTTGATTTTCAAGTTTTATACCAACTGGCATTGCATGTCATGAAATATGCTAAATAACAGATATCAGTAAGCCATGCCCACCATGCATATCAATCAAATAGAACCTACTGACAACACTTGTATGATGCAAAACATGCATACAGTTGTGCATTTATCACTGTATTAAGAATTTTACATAAAGCCCCACCTAAATATTTGAGTAACACATATGACATGTGTACGATACAAGTTTTCTTGGAGCATTTTCACATTAAGGTACACATATTAGTGATAAAACCTGTTGACAACATAAGCATGTTCGCAATTACTGATAAATGACATGCAAGTATGATGCAAATAGACATATGGTTGTTAAAAATGTATCACTTTTTCAATAATTTTTTATTTTATATTCAGCCCCCCCCCCCTGCCCCAACTTAGCAATATGCATCATGCCATGTATATTAATTTTATTAAACAATTTTATACCATAATTATGCATACACAAGCTAAAAACCTAAATATACCAAGTATGATTCAAAACAGACATGTACCGGTAGTTGCTAAAATATGAGCATTTGAAGATTTTTACAATTAAGCCTTGCCTACTCACTGGTATGCGTGACATTCCCACCGAATGCAATAGGTCACATATCCGGACCATGTGCTATCTGTGTACCACATATGACATGAAACCAGTTTATCATTCTTTAGATATTATGTTTACAAGCTCGTTTCAACAAAATCATATTAAGTCCCACCAATTATGCATGTTAATGAAATTCAACCTTTTTACATTATGAGTATGTACACACCAGCTAACATCATAACTAGATCAAATATGAAACAAAACAGACATGTAGTTATTAAAATATGACCATTTAAATATTTTTACATTAAGCCCTGCCCACTCATTAATATTCATGACATCCCCACCAAAAACAATAGGGGACATCTACAGATCATGGGCTATCTGTGTACTATATATGATATGAATCCAATATATACTTCTTGAGAAATCTTTTTAACAAGCTTTTTTCAGCAAAATCATATTAAGCCTCGTCCACTACGCATATTGATGAATATCAAAGTTTTTATACTATGAACACATACACACTAGCTAACATCATAAATATACCAACTATGAAACAAAACAGACATGTGATTATTGAAATATGAGCATTTCAAGATATTTACATTAGGCCTGGTCTACTCATTAATATGCATGACATTACCACTAAAACACATCTACAGGTCATGCGCTATCTGTGTGCCACATATGATAAGAATCCAGTGTACCATTCGTGAGATATCATGTTAACAAGCTTGCTGTTACAGACACACACCCATACATACATACATACACACACACATACATACACATACCCACACATGCATACATACACCCGCCAGCATGACTGCATAGGTTTCTTCTGCTATTAGCATCGGAACCAAAAATAGTTGGAATTCCTTTCCGAGGGCAGCCATCTTTTGTTCCCTAGTAGCTGAACAATGCAAGAGGCCAGACGGACAATAGATGTGGACATACGGACGCACGAACGATAAAAATGCTATTTCCCCTCTTCACCAACTCTATTGATTGGCGAGGGGATGAAATACATTAACAATTGTAAAGAATGTGAGGATGAAGATGCCAATTGTCCATAGTAGACTTACTACACCAGTCCTTTCTACACAGATAAGACAGGAGCTTTAAATTAAAAATTCTTCTTAAAGTGGTCCTGCCATGCCTTTTAAAAAAATTGAGATTTAACCTGTTATAGGTTTTTCATATCCCTAAATTCAATAATCTGTTAAGAGATCCTGGAAATAAGTCCATTTTCATGATGAAAAAGGACATAGAAATTGATCATTTAGTGCTTGCTCCAAAAAAA
This sequence comes from Chiridota heheva, assembly GCA_020152595.1. Taxonomy (NCBI): domain Eukaryota; kingdom Metazoa; phylum Echinodermata; class Holothuroidea; order Apodida; family Chiridotidae; genus Chiridota; species Chiridota heheva. The sequence goes on from JAIGNY010002250.1 coordinate 2,647,036, forward strand.
AGTTGTAAGGGATTGTGACATCATAAGACTTTGCTATGTCATTTTTAGGGACTGCTGATCATAAGCAATGCATCACATACATACTAACCACGTAAAAATAGCGTCTGATTGCGCAAGATTTTTAGGCTGTTCAGATCTTAATTTGTCATCTTCAAGTTCAAGCTATGATAAAAATGATTTGGATATAAATGAAGAGCATTCTCATAATGAAGGAATGACGTTTCTTTTGAACTTGAACCGCTTGCAGACAAGAAAGAAGGATCAGGCTTACAACCCTTACACGGTCCTACAGTACAAAGCTTGCATAGTCGGCATAAAATTCTTACTCTTTCGCAAGTGGTATTTTGTTAAACATAATCATATTGAAGTGTTTGCAACAACACCTACAGTACTTTTTTTTTCTTTTTTTCAATGGAAATATAAAGTTTTAATTATCGATGTTTAAGTCTCTGTCGCTTGACGTTTAGTCGACAGGCCTATGTGAACTGAATAGCTCATTCATGCAATCCGTTTGCGTTTTTGCACTTGAATTGAAAGTTTGAAGATATTTGTTAGTTTACTTTTTAACGGTTTGGCATATGAATACAATAATTACAATTCAGTTCTATTTTATCGATTTTTCTTCCTTCGATCATATTCCACACAATATATGAAATATATTATACAAATTTTTCAACTGATTAAGTAGCCCAGTTGGTTATGGCTTCGTCTTTTGAGCGAGAGGTTATGAGTTCGAATCTCACTGAGTCTTTTTTTTCCCTCTTTTTTCTGTTTCTTTCATTTGAATTTTTATTACTTACGAAACAGTACAAATTTCATGTCAGAGACGATGCGGTCAAGTCATGTTCATGTCAAGTGCATAAAACACGTCCAGAATTGTCTCGTTTTGTTGCCCTTTGCCATTGATAAACGACTTTTAGTTTAAGAATTTATATTACTGCATCCTCCAACTACACAACGCTGCAGCGTTTTGTTTAATATTTGCTTGGAAAATGTAATATTTTAGAAGAACAAACAAATATGCTATCAATACTAGTTGTGAAATTTTAATGGCAGACAAACGTTATACATGGCTTCGATGCATTGTTTACATACAGGCGTTCCCAAGATGACGTCATTGTGTAATGAGCCTTATTCTGGGACTTTTTTGTCAAGGTGACGAAAAATGCATTTTTCTTTTGCGATTTTCTCGCAATTGATGGGGTTTTGTGCAGAAAAAGTTTTATTTTTACATATCAATTAACCCAATTAACATATTTAAAGTAAATTCCGACCTCCATGGCAGGACCACTTTAACGGAATAAGATTTTTGAACACTTTCTTTACCATTTTGTTTTCTTTGAAGTCCTTTTTCATACAAGATGGACTTGTTTGACCAGTGACGTTAAGAATCCTTGAAATGAAAATTTTTCTGTGCTTGGTACATCAGAGTTATATGCATTTCACTGCATTCTTTTTTACTTATCTGCAAGCACATACAAAGGTTGAAAGCCAAGTATTTCAATGAAATTCACAGACTTATAAAGAATGTGACATTATGGTGTACTCATTTGACACAATCAGTCATTTCTAAACAAATTTCTTATCTTAGCTATAATATTGAATATTTCCTTAATGGGAAAAAATTGAAAACTTTCTTGACCATTTCTAACCTTTTACTATCCATTTTCACAAACAAGTGAAAAGCTTGACCACCAAATCAATTCCTTAAGTCATCCTTTGCCTTTTGAATATGAGGAGGGGTAGTAATGCATCAAACGCATGATCACTCACCCTCTGCAACTTTGCCAGCCTTGATGAGAGGGGACAAAAACAAAGGCTTGCCAGGGTCTGAGCCAGGTTCAGCATGTTGAGGTAGATTGTCTGGAAACATTTGTCGAAAGATGCCTTTGCCAGATACTGGAATGGCCATTAACGTTGCTAGGCACACAAACATGAGAAACTTGATGGCATCCATGGTGATCCTCTAATAGCAAAAGAAACAGTAGACTGAAGAACAAAAACATCAAATTCTCCTATTCAGTCTAATAAGAAAATTATGTATAAACTAATATTGGACCACCATCAAACATATTTTGGTTTTAACCAGTTAACCAGCAAAGGTATGATATAATTTCAGCTAATAAATTGTTGAAGCTCCCTCCCCCACCACCATATTCCTTTAACTTAATTGAATGAAAACAACATAATCATTTTAGTATTTCATATTATCAACTCAAGAGGATTTTTCAGTAAGCTCTACATGCTACGCACTACTTGCAATACTCAATTAGTTGTTGTGCTCCTCAAAGTTTCAAACAGTCAGACCCGACCTGATAAATATGCAGGTCTGGTCAGACTTTTCCTCTTTATTTTAAAAACCCCTAGTACTTAGGATCAATTTTCCTTTCTCAATGGCCCCATTGTAATCGTTCTCCTGTTGGTCCTGAGTTGTGGAAGTTGGTGTTGAGTATCATATTAGCAATGGATGAAGGTCTTATTGTGTGGTTTAGCAGTTATTTTAATTAAGATAAATGGTCTCATTATTTGCTACAGTAAGTTTGTGGTTATGATTTGCTGAAACAAATTTTTAAGGAAAAGAAAAAGTCACGTGTGCAGCCCCTATACATGGCTATAGATCTCCAAAACGTAAGTCCAAAGGGTGCACACTGTGATACAGCCTACTACAGTATGGAGGACATTTTCAAAAATGGTACCTCATTGAAAGTTACTGCAAATTTTCACCAAAAGAACACAAAAATCAAAAATTTATATTATTAACAAATAGTGATATTGATTTTTATGCAAAAATTCACCGTCTATTTGATGGGAAAAACCGGCTGATCTTAGACCTCCATACAATCACGCCGGTGATACATAATATGCATAAATGCGTTACACTGACACAAATGAAGCAGCCTCACAAGGTGATGGCCCAATCGGCCAATTTTTTCTGTCTAATTTCAGGAATAAGAGGATAAATTTTGTCTAAAATTTTGTTTGTTTGATGATGGCTTAACAGCACCATGACAACGAGGGTCAAATTGCGCCTGAGAGGTCAGATCATTCTAGAGGTAGGAAGGAAAGGAAACGGGGAGATTGAGAAAAATTAAAGAACAAAAAGTCAGAAAGCTGTGATCGAGAGAGGAGGTCATGCAAACTAAAACAAAGTAGAGAGAGGGGGGGGGGAAGAGGAGAAATAAATATGATTGTAGAGGGAAGCATGATGAAGGATGGAGATCATTTTATCCAGAGGATTTTTCTGGAAGAACTCAGCAATTAAGTTGTGGGGAGCGAGGGAAGCTCTGGGAAGGTTGTACAGGGGGCAAGCAAGGAGAACGTGATGGATTGTGAGGGTGCAATGGCAATTGTTGCAGAGGGCTTGGGGGGAGCCGATAAGAAGGTGAGAGTGAGTGAGGTGGGTGTGACCAATTCTAAGACGGGTAATATGAACATTGTCGATACGAGAGAGGTTGTTGATGGTGGGTTTGATCGGAATAGTGGGCTGGATGACGTGGAGTTTGTTATCAAATTGGGAGTTCCATGAGGTTTGCCAGCAGTCACGGACAAGGGAACCGATAAGCGGTTTGATGTCAGAGAGGGTTTGGGGAAAAGGGGTAGGGGGGAGGTTGAGGGCAAGCTTAGCGGCTGCATCAGCCCTGTCATTGCCAGGGATGCCAACATGGCTGGGTATCCAGAAGAAAAGAGCACTTTTCCTGCAGATAGTGGGTGAAAGGAGTTTCCGGAGGGGGAGGTGGGATGTGAAGTTATCCTATTTAAGATTGAGCAAAGAAGTAAGAACAGCCTTTGAGTCGGAGAAAATGGCAAAGTGGTTAAGCGGAGTGGTTGAACTCAATAAAGTTGAGGGCGAGGAGGATGGCCTTTGCGTCGGCTAAAAAGATGGGTAAAAAGTCGGGAATTCTGCTACTGAGGGTGATGCCTTGGATGACGGCAGCAGCAGCTGTCTTGTTGCCTTCCTTGGAGCCATCAGTATAGATGGAGATGTAATTTGAGAATTGGTCTTTGATTTGGTTGTGGAGATTGATGAAGAGGTTAGGGTGGGTTTGGATTTTGTGATGAGTGGAGAGGCCCAGGTGGATAGAAGGAAAGGGGGTGGCCCAAGAAGGAAAAGTAGGCCAGGAGAAGGTGCAGAGAGTGGCAGGTGTTGATGCTGAAATGGGAGAGGTCTGATTTAATGTGTAAGCTAAAGGAGAGGGGGAGGGTAAGGTTTTAGTCCTATTAAAGAGGGTGAAGAATTTGGGGTACCTAATGAGGTTGTAAACAGGGTTCTGGGTGTAGGTGAGGACTCTAAAAGTATAGGAGAGGCTAAGCTTTCTAAATCTAAGTAGAAAGGGGGGTTCGTTGGCTTCAACATGAAGGCTGGTAATTGGGGAGGTCCTAGTCAATATTTTTCTAATAGTATTATTAGACCTAGTGCCAGTGGGCTAACATTAGGCTAGTATTTTTGTAGTACCACAGGGCTGATAGTGATACCAGCCGTGTTAGTATAGCTTCCGTAAGTGATAGCTGGCCGTCCGAGGGTACTACAAAAGCATATGCCCTGCTGTGCTGTTTGAAACGCTGTCTTAAAATACAGGAAAATCCCAGTTTCAAGATCTTAGGTGAAATCGAAATCATTTTACTTTGTTTTTTTTTACCAACAATCCTCAGTTATTTTTGATATTTGAAATCTATCCATGTCTTCAAAAACTGTTTTTACGGTGATTTTAGTTACTTTTATCGAAGCATTTACTACACTATTTTTCATTGCATAATCGATTGATGAGCTCTTGAAAGCATGGTCAAAGTTCAAAACATTGCTATCGGTACTATTACATTTTAGCAGGGGTAATGTTTTAGATTTTTTGAGAAAAAAATTCAGATAATACTCACAAAGTACTATTATATTATCAGAACATTTCTTAATCTTTTATTTATTTGTTTTCTCAGTTGTTTTTTTTATACTAAAACTAAACAATACATAATGAAATAACTCTCTTTGGGAGGAATGGTCCATCAATCATTCATGGGCATTGCACAAATTCCTCTATGCATATAATGCACATTCATTTTTAGGCTCAGCGAAGAACTAATCTGTTCCACTTCACTGCGAAGGTGTGTGGCTTTAGCCCCAGATGAATGACCTATTGTGTACAGAGTCACAAGAACTGGTTTCTAGCAAGTGAAGTGTAAAGGGGCTCTCAGGTTGGAAGATGCTGTGTTGTGTATGGTGTAACAATAGCTAATTGCTGGCAATTAAACTGTGAAGAGGCTCTCAGCCTAAAAGGTGTGGATTGCACCTGATTTTAGGAAAACCGAGGGTGTCGGGTTGGAGGGGCCCCAAGGGATAAAAATTCCTAATAAAAATTATATAAATAAAAAATTGTTGTCAGCAAAAAAACAACCTGCACTTTAGTGGAACATCTTAAAACTTATTTGCGAATGTTTGAATAGTAAACGTGCGGTAACTAACAAAGATGGTGATCAAAACATGAATCGGAGAACTTTTATTTTGTCGTGGTACCAAATAGGTAAAGATTTGGGAAAGTTTTTGAAAAAAGGTATTATTTAGACTAATTGGTAGGCTATAAGAATATCCATAAAGTAAGTCATTTTTCAATCATCAATTTTCTACGTGTGAATTTTTAAAAACATAGGAATTGCATACCAGCTAAACAACAACCCTCGTACGGCAATCCCAATGTCAACCGTACTGAGGGATGTGAACTCACTTTAGGCCTAGTAGAATTGGTTTATTTTCGAATTCATCTGGTAAAATTTTGCAGTAATTTTCAGTAAAGTACTATTTTGAAAACTTCTCCCATAAGCTGTATGTATGTTGTAGCACACCTTCAGTTTTTGTTTCGGAAGTCTATAGTACACACTGTCATTTGTTATGTAACTAGGTCCTAGGGTAGCACAGAACTAATAAGGTATCACTCCGCCATCCAAAAATGAGAACCCTCAGAGAAAAGACTAATAAAAATATAGTAGAGAAAGGATAGGTCTTAAGACTCTTGACTATGCATATCCAAACTTGATGAGATTGTTTCAGTAAAAATTCAAGGGGAACTATTTTACCATGACCCACATCAAAATTTGAGTGATTTGGTAAGGGTGTATAACTCTTCAAATCAGTCTAAAAAAGGGGCCAAAACCCCTGGTGAACCCCTATTGAAATAACCCTCATCCAAAAGATATTAGATTGTACTTTTTAAAAAACATCACAAAAAATCGCAAATCTAAAACATTCTGGTACAAACTTGACCCCGAACAAAACTCTTTCATCATAGGTATTTCATGGGGAAAATAATTAGTTTGGTGCTACCTGTAGTGAGACTGGGTTTATGTATATTACATGCAGGTCTAAGGAGAGTGTAGCAATTTTAAAATATTTGATAGAAATTTCATTAAATAAATAAGTACAAAAAGTGATATTTCTAGCTCAAATGACCCAGATTAGGGAGAAAATTGGCCATTTCAATGGTCCACTTGATCAATTCTGCAAATGTTAGCAGGTATACATGGTAAGGTAAGCTTTAAAGGCATCTTAAGGCCTAAATCATATAGTCAATAGGTGATTATTTATTCAAACCATTATATTGCACCTAAAGTAATGTGCTTGAGGAAATTGAAGGGGTGGGGGACAGGGGTGGAGTGGGGGAAGGGGGGTGAAGAACAGTAATTTTTCTCTGGGCCTAACTTAAAAGCTATCATTAGCTGTGGCTCTCCTTAAAATTCTGTTCCAGCCAGTTTAAACCAAAAACCTAAATATTGTGACTAATATAACCAATTATCCTCCCTAAAATAAACCTCTTGCTAAGTGATTGACAGTTCATATGGCATGCATGTAATGAAACACTTTGTTTACCTAAACGGTCAGTTAGGGTTATCTAAGAAAACAACGGTTCCCTTATTGCCAGAGCTAGTTACAACTACTGTGTGAACTTTTATGAACTGTATTTACTGTGTGCTATTATTTTCAGACATGTGGTTGTAATTTGAGTAACTGGTGTCTGGAATAATATCAGGAGTGGAACCTGAGCTTAATTGCTTGTGGTTTCAAAATGAGGAAAAAGATAAAAAAATGATAGGGAAATGTCTGGCCCGATCTGCTTAACTTTGACATCGGGTCTGAGTGTTTATTTTTTTAAGGACAGGACCAGCTAATGATTAAAGAACTTTCCTTTATGGAAATAGTCATTTGCTAAAAAAAACTAACCCTAGATTTCATTGAAAGACTGAATTTTGTTAAGTGTTGGTATAAGAAATGGTATTTTCCTTGAAAATAAGTCCTTTTTGATGTATTTTAAGTTTTTTCGCAGTAGGTCTGGCCAATGGTAGCATTTGATTTTCATGAAAATGTATTTCATTGGACTGATAAATGTTCATATCTTCTTTTGGACTGAATTACTCTGTCACCCAGATTGACATAGGTCATCACATGACTAAATTACATTGTTTTAATTGACAAAGGTCATGACTTTGCACTTAAAAGTTGTCATAAAAGTTAGATAACAGTCATTTTCCATGGTCCAGCAAAGCAGAGACTAAATAGGCTTGTTTTGGAGGGCATAGCATACTTGTTGCTGAAGTTAGGGAGAGAGGGGCAGGGTTTTTAAGAATTCTGTTTGTTTTAAAGACATTTACCTCAAGTGAATGGCAAAAGGCTATTTTTCAAAGGAAAAATGTGCTTCCAAGCTATAGAATAGTGCAATTAATGGATCCAATCATATTTTCAGGCAAATTTGCTAATTTGTTTGATATTGATATTCCAAGGGTACGCTTCAAAGTTAGCTCTCATAACATACATGTATACGTAAACGTTTGTAGGAACAACCCCCTAAAAAATCATTTCCCAAGGGAATAGTATTTTCTTACTGTTTTTGTTGGTTTTAATAATAGACCAATATGAGCATATCATACTTGTGCATTTTTCATATCTTACACATTGCAGTCAAATGCTAGTTGTTTTTCTAAACCCAAATGGTCCAATGAAATTTGGGGTCATACAAGGCTGGTGGGAATTTAGTACCGGATCAATGATATAATGTAAGTCTTAAAGAGATCGGAAGAAGTTTGTGCTACTATAGGTAGCACAGAACTAATAAGGTGTTACTCTGCCATCCAAAAATGAGAACCCTTAGAAAAAAAGGCTATTAAAAATATTTTTGAGAGGTGGCATTTCATGAAACAGGAAGCTGAGAAATTGACAATTTCAGGAATGGTAGAGAAAGGATACAAGTAGGTCTTGACTATGCATATCCAAACTTGGCGAGATTTGTTTCAGTAAAAGTTTCATGGGTAACTATTTTACCATAAACCGACAACAAAATTTGAGTGATTTGGTGAAGGTGTTAATCAGACTGCATATAGCGCAGAAGATCTTCCGTGATACTTACGGGAGTAAGGTATAAAAATTAAAGTAATCTGGTGTGCATTTCAATCTGTGGCACACAAATTCAAATCGCTGGTGCACAAATCACAACTCTGGTGCACTATAAATCAATTTTGTACCCCATTTATTAAAAAAACACAAAGTATTTAGGCCAAAACTACACACCTCTTCACTTCAGCCTAAAAAAGTAAAAAATAAGGGCCAAAACCTCTGGTGACCCCCTATCAAAAGTTAGTTATTATACACATCCCTCAGTATGGGTTGACATTGAGACTGCAGTACAAGGGTTGTTATAGATTAGGTACGATTCCTATGTTTTTTTAAATTCATACATTGTAGAAAATTGATTGAAAAATAACTTAGGCTTTTTGGATATTCTGATATCATTTAGTTTAATTAATACACTTTATTAAAACAAAAACTTAATATTTACCTATTTAAGCACCACAACGCGATAAAGTTCTCCAAGATTCATATTTTGGTCGGCATTTTCTTAGTCACCGCACGTTTGTGACGTCCGCAAATAAGTTTTAAAATGTTCCACTAAGCTGCAAGTTGATTTTTTGCTGACAACATTTTTTTTTGTTCATATAATTTGATTAAATACTTTTGGTTAAAAAACACTGTGTACGAAAACATTAAATACTTTTGGTAAAAAAACACTGTGTATGAACACAAATAAATAAAATATTAAGAAAAGCTTAGATTATATAACTGTACTTTATAAGTATCATCTTAATTTTTTCCTTAAATAATTTAAAACATATTACTCCCGCTGAAATGTTATAGCTTCAATGGCAGTCTTTTACACTTTGACCATACTTTAGAGAGCTCATCACATAATTTTTATGGAAAGAAAAGTTGTCCAAAATAATTCAATAAAAAAAAAGTAACTAAAATCACCATAAAAACAGTTTTTGAAGACATCGGCTTCAAACGTTAATTCTAATTATTGTGGGCGAAAAAAAGGTAAAATGCTTTCAAAGATCTTACAACTGGGATTTTCCTATACTTTTAACACCTCGCTTAAAACAATACAGGACGGTATAGGATTTTGTACAACCCTTAAACGGCCAGCCATCACCAACTGCAGCCATACTAACATGGCTGGCATCAGTCAGATGGTACTACGGGGAGTACTAATTAAGAGTACCCTTATCCGAGAGATATTAGATGGTACTTTTTGGAAAACATCACAAAAGATCCCAAATCTAGTATAACATTCTGGTACAAACTTGACCCCGAACTTGATTTTTTCATCATAGGTTTCAATCACAGGTGTTCCTAGCATTATGGCAAGCTATATTACATATATATAATAAGTGACAAGGTAGGTCACCTCCTTCTGCGACTTTCGAACCGTATATTAAAATTCCTTTTTTTGACTACTCGCGAATCTTAATTAGGCTAGGCCTACATTTTTTTTCAACTCACATTTGCGGAGGCTCCCTCTTTATATATGGGCCTATGTAATAAGTATAACGCTAGGAACACCTGTGGTTCCAATCACTAATGTTCCTAGCGTTATGGCAACCTATATACTCAATATAGCCTATGTATTAACTATTAAGTATATATTATAGGTTGCCATAACGCTAGGAAGACCTGTGCTTTTAATGGGGCAAATATTAAGACTTAACGGCGTCGACTAACTTAAGTTTGTGTAGGCCTACACACTGTACTGTTCTTCTTAAAGTTCCAACTTAAAGTTTGAACAATTATAATAAAAGCAACCGTTACTCAAATTCGTCGATTAAAAGTACCATAACTTGAAAAGCAAAGGAAAAACTAATGTAGGCCCTATGTATTTATTTTAACTTACCTGTTTTTTCGCACTCAATTTCTCAAATTTGTGATGAAAGTCATGTGCCCTGTCACATGATCGCTCTACGCAAGTTTTCATTTTTCAGTGCACTTTAACGCACTTTAGATAAAGTGGACGGGTCCGCGAGAATTCTCAAAATATGCCTCAGGCAGTCAGGAACGGTAATCCCAAAGAAGCTAAGCCTTTTGCGCTGGGTGGTCCACAGGGACGGGGGAGGGGGGTGATAGGGGGTGGGGAAGAAAGAGGGGAGACGGGGGGTTTGG
>JAIGNY010002250.1:2660000-2692500 GCA_020152595.1 Chiridota heheva
ATTTGATCCTTTAGTCTCCATGCAGCTCCAACAAGACTGAAAAAATAGAAATTAAAAAAAGGACTGAAAAAAGGCTGGATGCTGCTATCTTACGATGAATGAATGCTGCCTATCAAGAATGGCGTGTGAATTTGTAAATAACTTGTCACCGTAGTATACAAATGTCAACAAAGTCTGAAACTCATTTCAGAAATAAATAAAGAATAAATATCTTTTAATAGTGATTAGTATTTGGTTAAGAATTGTTTTGATCTTCACATTTTGTTCGACCCTTTCCACACTTTTTGACCCAATTTCAGGAGAATTTTTTTCTGTATACCTGTTGGTAACTTAATGTTTATCTAAGTTGATTGTTTGAATTTAAAGGATTAGTTCAGTGGTCAAGCACGTCCATCTTATTTGAAAGAGGACGTCAAAAGAAACAAAATGGTGAAGAAATATCTTATTCCGTTTAGAAGATATTTCAAGTTTAAAGCTCTTGTCTTATCTGTGTAGAAATGACTGGTGTAGGAAGTCTACTATGGAAAGTTGGTGTCCTCATCCCCACATTCTTAGCAATTGTTAATGTATTTTAAAGGAGGTTTAATTTAATTTTTTACTATTTAGATTATTTTCCCTCGAACTTTCTCCAGGTGGTACATTATAAATACCTTTACTAGATTTAGTTTTACTACTTTTCTGACATATCCCATGGTTTTTAAGCCTCAAAATCGCAGGGCAAAATATGATAGAATACATAACGACTTTGAGGAATCTGAGGCTATGACATCACAACTAGTCTGATTTCAGTCGTTTCTACACAATGATACCAAACTTTAAAGTTCGATATCTCCTTAACGGAATAAGAATTTTGAATGGTTTCTTTACTATTTTTTTTTCTTTTGGAAGTCCTTTGAAGTTATAGAAGATAGACTTGCTTGACCACTGAACTCTTTCTTTATAATCAAAATTTTATTCTTTTCGTTAATTGAATTTTTGAACTTCTGCGTGTTTTGATTTTAAAGGAGCAGACGGCCGAAAAGTGAGGGCAGTTTCTTGTGTCTCAAGAATATTCGAACACACTTTTTCTGCACGTGATAGTACTGAAAACATTTGATACGAATGTTCAAATTGATCATAATTATTTCTTATGAGTACTTACGTAATGTTTCAACGACCTAAAATTCAAAAAATAGACCTGTGTTATCTTAAAATTCCTTTTGATTTAGCAGAAAATACGCCCTCACTTTTCGCTCGATAACTCCTTTAAGCCCATTTTGTGTGGGGGAGGGGAGGAGAAGGGGGAGGATCAAAAATAAGAAATCTTTAGAGCGTCGCCCGGAACATAGACCCCTACTGGTCTAACATTTATTATTTAATGAACCCCCCTCCTTCCCCCTCAATATTTCAAGTGGAAATTCATCTTCTACCTGTTTAAAAATGCTTATCTGAGCAGATTTCAGCATGAAAAATTAAAATTTTCTTCTTTTCATCAATGAAGTTTTGGATCTTTGTATTGATTTTCAAACAATTTGGGGCATTAAAAACAAGAAATAATCCGCGCTTCCGGGGGCTTTGCTTCTTGGACCCTTTCAAATGGCCCTTAAGAGAGACATCTTTCCCTGGATCTCTACCCTTGCTTCGTACCAGAACCCCACGATTTATCATGTACACTTAGGAAGTTTCTGTTGATTTTAAGCCATTTTGGAGCATAAAAAAAAAAGCTTAGATATCTTTAGACCAAGTTTCCACAATGAACGCTCCACAATATATATATATATATATATATATATATATATATATATATATATATATATATATATATATATATATATTTTTTTTATAGCAATTGGAACCAGTAGAAATTTGATATTCATCAGAAGAAAAAAAACTTAGAAATCAAGAACAAATAATTCGATCTTGCAAATTACGACAAAAAACGAATAGTTTGTTAAACTTGTTAAGTATGAATGTGAAAACAGCTCAAAATGTTCATATATTCCCTGTATTGATTTTCAGCCATTTTGGCATGTTTGGGGCATCCAAAACAAGAAATCTTCGCCCTCTGAACAAAGAGCTTTCACATATGTGGAAGCTCTTTGCTCTGAACCCCGTCCAAGGATCTCTAACCTTGCTTAACCCATGCAACAGTGCAAAGAACTGATGATTTTTCATTCACATTTTGGACCCTTGTCAGCTTGTGTTGATTTTGAGCCATTTGGGGGCATCACAAACAACTGAACAAGAAATCTTCAAACCAAGGATTCCCTCATGAACGCCTGCACAATTTTGCCTGATTATTCTCAATTTTCAGAAGAAATACGGTATCTCTTCATGCCTGTTTAGAAGGGATAACCTATAGATATTAAATGAGACATAAAGTCTAACATAATCCTTATTTCATATGATAGAATTAAATATAACAAATCTTCTGACCAAGTTTCATACCTCTGAAGCAATCTAACACATTTATTGTAATTAAATGCTACTACTTAATAGTACCGTGGGAGCCGCCATCTTTATTTCAAAACATGCAGATTATGATGTCATTAGCCCGGCAGGATGTTGGAATGCTTTGTATTTCTTTATAATCTACCTCAAGTTTTCTAGTTTATGAAAAATTGTATTTCTTTTGTAAGGGTCAAGGAATTTTTTATGTTCACATGAAATTATCAAAACATGCTGTTGAAACTTTGTGTCACATCATTTTGGCACATTTACAAAGAAATACATTATAATCTTTATGTCCCTATTGGGGAAATTATGTCATCATGCACAATATTGAACAAAATGGCAGCCTCCATGCGTCAATTTCAAACATGAATAACTTGAGATAGTAATACAATCTGCAATTTTGACTTGCTGTTTTTGGAGGTTGGTTAAGATTTGTATCATCTAGAAATTATGATTGAATCAGACTTTATGTCTCCTTTAACAAAAGAATTTTAAATTGTCTCCTTTTGTCCCCTTAAATTTGTTCAGTTTGTGTTGATTTTCGGCCACTCTGGTGGAACGAAAACAAGAAATTTATATGGATCCCTACCAAGGTTTCGCCCTGGATGGCGCCAGAGGCCTTAAAACAAACGGGTAAATGTTGTTTCGTAGTTCCGTGTTTGGAATTTTAGTACTGTTCCCCAAGCCAAAATGTCTGGCGATGATATATCGAATCGGTTTCTAATAACGCGCAATATCATGCGCGCCAGTCAAATCCTTCAGGCTACAGCTCGAAATCAGCGCCCTTGACGGAACCGGGACGTGAAAGGGATAAACACCGCGTTTTCACGCTTTTCTTTTCGAATAGTAATCAGAGAACCAGGCAGGATGTTACGAGCGCCATTCAACCATTGTACTTCTGAATGAGGAGCAGGAGCTGCAAACGACGTACTTTCGCTTTAATATTCGGTGTATCTGTCTGCATAGCTGTGGAAGCTACAGGTTAGACCTGACTGTGGCTTGAACCCGGTACCTCCAGCATCTCAGTCGTGTTTTGTTTTGTTTTTGCGAAAATGAAGGAAATCTTCCGGAAATTGAAGGGGATTTCCAGATTAGCAGCAACTTTTGATAAGAACCAGTGCAATTTTTCCACTTCTCATCAGATTTTTTTTCTTTTGCTCTTCCCCCTCCCTGAGAGGTGACTCTTCTTACGACCCTGCTTGGTGCTTAAGGATTCATTGAGTCTTCTCCCGGCCATCCCATTCAACCTTCTTCTGTTCCCACTTTGTACAGTTACGACCGATCCAAAATTACGCGCGGTACCTGCAGGTGCAATATGCCAGCCTGTTGATTATTGTTATGCAAAGTTTTGATTAGCTTTCAGATTTGTCAGTACGTGTACTGTATTGGTGATTTTGAAAATTAAACAGAGCTGTTTTCAAGTAGTTTTGCATATTGCATGACTCACTATATGCCTATGACAAATTATTGCCGTAGGTCTATATCAATTGCAGGGGAGTTCGGAGGGAGAGACAGGGGGCATGGCCCCCTGAGACTTTTCCGATGATACTTTTTAACCATGAGATAATTTTTAGTCATGTAAATTTTATTTAATTTTAGGAAACTTCATTTATTGTTTGGAAAATTTCTTTCAATGTTTGGGAAATTTCCTTAATCTGTTAATTTCTAATGTAATTTTCTTTAATTTTTTAGAAAATGTTCTTTATTTTGGGGCACTTTTTCTTCGATTTTCGGTAAACTTTCTCCAATTTTCGGGAAATATTCATCAATATTTCGGAATTCTTTTTAAATTTTGGGCAATTTTTTGTTCGATTTTCTGCAAATTTCGGGAATTTTCCTTCAATATTTAGGAATTATTTGTCAATTTCCTCAATTCTCGTGCAATATTCTTCCATTTTTGGGAAATTTTCTTCATTTTGGGGCAATTTTTAAAGTTTCAATTTTCGGAAAATTTCCTTCAAGTTCAATATCCCTTTCAGTTTCAATGTTTGGAAATTCAACTTTCATTCTTTAAAAAAATTCCTTCATTCTTGTATTTGGGAAAATTTCCTTCATTTTGGAGCAATTTTTCTTCGATTTTTGGTTCATTCTCGTGCAATTTTAGGAAAATTTCCTTCATTTTTCACAGAGTTTTCACTCTCACTATTATATTAGCCAACCCCAACCCCATGGCTGCACCACCCAGAGCAAAATGAAAAGAGAAGATTGTCTCCTTGCTGAAACAAGTTAAGTTTTGGGTCTATGCCATAATCCTAGGAAAATGTTGGTACTGCTGGCTGGATGTGAGCATATGGGGTGAAGTGGAAGGGGGTTATTTTAGAATATCAACTGAAAGAATACAACAGGATGTATCTTAAGTTTGATTTTGTGACATTCCCATCGTAAGTCCTTCAATTTCGGTAGGTAAACTTTCTGCCAATGCATGATTAACAGGAAGAATTACAATGTTGGATGAGTTAATGTCAGATTTAAGGCATTGCTGGTCATTTAAAATTAAAGATAGTTGTGACTCCCATGTTTTGTTAAAGGCGATCAGAGAAGGAATTTAGGATCAAAAAGTAAATCTATTGTGAAAAACTGTCTTATGAAAATGGGACAGTGGCTACTAGAGATGTTTTTTCTAGGACAGGGGAGGGGTACTATATAAGGGACTAGGCAGAAGTGAAAGCTGTTACAGTAGAAACATCCAATGTAGGGCTGTTGGGTTTCAACCTTTTTTAGCCGTTTAGGGTGAAAAACTAGAAATAAAGTGTATGCGTGCAAAACGTGTAAAATAATCACACCAAATTTAAGGAGATATTTTTGCTATTTTCTCCCAAAGAAAATATCACATTCAGTTTTCAAAAAAAGGACAGTTTTTAATATTTCAAACAGCACACTTCCTTCATGTTTCGCTGGTGTGTCGTCAAAATAAGGAAGGGGAGGGGTGGGGCATTCAAGATTTCTGAGCTAAATAATATTTTCCCATATTTTACATATGTGGGTCAGCGCTGTATTTTTCTTTACCAAAATATTCCGAAAAAGAATCAAAAGATATTGCAATTCAGAGATGCGATCATAACTGATCATTAAGTACAGTACTTAAATCATCATGTTCTTTTGCTCTTGTCCAGGCACTAACAAAGTAGATACAGAGTCTTCATTATTGTAAATATGTAATACTGATCAATTCAATGGGGATTCACATTCTAAATTCAAGCATTTTAAGGTACAACAAAAACTGCATCAGGATTTTGATGCTTGAGGCAAGAGAGGGGTAGTTTTTGTCTCATGAGGGGGAGGGGGGTGCATTTATTTCTTTGCTGTATGTACTATATACGATGCCCATAAAATAAAATAAATTCTGGGGGCAAGAGGGGGAGCAAAACAATCTTAAAGGGTTCCCTCTGTATTGCTGCCACTATTTATTTTCAAAATCCCAATGGACATTGGGGACAGATTTCCATGTCCCCAAAGAAATTACAGCCCTGTAACAGGGAGATGTCCCTGTTTGTATTGAGTCTCACATACTTTATACTTCCTAACCCAATGATACAATCATTTCAATGGCAAAGCTAAAGATTCAAGCAACTGTTAGAGGGAGAAGAATCAACCAAAGAAAACAAACCACTAATGGTGACAACAAATTGGTATTATTTGCTGAGAAGACAGCCCTTTGATTGTGAGAGCAAATCTCCTATGGTCAATATTCTTAAAAGCAAAAGTTATTTTCTCACAAAAACAATTAAATGCATGTATAAATTCACCCTAATAGCTTCTATGCAGCTAGAAAATTAGAGGGTAAAGACATTTTGCAATAACTACAAAGGGGGAAATATAACCATTTGAGTAAGCCTGGGGGTGGCCTCCTCGTACCTCCACCAATAAAACAATAGTAAATTAAAATTGCTGCTACTATCAAGCCACACAATTATTTTTAGGTAGGAAATTGTATTATCATACTCATAATTTCTTCATCATTTTCCAGTCTAAAACACTGGTACAGAATGAGTTGTTCACTGCTCTGCAATGTGAAACAAAGATGTCCAATATGATGAGCATTTAAAAGTTTGAAAAAAGAGACATTTTGGAACTTGTTACAATTCATGATAGCCATTACAATGGCAAGCAAACTTACAGGTAGCACTAACCATTATAGGGCTCCAAGTTAAACAAATGAAATTTGTCACATATGCCTGAGCAGGAAGTATCTCTGGCAATGACACTAAATCATCTTTCCACCTCAACTCTTTTCCTGTTGTGGTACTTCTTGCTGTGATGATAGGTGAAGACGTCTTTCCAGGGAGTGTGGTACTTCTTGCTGTGATGATAGGTGAGCACGTCTTTCCAGGGAGCTGGATCTTTTACAGCTCCCTGGTCTTTCTAATGCATTTGATGGCTGGACACACATCTATGATATTAACAGTAGCTGGATATGGAATCAACTTTTAGTAAAAAATTGCATAAGGATGCTAAAAAACTGCTCTCACTTTTATTTCTTGTGCTGTTTCAAAGTACATGCAGCTTTACGTCTGTTTGGCATCAATTCCAATAGCTACTTCATAGAGCGAACATACAGCACACATTTACCACGCACCTGTCTGAATCTACTTCTGTCCCAGGGACATATTTCCCCTTCACGGACTGGGAAAATGACATAATTTTCTTGCATGAAGTTGGAAGACAACATTTAAAAAACTGTATAGTTGTTTTTGTTTTTTTTAAATAAAAGTGGGGAAGTCTCCAGGAATTTCAGTCTGTTCTGCCCAACTACAGCTTGAAACCAGAATGAATTGCAGCTATACCAAATGTTAAATTCTCTACTGTGACATTTGAAAATCCTGATTCCTCAATCATATATGCAAATTCTTCCTGCAGTAAAAAAAAAGAAGGAAAAGTGGTCTTATCTAGATATACATGTCTGCATTGAGGAGAGAAACAACTTTATTTTCAATTTTCATGACAAATAAATATACAAAGTTCACAACACCAAGATGGTAATGTGACAAAGAACTCAACAAAAAAATTGCCTTCTCTTAAAAAGAGTTGTCTCCCTCAAAATTGGATATAATTCCTGAATTAAGAGCGATGTACATCCTATGCAGTTAGTATAACATTGTATACCATTGAACACTTTAGTAAACTTAACCAGAGATATTGTGCTTGTACAAACAGAACTTGATATTTATCATTGTTTTCCCTGCTTACTATTGAAGTAAAAACATTTTTATTGACTGTAAACTTTTTAACATAAAGATAAACTACAAAAGCAGCATTTATGCAAGTATTGATTTCTTCAAATTTACACAAATACTAATAGGCCAATTAAAAAATGAAATGTTGAAACAAAATGTAAACTGCCAACATTCTAATCACAAAAATGGCTTTTAAAACAAAATAGCAAATGTAGAAATATTGTTAATGTTTTATTCTTTTTCTGATGCCAATTGTTGTGATGTGAAATGATGATACCCTTAAGTGTGTATGAAAGATATATTCTAAAGACAAATTATCAATAATAAATTAATTCTTACAATAATAATCAATAATAAATTAAGAATATGCCAGTTTACCTGATCAGGAAATTTTCTGATACTCTCTACAAGGTATTGATATGAATGCCAGTCCCCAGCTATTACCTGACCTAAGACAGGGATGACTTGGAAGGAGTATGTGTCATAAACACTGTAAAAAACAGAGAGTTAAGAGTGAGTGATTGCTTACAAAGAAGAGGAGCAAAATATGTCAAATAGGATTCTTTTAGATAAGGCCCCGAGAAACTGGTAATTGTAACAAATTTTACAATTTCTTATTCTGACATTTTGTGTTATTTTTTAGCCCCCAAAAATGCTGAACATTTTTTATTTTGAAATTTTACTGTAATAATTTTGCAGAAATATCGGGAAAAGGTCGAATCAGAAAATTCTTTGCCACATGGGAAAGGTCTAGCAATGCTACTGAAATTGAAGTAAAAAAGATCTTTTTCCAGAGGTAAGGCGGGGTTGAGTGGGGGATGTAAGAGAGTATGTAGCTCAGTTGGTAGAGCGCACGGCTGAGATGCTGGAGGTACCAGGTTCACGCCCGGTCAGGTCTAACTCATTTTCCATAGCTATGTAGACAGATGCGCCAAACATCATGCGGAAGTACGTCATCTGCAGCTCCTGCTCCCCATTCAGCTGTTGAGAGAAGTGGCAATGGTTGAATGGCCCTTGAGACATTGAGCCATCAGTCCCAATGGTAGGACACTCACACCCTACTTGGCTTTCTGAACACTTCTCTTCGTCCACTTCCGACCTGGTCAATATTCATGTTCATTCATTCATGCATGAATCAACCCTAATAATTTCATGCTGGTTGCCTTTTATTCACATTGCATGATATTGTGACCTTCTTCTCTGTCTGGTTTGTCCAAAATTGTCCAACAATTGTGCCAAAAAATTACCCTTGTGTTTTCAGAGTTGTGGACATTTGTCTCCCACCCATCCCATATGCTCGGTGGTAGTCCAAAGGAGTATTGAAGGAAGAATATACAGCAGACTTTATAAACACAGACATGCTTTCTTCATTTGATTCTTTAGCTCACACAGTAATGTTTATGTAGCTGCTGCTAGGAGTACACATACATGCATTATGTTTCAAAGAATTGCAAAAACAGATAGAACGTATCAAAATGGTCAGAGGACTAAGCATAAATAGGGTACCAAAATTGCTCAAATTTGTACATAAAATTCAAATTGCATTTAAATTTGTTATCATATGTCCAGTTGAATTTTATTCTGCAAATGACCTAACATTTATATTTTGGCAAAAAGATTACTTGCACAACCAAATAGCACTACTTCAAAGTTAAAAGGTACCTACCTTTTCACTAATGGGTTCTTAACATCACTGAACTCAAGACATAGAAATCTGCCTCCAGGCTTCAATACTCTGTATGCTTCATCTAAAGTCTAACCAAAAATACAAAAGTTAGCGAACTATAATTGTACAACTTGAGAATGAGAATGTGGAAAGTGAGGTGAGAGAGACCAAAGTGTATAAGAGGGTGAGAGAGACCAAAGTGTATAAGAGGGTGAGAGAGACCAAAGTGTATAAGAGGGTGAGAGAGACCAAAGTTTATAAGAGGGTGAGAGAGACCAAAGTGTATAAGAGGGTAAGAGAGACCAAAGTGTATAAGAGGGTGAGAGAGACCAAAGTGTATAAAAGGGTGAAAGACCAAAGTGTATAAAAGGGTGAGAGAGACCAAAGTGTATAAGAGGGTGAGAGAGACCAAAGTGTATAAGAGGGTGAGAGAGACCAAAGTGTATAAGAGGGTGAGAGAGACCAAAGTGTATAAAAGGGTGAGAGAGACCAAAGTGTATAAGAGGGTGAGAGAGACCAAAGTGTATAAGAGGGTAAGAGAGACCAAAGTGTTTAAGAGGGTAAGAGAGACCAAAGTGTATAAGATAAGTGAGAGAGACCAAAGTGTATAAAAGGGTGAGAGACCAAAGTGTATAAGAGGGTGAGAGAGACCAAAGTGTATAAGAGGGTGAGAGAGACCAAAGTGTATAAGAGGGTGAGAGAGACCAAAGTGTATAAGAGGGTGAGAGAGACCAAAGTGTATAAGAGGGTGAGAGAGACCAAAGTGTATAAAAAAGTGAAAGACCAAAGTGTATAAAAGGGTGAGAGAGACCAAAGTGTATAAGAGGGTGAGAGAGACCAAAGTGTATAAGAGGGTAAGAGAGACCAAAGTGTATAAGAGGGTAAGAGAGACCAAAGTGTATAAGATAAGTGAGAGAGACCAAAGTGTATAAAAGGGTGAGAGACCAAAGTGTATAAGAGGGTGAGAGAGACCAAAGTGTATAAGAGGGTGAGAGAGACCAAAGTGTATAAGAGGGTGAGAGAGACCAAAGTGTATAAAAGGGTGAGAGAGACCAAAGTGTATAAGAGGGTGAGAGAGACCAAAGTGTATAAGAGGGTAAGAGAGACCAAAGTGTATAAGAGGGTGAGAGAGACCAAAGTGTATATAAGTGAGGGTGAGAGAGACCAAAGTGTATAAAAGGGTGAGAGAGACCAAAGTGTATAAAGAGGGTGAGAGAGACCAAAGTGTATAAGAGGGTGAGAGAGACCAAAGTGTATAAGAGGGTGAGAGAGACCAAAGTGTATAAGAGGGTGAGAGAGACCAAAGTGTATAAGAGGGTGAGAGAGACCAAAGTGTATAAAAGGGTGAGAGAGACCAAAGTGCATAAGAGGGTGAGAGAGACCAAGGTGTATAAGAGGGTGAGAGAGACCAAAGTGTATAAGAGGGTGAGAGAGACCAAAGTGTATAAGAGGGTAAGAGAGACCAAAGTGTATAAGAGGGTAAGAGAGACCAAAGTGTATAAGATAAGTGAGAGAGACCAAAGTGTATAAAAGGGTGAGAGACCAAAGTGTATAAGAGGGTGAGAGAGACCAAAGTGTATAAGAGGGTGAGAGAGACCAAAGTGTATAAGAGGGTGAGAGAGACCAAAGTGTATAAGAGGGTGAGAGACCAAAGTGTATAAGAGGGTGAGAGAGACCAAAGTGTATAAGAGGGTGAGAGAGACCAAAGTGTATAAGAGGGTGAGAGAGACCAAAGTGTATAAGAGGGTGAGAGAGACCAAAGTGTATAAGAGGGTGAGAGAGACCAAAGTGCATAAGAGGGTGAGAGACCAAAGTGTATAAGAGGGTGAGAGAGACCAAAGTGTATAAGAGGGTGAGAGAGACCAAAGTGTATAAGAGGGTGAGAGAAAGTGTATAAGAGGGTGAGAGAGACCAAAGTGCATAAGAGGGTGAGAGAGACCAAAGTGCATAAGAGGGTGAGAGAGACCAAAGTGTATAAGAGGGTGAGAGAGACCAAAGTGTATAAAAGGGTTAACGTTTTGATGAAAGGATGATCATGATGGCCAAGCATGTCCAAATAAGAAAGAGGACAGAAAAGAAGGTAACAAAATTATCCAAAAATGTTTTTTGTAAACACGATTTTCAAGGTGAAAGGTTTTTAATGTGTTCTACTAACTGAAATCAGACAAGAAGTAGCACCACAACCCTAAAAGTTTTTGTGTATTTTTCATCAAACTAAAGCTTAAATATCTAAGTGGAAGAAAGAGAACTGATATTCGCCGACTGACAAATCAACTACATAATTATCCTATGTATGCCGAAATGTGAATCATTTTCACTTAGCTTAAACATGAACAAGTGTATTGTTTTATCAGTCTATGAAGAAATGTGTATCATTGTAAATTAATTTTGCACTACACTGTAGCTCGAAAAATGAACAGACTTTTGCGTTCAAACTTTCAAACCTTTTTCTGTACACCAAACAAATCAAAACAAGACCTTTAAAGTAAACTTTGTGAATTTTGAGAGGTACTATACCTTTTGGACCTCTGTGACATTTCTGATTCCGAAAGCTATCGTGTAGGCATCTACAGAGTCTGATTCCACTGGCAGCACCTCAGCATTCCCCTCTAGCCAGGATATACCTACAGAGAGAAAAGACATCACTCAGAGGTCTGTAGACAACCTATGGGTCTAAGGCCTTAAAACAAGAGCTTAGAGTTCTGCGGAGAACATTTTAAATTAAATAATTATAATTTGAGTTTCTGATTAAAGTTTGGTCATTTTTCGATATATGCAATGTGGCGTTTGATTGGGAAATCTTTACAAAATTCTATCAATATTTATCTAAAATTTGGTCATTGAAAATGAACTGAACTAAATTTTTTCAATTTTGTTTGCTCAAAGAACTGTAGTGAATGATAACAAATCACAGGATTTACACAAGGACACAGAGAAGTCTGGTCTTTACATAAAGTTGCACTTCTAAAAACTTGATCTTATTTACCCATGAAAATTTTGAATGCTCTCAAATTGACCAATTTATTACTGATTTTGAAAAAAGTTACTTCGCTGTTGCCTCTATTTGTCCTCCCCTCTAGAGTCATTAAAAAAATCACTGTTACATAACAGCAAGAATTATTTTGCTGTCTAATAGCTTTTGACCCTAAAGTTATCACTGAATCTGCCATTATTTTGATTGTATTGATCCATTTAATTTAAAATTTAAAAGTCCTGTTTTACCTGTAAAAAATCCTCTGTTGGCTGCTCTCCTTCTGCCAACCTCCAACATATTTTTATTGATATCACACACGACCACATGAGACTCCATCTCATCTATACTTCTGTCACTTTCCTCCTCTGTATTTCCCTCCTTTGGCCAGTCATGATGCCTCTGAAGACGTGACGGTACACTAAGGTCCAGAGATTGAGACTCTTTGTACTTAACAAATTGCAGAAACCTAAAAGCAATATCCCCTGTGTACAAAAAGAATGACAAATTTAGGTTTGATACAGAGTTATGGTTTACATCTATGTATAATCAATAATAGTCATTTTGTTAGTGATTGAACATGTGCTATAGTGATGAGATGGCATCTAGGAATAGATAACACTGGAGTGATGGTTACTGTTTATTCTTGAAAAGTCAGTTAAAAATCAACCTTAACAGCAGTAAAACTATTCTAACTGTTCTATCATGAAGTAACAAATAAAGAAGATTGCTACATCAAAAGGGAGGGTTGAACAGTGGCATACACGACAGGGGCAGGGAGCAGACTGCCCCCAATTGTTTGTGGTAACCAAAGATTCGGGTGAGCTTGCCGACCCCCTCCCAATGAAATTGCCCTGTACACTAATGCCCATACCCTCCAACCTTGGTAAGCCTAAGATCAGATCATCTTGTCTGTTCAATTCCAATTTACTTGTCTGCCCCCTCTAACCAGCAATGTAATTGAAGTGATCAGGTTATTTAAATGAATATTCATACATGATTTGTGACCCAATGTTCATTTCTAGCACAGATCACATTGAACTGGAAAATTTCACAAGAAATCAGATACATTAAAAGTCTTTACAATAGGAAACAGTGAATTTTTAAACTATGCAATGACATTAAACAGTCACAAATTAAAGATCGATCGTTGGTCGCGAAACACCTGTACGTGCAGAGGCGTGTATAGTTGATTACTCCCTTGTTAAAAAAGGTGCTGCGTGAAATTGCATGAACTTGTAAATACACCATCAATCTCTATCAAATTTTAAACATTCTTTGTAAAAATTTAGAATGGATTAATAGTATTTCTCGCCAAATTAATGAAGATGGGACCCAATTTTCACTGTGTTCCTCATATAACAAATTTCATGAGTTTTTCCAAGCTCTATAGGTTCAGATCAATGATTCAATTATTGCAGTTTGCACCCACCCCCTCCCCCTTTTCTTCTGTGCATCCGCCTCCACACTCTCTCCGTCTCTAGGAAAGTCAAAATCTGTATGCAAGGTCTTATAAAAATCATGCTGAAATCCCAACGGCAGATTGCAAAAATCTTAATATTAAATTGCTCCATAGGCTAATGGAGTTGAATATCACAAACTAGAACTGTCAGAAGGATAGTATGCTTGACTATTCAAAGCTAGTATAGAGAGTGGGCTTACAGAAGGAAGTACTGTATATACAGAAATAGATGATTTCAAATTACTTGAGCTTTGAAAGATGCACTTACATTTTCATTTGCACTGCAAGCTTCAGAATATCTTTGAGTTTTCCCACATATTTTTAGACAAAAAAAAGCTCAAGGTACCTCACCTAGTAACTCAAAACACATGTAAAACTTAGCAGTCTTTATAACTACAACACCTCTTTTAGTACTATCAATTGAATAACAAAGAAAGGAGAGGTCCTGACTTGTCAATGTCAATGAAAAAATGCCATTCAACCCTCTTTCCAACCTGTACCGTCCCCCAACCCCTACATATTCCCAGAACTACATCCTGGAAAATATGGGTGTCAAGCAAAGTCAAGCAGCATAAACAAATGTACAATAACATTAAAGCAAAATTATGCGAGTCAATATTGCTTAACGTATGACTAGACATTGGAAATGATACAAATCCCCTCACTGCTAATAATGCATATGGCAGACTGTCCCACATTCCATCCCAACTTGTCCCAAATGTCATCCCAGGTCTATACTATACTCCTTGCAATTACACCTGAAAACCAGATACTGTATGTCATTCCACCACTTGCATGACCCACATGCCATCACAACTGAAATCCAGACGACATCCCACCACATGTCATTCCGCCCTGTCTCACATGTCAACCCACCCTGTTCCACATGCCAAGCCACCCTGTTCCACATGCCAACCCATCCTGTTCCACATGCTAGCTCACCCTGTTCTACATGCCAATCCACCCTGTCTAACATGCCAACACATCCTGACCAACATCCCACTGCACCCTGCCCTACAGTACATACAATTCCACCCTGTCTCACATGACCTCATCCGAATTCCTTCAGCTACTTTATCATCATATCATCTTCTACCCCACATTCTGCTTATTGTTTATATTTCCCAAACCCTTGATTTAACATTCTTTAGAAGCGAGGAACCTTTTATTCTTCTTTATTCATGGCAAGACAAACATTTTGATTGCTATTCATGTCAGTAATGTCAATATCATAACAAAACTAGAAATGTGAAGTTTGTAAGTCATAAGCCATATATTTTTGATCTCAGGTCAATCATTATGCAGCAAATGCACACTATACCTCACCATTAAGTGTGAACAATGCTCTTCACATATACTGTACAATGATCTTGACTTAGACTATGATCATTTGTTCAAGCAAAATCATCATACCCTTTTAATTCAAGAGATACCACATATACAAATACAAATATTTTCATTGCTATGCAAATAGGCAAATTATTATGCCCACACAATCCTCCAATTATTCTTAACTGAACAGTACCAATGCCCTCTACCACTGAACCAAATAGCATGTTATTACCTCAGGTTAAATATTTTGTATGCAAGTCTATTGTTATACAAATAACCGACTTAATATGCACACTACACCTCACCATTGAGTATAGACAATGCACTTCACATATATGATCATTTGTGTAAAATAAAATCCCGAATCCCACTTTAATTTAAGAGATATCATAGATACAAATATTTTCATTGCTATGCAAATAAGCTAATCACTTATGCACATACAACCCCAAATCATGCTCATTTTTAAAGTACCCATGTCCTCTACCCCTGTGCCAAGTTACATGAATGTACATCATTCAGAACTTAAAAGTTATGAACTCATGAATGTTAAACATTTTGTATAAAAGTTTATTGTTATGCAAAAAACCTAATAAATATGCACACTTCACCTTAACATTAAGTGTAGACAATGCCCTTCACTTATATGATCATTTGTGCAAACAAAATCCCCACATCCACTTTAATTTGAGAGATATCATAGATACAAATATTTTCATTGTTATGCAAATAAGCAAATTAGTATGCACACACAACCCCTAATCATGCTCACTTGAACAGTACCCCTATTCCAAGTTAAATAAATGTACACCATAACTTAAAGTTATGAAAACTTTAACCAAAAACTTTACCGAAAACTTTAAGCTAACAAATATTTTCATTGTTATGCAAATATGTTAATTAGTGTGCACACACAACCCTCCAAACATGCTCATATGATCAGTACCCATGTCCTCTACCCTATGCCAAGTCACATGAATGTACCCATTCAAAACTTCAGTTATGAAAACTTTAATCAAAACTTTACCCGACGCCGATGCCGGGGGTAGTAGAATAGCTCTACTATTCTTTGAATAGTCTAGCTAAAAAAGGAAAAAGGACTAGAAACTTTGGAAGAAATGCAAATGCAATGAAATCTTCCAAGAGCCACTTAAATAACTAGAATTATAGCACTCTGCAGAGTGCAAACCTCCACCCCTATTCATTTCCCACTGGAATACAATCTACCTCAGAAACTCTCGACCCACCAAGTTATAACCCCAAACAATCTCTTTCTCACTGTTGATCCTTATTGCCATTTACATTGTAAACACTTGAAGATCATCACTTGTGATCATTGTTTTTAGTTTAATTCAGGCAAAGTATTCATTGTTTGAGCTCTATACATGGTAAATTCATTGAATAATAACTACAACTGAAGATATGCTCTATACATGGTAGATTCATTGAATAATAACTACAACTGAAGATAAATCATGTTAGTAAAGATACTGCACCTCCTAAATATGTCTGATTGCTGACCCGAGAATTTGCTGCATCACTTCAAAGAATTATGATAGATGTTTAAGAGACAAAGGATTAGCATAAGAAAATACCAAGGTTGCTCGGTAATACATCACAAGTTTGCATACTGATTCCTGAGATTTCAAAATGCTGTAATATGGTCAATAGGCCTATTAAACTGAAATGTTTTTCTATTTTCATAGACCTTGAAGGAATATTCCCATGTTTTTAAAGTAATATTCTCATGTTTTTAAGTAATATTCTCATGTTTTTAAACAAATATTCCCATGTTTTTTTGTAACCTTTCATAAGAGAAATTTTTTAGAAACAATTTAGTACAAAAATCATGTTGATATGTTATTCCTACCAAGAGATATTTAAATTTGACGGTTCACAAAATATGCTAATAAACAAATAGAAAAAGGCTCAGTATGACATCACAGCAACACATTCTCCCACAAAGCTGATGTATTTCATTAAAATCTATCATCCTTTTTTATTAGTAAAACTTGCTAGAAAAATCAATTGACTCAGGTATTTATATACATTGCCAAATATACCCTACAACTTTCGGAAAATTGTTCTTATCATACAGAAACAACCAATTAACCTTCAAAGAAATACATAAACATTTGCAATGGAATTGCCTCTATGACATCATCAAGCAGTAATTCATCATACTGTACATAAACTTTAAAATGCAATTGGGAAAGCTTTAAAAATCCATATCTCCTGAACGGAGTATGATCTCAACCTGATTTCTGTACCAAATTGGCTCTAAAAGTATGCTTTTTCAAATAAAAGTTCACAAAAAACCATGGGAATATTTCTTTCAAGTAAAACCTCTACCTGTCCATATATCTTAAACTCGATGATCATGGACACTACTATTTCAGAGAAAAAGTAACAAGTAAGTTATTGTATATTTTTTTAACAAAGTAATCAAATCAACTCTTTTCTAAATTTGTAACTTAATCTAAAACAGAAGATTAAATTTCAAAGATCATTGTTGTGTTACCTGTCCCACCAGCAACATCTAATAACTTTGTTCCAGGTGGAGGGTTTAGCCTCTGCATGAAGATATCTTTCCACAATCTGTGCACGCCCAGACTCATTGCATCATTCATTTCATCATACTTGTCAGCAACATTTGAGAAAACTTCATTTACTGCAAAGAGTAAAATGTACAAGAAAATAATGACCATAACTAACAAGATTTCTTACCCTGGACGACCTAAACAAAATCTGCCAATTGTCTCCAAGAGGCAGGAGCAAAATTGCACACAATGGGTGATTCATTATACAATAAATTTGATAAACTTAGGTATACCTTCTGCCATATCGACCTACAATAGATTTCATCATATTTGATCACTCTACGATTCGCATGTTGTGTGCTTGTGCTAGTGTAGTAATGGAATCATTTACCATCGTTTGGCCATAATTTGTTTCACTTTAAACCATTTCTGTATGCTGACATTGTGTGATTGCTGCTGTTTACTGATCTGGGGCCTCACGAAGGCTATGGTTTTTCCTATGCACGTCATTGGAGATAAAAGACAAACTTTTTTGGCAGAACGTCTTAACTTTACACAACTTCCCAAAAAATATTCTTCACTAAAATACTAAAAATCTTTATCACTAGGTTCACAATAAATTTATTGTTTATCCACAAAATAATCCCGTATGAAACTTACTTGAAAATGGTAGAATGTATCTATTTTCTGTCAGTCTTGTGTACTCGATGCGAACAACAATTCGGCCATTACTTTAAAGTAGAACTAAATTTTGTTTATTATTCATGAGGTCAAAGTTCAATACAAATTATTTAGTTGTTAGTTGAATCTATTTAAACGTGCATGAGTTGTTAGCCAATCAGCTGAACGACAACCATAGAAGTAATATGACATCAACATAAACAACACAAGCCTAACATGAGTGACAGAAACTTCAAAGGTCCGACTAGGAAAAACAATTTTGTCGAAACAAGCAAAAAGGGTGTTCTAATTTTGTCTTTTAGAGCACTAAGACAACTTAAAAAAACTATGTATCAGAATTAAAGCAAGAAAGGTGCATAATATGGTAAGATAGCAAGCTTGGAGCGAATTTCACCCCATTGACCATGGGCAGATTAACGTTCAGCACACCTCTACTTTATGTATGGAAAGTGTAATAACCCACTGTACACGCCACCAGTATGTCAAAAAAGTGGCTGCCCACATTGCTAACATTGGGGATTCCAGTTGCGAGAGTACAATGTAGCTCAAGCGTAGGTACATATTGCTGCTGGGAAGAGTAAAAGTGGGATTCTCATGTGGCATGCATTTTGATGGGAAACCTGTACTTATGTATATGCCAATTTCTGACTGAATTTTGACCAATCAAAGGAAATTACATGGAAGTTGGAAACACACACTCTTGATAAGATTTTGCAACCTACATTACAAGATTGCCATAGAAAAAGATTTGTGACCTGCTCAAAGTTTGTGGCAATGTTAATACCACTCTCGTATTCAAATTCGCTTCCCTGCACTAGCTTGATTGCTGCATAAAAAGATAACATTATGTTGTGTTTAAGGTTCGCACTGAAAATGTGTGTGCATCTAGCACATATTCTGCTTTTAAATTGGGTTACATATCACCATATGAGACCTGTAGGCCCTACATTTGTATGTGGCCCCCAAGCAGATATCTTAATATGATATCGCAATGTTGAAAGTTCATCACATACTTTGAACGGCGTATTTATGAATTTTTGGCGAATTTGGCATATAAGTACAGAAATTAAGCTGTGAAGAAAATGGTGCAAAACTATCGTGTACAAAAAACAAAACTTTCCAGTATGGGAAATGGCAGCACTTGTACATTAGGGTCATTAGTGCTAGGCTCAGTTTTATTTATTTTCAATTTTTATTTAGTAAGCGTTAGTGTTATTTTTGATCAGGCTGGTCCAGGCTTTATTAAACTATCTGAACTTCATTATTTCTAAATTATATGGTATGAAGATGGCAAATAAAATTTGTTTGACTCTAAACTTGTTCCTCGCAGGGCGTGTTCATTTAATTTTTGCTAACTGTATTCACTGGAAAGTTTATTTACCATAAACATCACCACCACCCCCTCTCCCTCCTCCCCACCTCAATAAAGTCTAATTTTTGTCCCATTTATTTTCACGACTGAGGGAATTTTTTAATATTTTTTTTAACTTAGAGAATAGACAATTTAGTATAAGATAGTTAGTATGTGGTAGTACATACACGCTCACATGGCAGTGACTTCTCACTTGTATGTATACGTACTATTACTGCATGCTGTATATTACACATGCACAGGCGCTATGTCGGTGTATACAATGTAATGCTACATTTGAAGGCCAAGTGTGGTCAATTCAAATGATTATAATTGGGGAAACTAAAATCGGACCCTGGATTGGGCCGAGGTATTATAAATTATATAATCGAATAAATCAGAAGAACAAGTGCCGAAAAGGTTTATATATTTCACAGAGGGTACAAATAAGCCTAATAAGTGGTTTTCTTCCCTGAGAAGTGGGGTGATGTGCAGAGGTTGAAAACATACTTCCGCCTCCTCACATTTTTGACTGAAGGGCTAAGTCCCCCAGACTCCCTCTGCTTCCTACCCCCTTGCTTGAATGCTCCAAGAGAATGTACCAGACATCCAGCTTTGGCCTCCTTTTTACTTGCAGCATGTATAGACTACACACTTTTACCTCGCATCGTTAACGCATTTACTTCACAGTACATTTATACACCAATTGGAAGATTATTTTTAATGGGAGAAAAAGAAGAAGAAGAAGAAGGAGGAGACGAAGAAAGCGTGATATCAAAAATTTGTCGCGGAACTACCAATTAAAGTTGTACATATAAAATGAAAATCCTAACCTTTTCTACTTTTCTCTGTCTTTGATACATTTTCGTAACCGAAATGTGTTACATCTTCTTCATTTACAGAAGATGAGAATTTTCTTGAAGTTCGTGATCGCCTTATCATCCGTGCATATGTCCCGATGTGGGCATTTCTTAAGAATGTAAACACCTTGGAAGTTGATAGCACTATGGAGGCTGCCATTTTGATTCGGTCGCGCATATAGCTAGCTATAAGTATAATAGGCAATTGCCCGTTTCTTGAAAAGGTTGCATGAGACTAGTGCGCAGGCGCGCTTTTGGTGAGCGACAGATCTTGTTTATTTTGGGGCATTACGTAGTTGGTAGGTTCGGAACAGCTGGTTCTTTTGTTTAATTTACTTAAAATTGGTGGCTTTATTTAAGTGTCATGACACGATTGATTGTTATGCTTAGGAAGTTTAAGGTATCCGCGGGAAATTTGGAATTACTTTTTGGCAATAAATTCGAGGGAGAGTTTTCAAGGTTAAAGCAAAATGAAAGTTATTAAAATGTAAAAAGTGGATTATTTCAATGTTATTACTATGGAGAACACAGGCCTGATACTATCTTCCCTGATTAATTCAGGGGTTACACAGGGCTGTGAAAGTGAGGGTAAGGGGATGGGGTGGAGGGGATGGAGGGGGTGAGTGGGAAATTTCTTCCTAATTTTACATTTTTGTAAATTTGTTGGGCTGCCTGTCAAACTACAGGTCCTAGTCCAAGGGGGTAAGGAACTAGAGGAAGACTACGTGTTCTTAAAACATAGCCTAGAATGTTAAGCCTGTCAATTGTTGCTAGTTCAGATTTCGTTTTATGGGGGAAAATAAGGGGAACTTTTCCATTTATGTTTTCTATTACAAGGTTGGGCGTATGCAGTAATTAAATGGTTCATGGAAAACATCTCAATGTAGTTGGGCTCCTAATTTATGCCTTGAAATGTGTGACTCACCGGTGTGGCTCACCGGTGTGACTCACCGGTGTGGCTCACCGGTGTGACTCACCGGTGTGACTCACCCGGTTTGACTCACCCGGTGTGACTCACCCGGTGTGACTCATCCAATGTGACTCACCCGGTGTGACTCGCCCGGTGTGACTCGCCTGGTGTGACTCGCCCAGTGTAACTCGCCCAGTGTGATTCATCCGGTGTGACTCACCCGGACAAGGTGAGCCGTTGCACCAAGATTGGTGACCAACACTCAGTCACTTATGTGGCTGACATTTTTTTTTAAATGACTTACCCCAATCACTCGCCTCTGTACAAAGTAAATGGGTCTGGAGAAAATTGACTCATAACAGAGTCACTCTGGTGACTGACAATTTGGTACGATAACACACATGTGGTTGTGAGACACTTTTTTATATGTCTATGAATCACATTTAACTGACATTGCCGGGGGGAGTAGGTGCGGGTCATATGACTGACAAGTACATTAAGCTTAGTTAGAGAGTCTCTGCCCTAAAGAAAAATTTGAATAACCGAAATTGAAATGGCATAGGCCTTGGCCTATTCACACAAGCACTTTGGATTGATATAGGTCTACCATGTATAAAATTTACTCGTACTGCATTTGACATTTGGATGGGATAACATAGAAACAATACACTATTTCGGCATGTATTGTTGTAGATTCGAGTTCCCATAGCCCCAATAAAAATAAACAAAATTGAATTGTACGGAATAACAAGTGTTTACATTTTTCACTCGCATATACCAGAGCAGCTGATTGATGTTAAGTACATGCAATGGAAAAAGCTATTGAGCTTGGTGAGGCTCAGAACAATTTGATTATCCCTTATACTTTCATAGCAATCTCTTCATTTGATTAAACTTGACAATGTCCGCTTGTCATGGGGTGATGTTCCATGTCACTTAGGGGTAGGCCTATATCGCCTCTTGTCCGATCACCATTGCAGAAAATAAACTTTGATGTGCGTTAGTGTGACATACATACATATGGTTGTATGCTTACTGTGCAAGGTTAGGAAACTTTTGGAATGCTTAAACATTGCATTGAAAACAAAATAGGTCTAATGTTGTGTCTTTCAGAACTTGTATATGTACAATATTACAGACAAAAAGTCAGGAAAAAATACTTCTTTGCATTTTCAAAGTATAATTCAGCAATGGTTTGTAATATGTTAAATGGAATGGCATAATATAGTGCTAACAAATTAAATATATTCATACATTTCATGTGTCTTATATTTGGCCTACAGATTGCTTTTGGTCATCATAAACATCTAGTTTGGTGAAACTTGGTAATTTTTTTAAATTTTTTCTCTTTCAGCTCAACAAAAAGACAAGCTATGTCATTTCGGACAGCATTTGCAAGTATGTATCTGTGACAGCTGATGTGACTGTAAAAGTTTACAGAGGTGCTAAAATAAATGACATAGCTGATGGTTAGTCTGCGGTATATTATTGATTTTGCAAAACATAAGTACATGTTCATTTTGATGTATAATTAAGTAAAAGATTGCTGATAAAGTATTTTGAAGTAAAGTAATTAACTAAAAGATTGCTGATAAAGTACTAAGCTTGTTCCTATTTTAAACAACACAAAGTTGAAAGTGGTTCTAATAACAATGATATCAAATTCCAATAAAATATTATTTAATATTCATCAATTATACTACAGCCTATATGAAAGTTCTTGTATTCACAATGTTTTGTGGCAAAAATCACTTTTGACTCAATATACTATATCTATTGAAGAAAGAAAAAAATACGCATGTACATTGATGATAACAGCTTAATTTTACCATGAGGTAATGGATTAGTTCAGTGGTTAAACATGCCCATCTTATATGAAAGAGGTGAAAAATTTAATTCAATTTTTTGTTGTTGAACTTTCTGTTTTCGACATATCCCATTGTTTTTCAGCCACAAAATTACACAACAAAATATAATAGAATACACACAGACTGAGGAATCTGAGGCTATGACATTAAACTAGTCTATTTCAGTCGTTTCTACACAAATGATAACAGACTTAAACCTTAGATATCTCCTTAATGGAATGACATTTTTAAATGAAGTGCTTTCTTTACTATTTTTGTTTGTTTTGAAGTCCTCTTTCATATAAGATAGACTTGCTTGAATCCTGAACTAATCCTTCAAGCTTTTACAGTACTTAAGTGTCGCTTAGTCGGCCGAGTTGAACTTTCACATTGTTACTGTTCTTCCATAACTTCCATATGAGTGACTGCATCAATATATAAATTGAATTAATAAGAATGTATTGAGAGACATGTTGTCTGATGGACATCTCCTGAACCTGTACAAATTGTTTAGATTGAAACAGACAGTCCTGGTTCTGGTGCTCAATGGTCATTCTTAAACTAGCATTACTGATGCCGAAGCTCAACCCATGGAGTCTAAACTACCATTTCGCTCCCAATTTTCGTTTCATCCGAAATTTCAAAAACAGTAACAATGCATTAAACAAATACAACAGAATACATAAGTGTCGGTAAATCTTGAACCCTTTAATGCTAATATACCATACTGATTGAACCACTGAGAAACTATCTGCAAGTAACTCCTTGGTTTAACTATACAAGCGCCATTGAAAATAATACACAATATGTAAAATATAAAATCAAAGCTCATTTGTCAGCCACTAATATATTTGACTCGCAGCTGTATTTTAGGGTGTATTGCCGAGTAGCAATTTCCATATTGGTTGAAGAGTGTCAACAAATCAGAGATGGTGTCCTCAGTGAAAAAAAACTTTTCGTTTTATTTTAGCTGTAGGAAAGTTATAAATCTATATTATTTATTATAATAAATTGTGAGATCATTAGAGCAGTTGAGGCAGACATCTTTTAAGCAAGCATGGTTTTCTTTGCACGATGATTCATTTGTCAAATAAAAATTGCTTTCTTCAATCAATGGAGCATCTGTTATGATGGGTTCTTCTTCTTACAATGTGATAGATGGTTGGAGCTCTCATCAAGCAAAGTAGCTTTCATGACACCTCCAAAAATTCTGTAAAGATTACAAGAATAACAAATTATCAATAAACAACCATTGTAGGTGACCACAACACATATTCATATAGATGCTTATAGGAAATGTTCCTACATCAGACTGCACAAAAATAAACCACTTCCCTAACAAAGTTTGGAACTGATGAACAACGAGTGTATGAGCATAAGCAACCTCAAACACTAGCCATTTCACATTCCAAATTTTATTACCAAAAATTAAAATTAAAGCAATAAAATTACTTAAAATTCAGCAAAAACCTAGAAAAGCCTATGGAAGGTGAGGTTTCAAGGTAAATTTTACAAGGCATACCAGAGAATGGAAAGGGCAGTAATGGAGGGGTGGGGATATTATAAGATGAGATCTGTCAAGACTAAGTTGAAACTTTCCAATGAAATGTGTTTTAACAATGAATTTGTGCTCTGATTGAAGATCCAAACAATCAATTTGCTGGACTTAAAAGAGATTTACATCAAGTGGTTTCTGGATTCAAAGAAAATTAAACAATTGGTTTCTGTCACTAATGGAGAATGATGGAATGTGAGTCTTCAATAAAAGGAACTCAAACAATGAATGCATCACCTGAATGAAATTGAAAACAATGCTTTGGCCTTGAAAGAAATCCAGTCAGAAGATAATCTTGACACATGTACAGAATGCAAATGATCATTACAGATCAAAACTTGAGGATGAATATTGGTGGGCCTAGGATCTCTAAAGTAGATTATATTAAGTATAGGATCAAATGAACTCTTTTAAATTATTCTAGACATGTTGGAATTGCAACTGGGGTGGAGGTATGCGCTCTAGAGAGTGCTAATATTCTAGTCTGCACAAGTGTTCATACCTACATGCTTCAAATGGAAAAAAGGAAAGTACGATTAGATGTACTTTAAATGAGAGACAACACTTAAAGTTCTGATGGTGTGGAAGTAACTTCTGCGGCATGTTTTTTTAATAGCAGCAATAAAACCTTGTTAAAAACGTAGAAACTCTATATCTGATATAAAAGAAGTAGCATCATTAAAAGTTGGAAGAGACCATATGATGGATTCAATGATGGGGGCCCAATCTTGACTTTTGATGCTAAAAAGCAAAAAGTGTGTGTGGGGGGTGTGAGAGAACCTTGCTATTGCAGGCATTTGAGAAATTGATGTTTAAAACAGCTTTTAATTCTACAGAAATCCTTTTTCATATTTTGAGTGGTAAAAATCTCTTACCCACTATGTGACTTGAACATGACTGGAAAGGATGTTAGCAATTGTTTCAAGTGTTAATGGAAATGATAAGTTGCAGCTGATATTTGCAAAAGAACACAAACATATGAAAGTGTATAATTAAATACACATTTTGAGTAATAAGTATAAAGTGTGATCAACTAAGTAAATATCTGTCAATGTTTTAAATGTTCATATTACAGTTTGATTATTGTGAAATTACGGCAACATTCAATATTTATTGTAAGTATTCATAATTATTGTTAAGATCATAATTTCATTTGCCTAATAAAATAATGATTAACTACAAATGAAACTTTTTGATGTCATTCATCTTTTTTTATAGTGTAATATTTGCTAGTTTGTTTTCTTAAGAATATTCTTTTTGGCAGAAAAATGCATATTTAAACATAAATACTATTAACATGGAAAAACACCCTGACTGTTTGGGGTATGGTAAAGACTCAAAAACTGTTGTTTGGATTTGTTGAATACCCTCAAAGAATAATGATGAATAATTGGAAAGCTGACTGGACATCAATGATGTTGTAGCATTAACCACGATTTACCAAGGTTTACTCAATGTACAATTAATAAATTTAACAAATATCAGTAGTAAAAACTTTATTTTCACTACACTATGCATGTTTATGCTATTTAGAATGCACACACAACCCCTAAGCATGCTCACTTGAACAGTATCCCTATGCCAAGTTACATGAATTTATACCATTTATAACATAAGTTATGAAAACTTTAACCAAAACTTTAACCTGACAATTTTATTCATAGTTATGCAAATATGCTAATTAGTTTGCATACACAACCCTCCAATCATGCTTATTTGATCAGTACCCATGTCCTCTACCACTATGTCAAGTCACATGAATGTACTGTACACCATTCATAACTTAATTGAAAACTTTAATTAACGCCGACGCCGACACAGACACCGTGGGTAGTAGAATAGCATCGAGCTAAATATCATTAACTATTCCTTAATTCACATTACACTGCTTCATTCAATTTTTTAATTAACTTTCTAATTTATTTGCAGTTTTGAAAAACATAATGATCATCAACAAAACAGAGAGTAAACAGTTGTACTGTATTAGTATATGTGTTGCCACACTTAATTGCACTGCTTTTGTCTGAACTAACAATTTGCTATTTTGTTGCCTAT
This sequence comes from Chiridota heheva, assembly GCA_020152595.1. NCBI lineage: Eukaryota > Metazoa > Echinodermata > Holothuroidea > Apodida > Chiridotidae > Chiridota > Chiridota heheva. Next base: position 2,686,838 of record JAIGNY010002250.1, read on the forward strand.
TGTTAAATGATTGGCATTCTATTAATTGTGAAAAGCTTAATAATCATATGATTCTGCATTGACTTACAAGGGCAATACACTTGAGTACCATACCAGCCTTCTTGCTGTACAGATGACTGCAGTGCTTCAGTGATGTCTTCTAACCTCTCCATCACCTGTCTGTCATCTACATTATCAAAACAATGAAACAATGAATGATATTATGCTTAGTAATTCTTCATTTCCTTTAAAGGCAAATATGTACAGAAACTTTGAAAATGATGATGAAAACCACCCAGAAAACAAATTTATAAATAGCACAAAATACAACCACTAATTGTACAATTTTAGGCATAAAGATACATGTATTATTGTCAAGGACATAGTCACACTTTTATTTTGGGAGGGAGGGGCGGATCTGCCAGCTGTACGTTTTTGTGGGCTCTAGGGACCCGACCAAGGTGGGTTTCAGTTGGACTAAAAGGTGCCTAAAAATGTCAAGTATTGCATTCGATCACCACTGTTAACAACTTCTCATTTAAAAAAAAGTTGCCCCCCATTTTTTTTACATTATACAATCTATTTAGAATAATTCAAATTGTCCTCTTTTCCTACATGTACAGTAGCATCGGAAGCACAAGGCAGTGGGTCAATTGCCGCAGTTTTTCTTTAATCGGGGAGGGGGGAAATGGGGAGAGCCCAATAACTTTCAAAAAATGTGATTAAAGATAAAAATGGAAGCAAAAGTTCTTTTAAAGTGCTTGTTTAAACTGCCTTTGTTCCAGTCTTTTTTGTTGGTAGTTTGAATCACACATGTTTGTTTAATTTAATACCCTCAAGCACTTTAATTTGATATATAGTGGTAAAAACTCAAAGTTAATGGTCAAAATACCAAAATACAGAAATGTATACAAACCTTTTGTTTTTAAAATAGAAATAATGTTTTATTTTTCATTTTCTAAAACTTGTACATACAAAAGCAGATACAACCACACATCAACCATTAGATTTTAATGCAATATCATTGCAAAAATGAAAAAATCTGGGTGTGTTTGAGCCAAGGAAAGCAAACACAAACCAGTATTAACAAATGATTGATTGTCAAAATCAGTTTTGGGTCAAATCCACAAATAAAACGACTGGCCAAAGGAATTCTGCGTAACATTCAAACAACCAAATTTTCCAAGCACACACTATTCACGAATCAATGATTAATGACAAAAGAGGTGAAAAGTGCTCCAAAAAAATTAGGAAATAACATCCAGGAAGTGGGTACTGATTTCTGTTTTACAAAAATTGGATGGGAAATGAATTTATTTTGTAATTTGTGGGAGCCAGAAGTAAGGGTAGGCCGGGGTATTTTATAAGGAGTGATTTATTGCATACAGAACCTAACGTTAATGACCCCTAGTTGCCATTTTCAGTGAGTGTGGCCTAAACAAATGTACAGTTTGATAATTGTATCTAAAATTACATTGCTACTCCATGTTTTTTCTTCCAGTATGATATAGATAATGCTTGAAAAGTACTATTACATCATCTAAACATTGCTTGATCTTTTATTATAATTTTTTCAACACACAGTGTTTGTTTGATTAAAACTATTTAATAAAATCATATGAAAGAAAAAATTGTTGTCAGTGAAAAATCATCCTGCAGTTTAATGAACATTCTAAAAATTGTTTGCGGAGGTTTGATGACTTGGAAGAAAAGCATCCTGTGACTAAGAAAAATGGCAATCAAAACATGAATTGGAGAGCTTATCCCATTGTAAAGATTTAGGAAAAGTTGTTTGGAAAGTATATCATTTAGACGAATTGGTAGAACAATATCCAAAAAGTAGGTTCTTTTTGGTACAATCATAGAATACAGGTTCACTTCGAAGTATACACCTGGCTGCCGGCAGCGAAGTCACACTCCATTGACACAATTATCATCATACATGAATATGCATTGTTTTTTAATTAAGATAAGTAGGCCTACATACAGTCCACGAGACGCTGCCCAGCCAAGAATATGCCAAAGTTTTGACTTGAAATATGTAAAGATTCTTCCAACATGAGTATATATCGTTATTTAATTAAGATAGAAGATTTACAATCCCCGCAACTTTGCTGCCCAGCCGGGGATAGCCAAGGATACTGATTCGAAGCTAAATGATTAAACCAGGGAATTGTTATTTGGAATTCTTTATAATTCGTAGGAATAAATTATTAACGTAGGTAGTTCATGAGTCGGAGGGTATTTTTGGAAAGTGAACCTGCATTTTAAAGTTACTTATTTTCAATTATAAATTTTCTACAAAGTGTGAATTTTCAAAAATATAGGAATTGTATACCAGTTACAATATAACAACCCTTGTATGGCACTCCTAATGTCAACAGTACTAAGGGATGTGTATAATAACTAATATTATTATATACATGTACACACATATATATATATATATATATATATATATATATATATCTATATATATATATATATATATATATATATATATATATATATATATATATATATATATATATATATATATATATATATATACAGTATATATATATATATATATATATATATATATATATATATATATATATACAGTATATATATATATATATATATATATATATATATATATATATATATATATATACATATATATATATATATACAGTATATATATATATATATATATATATATATATATATATATATATATACATATATATATATATACATATATATACATATATACATTTAAATATATATATATATATATATATATTTATATATATATATATATATATTTATATATATATATATATATATATATATATATATATATATATATATATATATATATATATATATATATATATAAATATATATATATATATATATATATATATATATATATATATTTATATATATATATATATATATATATATATATATATATATATATATTGACATATACACTACCTCACCTCAATTTAGCCCCACAGTGGATTTTTTTTTTTCTCCTCACACTGAAGATTTACCCCAGAATTTAAAACTATCCAAGCATGCCAGTTTTCGTCTATACCACTATAATTGTAATGTATTTCTTTATCATTCTGAGAGAGAAATATGCTAAATTTCAGCAGACTAGCTAAGCTCAACGCCAAAGATCTTTGGCATAACATACATCCAGACTAGAGTTAATTGGTACTTAACTGTAAGAAGACCTAAAAGGCTCAAGTTTAATTTAGCAAGTAGGCCTAGTAAAAAGATATAAACTGCCATGGCACGTAGCATTTTTTTTTTTAAATCTGTTTTCATCCCAACTTACAATGCAAGTTGCACACAGCTTAGGTTCAACTTCAGCTCAGTCACACCAACACTGTAAGAGCAGAACTACATGTACTAGGACCCCAGCAATCGTTTAATTTCATCCAACAGCTAAAAACACTCACTGATCTTGGCACCAATCCGAAACTCTAAGTTCATGAAGCATATCAGTTGATACCACCATGGTCCTTCAGGCTTTTTTGTTATAAAATTCTTCACTGTAGACTATTTAATCCTCTTCCAACCGCGGACGTGGTCTCACAGTCAGACAATCATGTGCACCTCTGTATGCCCTGCACGAAAAGCATTCTTTCAGGCTTCAGTCCGACTCCTTGTTTACATAACATAAGAACCAGCTGTTTTGAACCCACCAACTACGTAATGCCCCAAAATAAACAAGTTCTGTCGCTCACAAAAAGCGCACCTGCGTACTAGTCTCATGCAACCTTTTCAAGAAACGGGTAATTGCGTATAATAGACCTAATCCAAAAGTTGTTTACCATCCGGGGACTTTACGAGCGCAGGCACATTGGCAGGCAAGTAGGAAAAACTGTAGTGTATGTACCGAAACTACGCATATTGTGCTCGATTGATTATCGGTTAATTTATTGTAAATTGGTTATTCTTACCGTAATTCATATCAAAATCGTACAAAACGCTTGAATTTAGTCAATAATTTCTACGCAGAATAGTAGTGGGGAGTAATCTACACAGTTGTTTGTGATTTTAACTAAAAATTTGTTGTTTCGCGATTTCGCAAGTAAACAAAGTTCCAACTTGAACTTGAATTTTGCACCATTTTTTTTTTTTTTTAAACCAAGGCCAGTATTAGCGTCCACGCATAAAAATACGGATTCAATTAATCAGTTATTACTCGCTAGAAAACTCTTTCGGCGATTGTAATCTAAGTATTAAGCCTAAGTCAACACTTTCATCAAATTTCGTCAAACTCAAAATTTATAACGTTACTAGTAAGTCGTACTATCCGAGTAGAGTCGGTTTAAAAAAAAAAGCACATGATTTATGTTTTCAGCCAGTAAGCCTAGGCCTACCTACTAATTTGAACCATAAATCCACTAATGTTAGGTCATCCAAAATTTAAAAAAGCATCACTGAGTAATAGTTAATTACACTGATATGACCACATCAAAGTAGATATCAAATTTATCAAATGTTCATTTTATATAGAAATAAATTGCATGTCTTTATCTGGTTATGCATGTGATTCATATCCATTCTTTATGGATTTAATCTGCGATTTATCTCTGCGATTTATAGGCCTATGTACTGTTTATTTTAGGGTGGACCTTGTGGGTGTTTTCTCAACTAAGCAAGGGCCACTGAATGAAGGTTCTCTTTACACTATTTTCAAAAATACCTATATAGGATGGCCATAAATTGTAGATGTAAATACCAAGAAATGTTGTACCTTTTAAAAAGTGTTATATTCATGAAGGAAATGGTTTTGAAGGCACTGTGACACAATGCAAAATTGATCATTTAATGACTGCAAATACCTGCTGATGGATTCACCAAGTTCATGCATATTTTTTATTCCCCTCCAAAAGTACATTAAAAATCAAGCTTCATAAGGAAATAAGATTAAAATGATACTCTATGTTCATGTTATAGTGAATGATGAAGCAAAAAGAATCACGCATACCTCAGTGCGTGATTCTTTTCGGTTTATCCTCCACGTACCCATGTTGGTTCCAAAAGAAGGCAGCAGATACGTCGGTACATTGAAAATTGGCCACAATTAAAAATAGGCAAATTGCAAATTTAACCTAAGAAATAAAAAATGAAATTCTTTACAAACCAACATTATTCATATTTATCTTAGTTTTAATCATAACTTGTCTTTTTAATCAAGATTAACGTTCATTTTATTTCTAGCAAAAACACAAAAACAACGAATTCTTTTTACAGTATATGCAGAACGACAACACTTAAGCGCAGAGTTAGATTGTAGACAGGAATGCTGCATGTATCGTACTTACTAACTTAGGCCTAAGTATATTTCAAGAAAAATACTACGCAAACAACTTTTCTGATAAGGGAGAAATGATCAAAACTAGTAGATGTCTTGAACAATTTCAGTAGACCTTAAATAATGTGCTATCTTAATTGTACCAGTTGTTGCTGAGCAGTCTAAAGCTAACGCCGTACGTAGGCCTACGCCATTAATTCAACCTTAACTGACCGACGTAAACGCTGACAAATATGAGCAACAATTTCAGTTTTATTTAGAAACAAGAATAACTTAATTATCAAATCTAATTTTTTTCAGATATGTACGTAGCGATTGATTGCTTTCAAAAATCGTCGCCGGGGTAATCATAGACCATTGT
>JAIGNY010002250.1:2697500-2850000 GCA_020152595.1 Chiridota heheva
ATCGTATAAATGCAAAGTATTGAAAGTTATCATAAACACTTTACCAGGTTGGGCACACATACAAGGGCGTAACTTGACTTCGAGGCCAGGGGGTGCAAGTCAAATTTGCCCGACGAAACTTCGCATTGGCCCAACTTATTAAAAAAGTTTTACATTGTGTCTATATACAATTACACACAGTTGGGGACAAATCAACCCTCTCAGCCAATGCGGTCGAACTGAAGCGTCAAACGTTACGTGGTACTGCGTAACGGGTCCATTTACAAGCCCCTATCCTCGATCTGGTAGAGCTAGTCACGTGATTGTTGTTGACTATGAAAGTAGCTCTGAGTCTGAATATGCAGGTTTGTTCAAGCTTAGATCTCAGTGATTTTTTACACTTGCTGTAACCACAGAGCTTCCACACAATAACTAATATAAAGCTGAGAAATAAGGATTTTAAGTTAGAAACAATGTTGATATGTATGAAAATTCTTCTCCTTGCTGGCAAGAGGATGAGAATCATCATTTGAATTAAAAGCATTATTAATAATAAGATTATCCAGCCTACAATACGAGCAAACTTTTTAAGCAATAACTTTAAAGGTATTTGATATGATCATAACCTCTGCAGCCTTTTGTTTACGGTTAATATTCAGTTAAAGGAACTTACATCAGATGGGTGATCGGGGATACAAATTGTAACTATTTATCCGCCATCTCTGCCCTGTAGTATAGTCCGGCACATAAAACATCCGTACAGTACATAAAGTGGGCAAAGTCACGTTACTGATCACTGGAGAAAGTTTGTGTCCGTTAACTTTCATGCATATTTAAAGCTCACTTTCATATTCAACAACAACCATTTGACCAGATCGATTTTTCTTATTTTTGATGCTCATAGTGGCTGAAAATCAAGACAAAGTTCGATAATGTGATTATGATAAGAAGACAATTTTTATTATAATGTTAAAATCTGCTCAGATAATCATTTGGGTAACTATTTCTAAACAGTCAGAGGGGAAATCGTCCCTGCAAATAAAATAAATTCGGCCAAAATTGAAGGCTCGTGGGCGAAGTCTTGCAATATAGCTTGGGTTCAGGGGCGAAGGTCCGGAAGCTCTGAAGATTTTTTGATTATGATGCCCCACAATGATTAAAAATCAACACAAATTTCCAAAAATGTAAGTGATGAAAAGGAGACAATTTCATATTTGGTTAAATCTATTCAGATAACTACTTGCAGACTTTTCCTGCAAATTAAAAAATATTGGGAAAACTGTGGGTTCATTGGCGAAGCCTTGCAAACAACGGCGTAGGAAAGCCGGAAAGTATTTGATATTGGGGTCAGATTGTCAGTATCATTTGCGTTAACAAACCTCAGTACCATGAGTCTCTTTTCTGCTTGTCACGGTCCAAAGATTATTTGTAGAGGTGGGGGGGGGGGGGGGGGAAGGTCGTTAAATTATTGGAATTTGGCCCCATTTTCCCAAAAGTGAAGAAAATGAAGTAAATTTTCCGAAAATTTAAGAAAAATAAGGAAATTGAACGAAAATGGAAGCAAAATTCACGAAAATGAAAATGAAGGAGAATGCACAAAAGTTGAATGAAATTTTACAAAAAGAAGGATATTTTTTGAAAATTTAAGAAACATGAAGGAAATTTAAGAAAAGAGATGCACATTTCACAAAAAAATAGGAACTTGTACATTAATTGAAGCAAATTTCACAAAAATGAAGGAAATTTCATAATTTTCCGAAAATTGATAGAGACTTCTGGAAAATTGAAGAAAATTTCCCAAAAATGAAGGAAATTGCACAAAAATTGGAGCAAATTTTTCAAAAATTGCCATGAAATCTGACTGAATTCGACAAAATCAATTCTTTTATAACCTTTATTATTACAGGGGGGGGGACCAAAATGGTACCTGCCGCCAGTAAAATGTTGGGGCTTGCCCCCTGGCCCCCGGTGCATACGCCCCTGCTTGGAACTTTGGGTTTGCGGACGAAGCACCGGAACCTCTGAAGATTTCTTGATTTAAATGCCCCACAATGTTTTAAAATCATCACAAATTTCCAAAACGTAAGTGATGAAAAGAAGACAATTTCAGATTCTATTGTTAATATCTACTCGGATTAAAATAGTACCATTTCGAAACAGGCAAAGAAAAAATATGCCATGAAAATAGAGAAATTCGGTCAAAATTGTGGACTCGTGGGTGAAGCCTTAAGGAGTCTAGGGGCGAAGCTCCAGAAGCTCCGAAGATTTTTGGTTTTTGATGTCCGAAAAATGATTTAAAATTTACACAAAGTTTCAAAATGGAAGTGATGAAGAGAGGACAATTTTAAATTCGAATGTTAAAATCTACTCAGAAAACTGCATAAACGTTTAGGTTACCATTTACAGGTAGAGGACTAGGAGAAATTTCCCCTGAAATTGATAAACTCGGGCATGTTGGGCAAAATTGTGGGGCTCATGGACAAAGCCATGGTCTGGAAAGTTATTGTTTTTGATGCCCCCAAACGGCTGAAAATCAACGCAAAGTTCCTAAATGTGAAGCGTGATGTCTGGGAGCGAAGCAAGAGTAGGGATCCAGGAGAAGAACTCCCCTTTAAGGGCCTCTTGGAAGTTCTGAAGATTTACTATTGTTTTTGATGCCCCAAAATGTCTGAAAATCAACACAAACTGATAAATTTCGGAAAATCAATACAAACTGATCAATTTTGAAATTTCCCCTGAAAATTGAGAACATTCGGGAAAAATTGTGGGGCTCAAAGGTGGAGTCTGGGTCTAAAGTTTTTTTCCCCCAAAGTGCCTTAAAATCATCACAAAAAAATTGAAGATGTAATTGATAAAAAGGAGAAAAAAATCAAATTATAATGTTAAAATCTACTCAGATAGGTTTTTGGATTATATACCATTAATCATTTAACACTGTCTGACTGTCAGGCAGAAAAGAAATTTCCCCTAATAATTCGTCCACAAAATTGTTAGGTTCATAAAATCAACTCTGATAGGGTCCAAGTGGCGAATGCCCTGGAAGATTGATAGTTTTTTATGCCCAAAAATTGTAAAATGGCTCTGAAGTTGACTTTAAACGTGTGTGGGCGGGCATCTTTCCTATTTACGGCGTTTCCTGCAGTTGCTCAACCCGAGCCCAATCAACATCATGCCAAGTCGAGTGGCGATGATTATAATATCTAGACGATTCAGGCATGATTGAGATGCATCTCTAATTTAAACAGAACATACAGCCATCCAACATTTTAAATCTCTGCCCGACTAAGTACCCAAGTATGTTGTTTAGATGTTGTCAGCGTGATGCTGAGTCAGGCGGACATGATTCTGATATAACGATTCGGGCATAATTGAGATGTATCTAAGATTTAAACAGTACATCTGACATTTTACAATGCCCGACTTAGTGCCCAAGTATGATGTTATCAGCATCATGTGCCGAGTCGGCGGTCGAGAGGATATGATTTGGATATCTAGCTTAATCTGGCATGACTGAGATATACTCTGACACCAGGATACAAGTGCACCCGCTATTCTACATTTCTGTCCGACTAAGATCGGTATCATCTAGCCAACAGGGGGGAGGGGAGGTTATTGGAGGTAAACGTGTAATTTTACTCAAAACTTTTTTTAAAGTATTGTGCGACGAAACAAAATCATAAAGATATAAACATATATTAATTTCTCTACAATTTTGTTTCAATACTAAGCCACTTCTCCCCCCTCCTCCTTAAGCTACGCCCCTGCACACGTAATGTTAACAGATTGTATGAAGACTTCCGTGTGACGTGAACTTTATTTATTCTTCCAGCGTTTTCAGGCAACTCGTATAAGATAATCTAGAATTACCAAGCTTCAACACTATAAGAAGTTTTTGTATTTGCAATCCCTTTTTCGTGCCTAATTAACAAAGGGTTTGAAACTGGTATACATTTAATTGCGCACAGCATACATTCACTGTGGATGAACAAATTCCTATTCACAAATACGTGACTTTATTTTCAGGAAACATATATTATGATCTTCTATCCGTTAATGGTAAAGAGATACATGAGCGTGTATTTGATTAATTTGTCTCTTTATCATGTCGAAACATATGTTTGTTTTTTGTAACGTTTTGTTATTTACTAAATACAGATTTCTTCACAAATCTGATTTGCACGAAAAAGTGTGACGTTACCGACGAGAGAATCTCCCAGTTGGTGACACTCTTGGAGGGCATTCGACAAGATGAGATTATTAGCAGGTAACAATGTGGATCTTTTATATATATATATATACAAAATGTAGTACTTTAGTCAAATTATTTCAGCCCTTTTTATATCGGTGGGCATGGCAGCATGGCGGTGTGAGTTTGGGAGGAACACTATAGAAAATATAGCTCTATATATGGGTGTAAGAGTTGCTTTCGAAAAAGTTTTGGTCTGCTAAATGTGACTGGGCGCCCCCGATTCCAGCTCCTGCTCCACGATAATCAAATTGTCGTCAATGACCTTACAAATCAAATCTATTTCTGAACAATTCTGAACTCCTAGCTGAAGTATTGCCACAAAACCAAAGTTACAGAACAACAGACGGACAAACAAACATGCAGACGTTTGATATATCTCATGTTTCTTCATTGCAGAATAATCACAAATAGCTTGTCCTCCTATTTCGGCCCTTCAGCGATGACTTGCTATGAAGTTCAGGTCATCTTACTTTGCAGTCAATAACTTTACGTTTGGCTCAGTAGCGGATCTATCTATTGTAGAACGCAAAGCAGAAACCATCATATTTCGGCTGTTAGGCAGTTAGGTAAGTTGATTTCAAATCCTGCTCGGGCAGTAAATCTTGAGGTGCATGAAAATAACGTAATGATTTGGAATAGTGATATGTCCATGACTGTTAGCGGAATCTACGGCGTCAACGTGCAAGTGTTTATCCGGTTCAGAGGAATCTCACAGATTTTGTCACAGATATTAAACCAAAGATCTTTATGCTACATCAACAGATTAAGCAATAATTTATTGTTGAAAACAATGACGCGTTAGTACATTTGTTTTTTTTCCCTCAGACCTTTTAGGTCACAATTTGCAAGACACCCAGTTACTTGAAGTGGGTAAGAAATCACAACTGATTGCATTGATGAAGAATCGTGCCTCCCAGAAAAGGTTTTTTTTTCTTCATTTATATATTTACACATTGCAAGTCGATTTGTGAAAACCTGGACACTCTCAACAAAATAAAAACCTATAAACTGGCCCACGATGTCGAGGAACGGGCGGGCCTGCCACGGCTCCCTCAATGATTAGGAGGGCAATCTTTTTTTAAAGCATTAATTTGTGTGCCTTCACGGTGCTGATTCTGCCCCCCACACACACACACACATCAACACCGAGATATACATTTCATGACATCTATAAGAAATCTGACTGTTATATCCAATATTTCCAGCATAAATTTCTGTACAATCTTAAAGGGCAAGGTATCTTTGTCTCAAGTTCCGAACATGACCTTGTTGTAAAAGTAGCTGTGTCAAAATGTAATAGGCTAGCTACATGAGTTATTTCTTTAGCTGTGTCAAAATGTGTCTGCTCATAATTTCAGAGAGCAAACACCAAGAAAGGACACCTTTTCCACGAAAGAGGCGTTTACCAATGTACGACGGGCGCATCTACACACCTCCTCCGTAGCTTTTCACCTCTACCATGCTTTGTTTAAGGTAAAATATCTAAAACTTATTCTTTTGATATCCTTTTTATTTACATTCAAGTAGAATAATACTAATAATATGACCATACTCATAAAGCGCAAAACAGTGAAGTCCCTAAGCGCTTTTGAACATGAAGATTAACAATACAAACATTGCATATTAACAACAAAACGAAAAAAAAAAGAAAAAAAAGAAACACGGTACATACAAGTGAAATCAATATGCAATAGCTTGAAAACAAGTGTGATGAAAATATGTTATATTACAAGGTAAAAAGGTATTTCCCCTTCAGTTATTAGTATCGTGTGTTATATTACAGGGAAAAGAGACATTTCCCCTTCAATCATTAGTATCGTGTGTTATATTACAGGAAAAAGGGGCATTTCCCCTTCATTTATTAGTATCGTGTGTTATATTACAGGGAAAGCAGGCGTTTCCCCTTCATTTATTAGTATCGTGTGTTATATTACAGGGAAAGGAGGCATTTCCCCTTCATTTATTAGTATCGTGTGTTACGTTACAGGGAAAGGAGGCATTTCCCCTTCATTTATTGGTATTGTGTGTTATATTACAGGGAAAAGAGGCATTTCCTCTTCATTCATTAGTATTGTGTGTCATATCACTGGGAAAGGAGGCATTTCCCCTTCAGTCATTAGTATCGTGTGTTATATTACAGGGAAAAAAGGCATTTATCCTTCATTTATTAGTATCGTGTGTTATATTACAGGAAAAAGAGGCATTTTCCTTCATCTATTAGTATCGTGTGTTATATTACAGGGAAAAGAGGCATTTCCCCTTCATCTATTAGTATCGTGTGTTATATTACAGAGAAAAAGGCATTTCCCCTTCATTTATTAGTATCGTGTGTTATATTACAGGGGAAAAAGGCATTTCCCCTTCATTTATTAGTATCAATACCAGCAGTCCACAAACGTCAACGTGCAGAAAATAAGTGTTCATTTTCAGCCTCTGCCGAACAAAACTTCACTTCTTAACACAAACGTAATGGATGTTGAAGTTGTGACTGCTCTTCCCAAAGCCTTGCCTTGTGACATTTTTGGCAGCTTTAGAGCTGGGAGCATCGTGACGCCGTTGAGACCTAGCGGTTTATGTGACGACGTAAGCTACCTTTCTTTCTATATATATTCATATTTTCGTATCTAACAATACGAAGGCCCACCGATTGAGTGGCACGGGAGGCAGTAAGGAAATTATTTACATGACCGGATGCCGAAGCTGCTGACTGAAACTTTCAAACCCGTATCAACCTGCAAATGGTGCTGTTTGAATTATCAACGGTTCTGGTTATCATGGTACCCTGTCTGTAAAATTCTATACTTAAATAGCAAAAATCCTTGATAGTACAATTATTTTGGGCCAGCGTTGGGAAATGGGTTGGACCAATGGTTGGGCCTACATTAGCTGTAGATTAGCTGCTCGTTGGCTCAACGTTGACACAACATTTGATTGCCAACACAACGTTTTGCCAATAGTTGCCAACGATTGCCAACCTTGTGCCACCGATGTGTGCTATCTGGGATGTTGTGTCATACTTGGCAACTGTAAGTAAAGTAGAATTTGAACTATTTGAACCATTATTTCTGCAGATCATTTCTAATTTAAAAAAAGAAGTGAAGCTCCTGATTGCAATGGAAGAAAAACCAAAGCTTGTACACACCAAGCACGATCGGGACCCTTTTATAAATCCAGCACACCAAATCTGCAATCCAACTTTGTCTACGTGCACAAAGCTGTCCGGTGAAAGACTTCTTGATTGTCACGGTCACGGCCAAATTGTTGGATTGCGAAATATCGACTGCACTTGCCCTTTACAAGAGTCAGCTGTCTCCATCATCAGCTGTGGACATACTGAGGGAAATTGTTCGAATCTTGGCTGATACCAACCGCGCAGGATGAATTCACACTGAGCACACAGCAAACAAATTCCTCATGCACAATGAAAAAAAAAGTGGAATTCACCGACTATGGATCAGTCCCTCAAAATGTCACTAAGCAAATGGAGACACAGCGTTCTATCACGCTCACCTGGAATTTCCCGCCAAAATGCTTGACTGGACAACATGATGAATTTCTAGCTGTGCAATTGTCAATCAAAAAGCTTCTTGATTGCATGGTATTCCATGACGTATCAGACATTACCCCCACTATTGCCCCCAGACAGTCGCCTTGCTATCCATCTCATGTGGTCAACAGCTGCCGAAATGTGGAGAAAAGGAATTCATATCACGCAACAAAGGTGTCCCTCCGTCATCTGTTTGATCAGCGAGCCCCTCTTCATTTTTAACAGATGAAAAAAAAATCCTTAATTAATACTTATATTTACCTACTTAAAAATGAGCTCCGATTTAGCTCTCAAACCTCAAGAAATAATTCAATAATGAGTAAATTAGTTCAGTAACAATGCGTATATACCACTTGGAAATAATTTTTGATAACGCAAATGCGTTGTCCAAACTTGTTAGGTCTGTAAGGTTCAAAATCCAGATAAGGATTCATCTACTTATGATGGCCATATGATTTGCGTCAACCCACACGAATCAACATTTTACTATTTCTTTCTAGATTTCCTCAGCGTTGCAATAACATGCTTCGTGCGAGATTTGAATGCAGCTACAGAATCAAACCCGATCTCCTCAGGGACATCCATTCAGAATAAATCAACGAGCCTTGCGATGATTCCGAAGAGGGGTTTGGTTTCTCCGATGGCCGTTGGAATTACCATAGTGTGTGTTCATGTTAACAAAGGCTTTCTGGAAGATTGAAATACATCTACAGGATCAACTTTGTCCTTCCAACTGACACCAAATGAAAATAGGTTCTCAGTCCCTGATAGGTCAGACAGGGTTTCTCGGAAGGGCTTCCTCTTTCATGGAATGATGAAGACTCGTAGTCTCAAATTTTCAGGATTTTTCTTGAAATACAAAGCCGAAGATCAGGTAATTTAGCATTCTTTATGCAGGTATATGTTATTCCATGTTCATTAGATACATGAATAAATTGAATTATAGAAACTTTGTGAACCGATTTAGAATGATACATGTATATCACTGTCAGACTGTAAACTCTGCCAAACGAATTAAGGTTACAAAGTGGAAGGTATAGGTTGATAATGTTCATCACAATGCGCTTTTTATCTCTTTATGTAATGGAGTGGTCACTAATAATAGTTTGTAATGGAGTGGTCACTAATAATAGTTTGTAATGGAGTGGTCACTAATAATAGTTTGTAATGGAGTGGTCACTAATAATAGTTTGTAATGGAGTGGTCACTAATAATAGTTTGTAATGGAGTGGTCACTGATAATAGTTTGTAATGGAGTGGTCACTAATAATAGTTTGTAATGGAGTGGTCACTAATAATAGTTTGTAATGGAGTGGTCACTAATAATAGTTTGTAATGGAGTGGTCACTAATAATAGTTTGTAATGGAGTGGTCACTAATAATAGTTTGTAATGGAGTGGTCACTAATAATAGTTTGTAATGGAGTGGTCACTAATAATAGTTTGTAATGGAGTGGTCACTAATAATAGTTTGTAATGGAGTGGTCACTAATAATAGTTTGTAATGGAGTGGTCACTAATAATAGTTTGTAATGGAGTGGTCACTAATAATAGTTTGTAATGGAGTGGTCACTGATAATAGTTTGTAATGGAGTGGTCACTAATAATAGTTTGTAATGGAGTGGTCACTAATAAGAGTTTGTAATGGAGTGGTCACTAATAATAGTTTGTAATGGAGTGGTCACTAATAATAGTTTGTAATGGAGTGGTCACTAATAATAGTTTGTAATGGAGTGGTCACTAATAATAGTTTGTAATGGAGTGGTCACTAATAATAGTTTGTAATGGAGTGGTCACTAATAATAGTTTGTAATGGAGTGGTCACTAATAATAGTTTGTAATGGAGTGGTCACTAATAATAGTTTGTAATGGAGTGGTCACTAATAATAGTTTGTAATGGAGTGGTCACTAATAATAGTTTGTAATGGAGTGGTCACTAATAATAGTTTGTAATGGAGTGGTCACTAATAATAGTTTGTAATGGAGTGGTCACTAATAATAGTTCAATATATAGTCCTGCGAGTTGACGGTACCTTCAACTTCTAAATATGTTACTAGATAACAGAAATGCCAGACTGACATAAGTAGGTACAATCAGTTTGACTCGATTTTGTGGGTTGATATTATCAATAGTGTTATACAATTTGACTCGAGCAATTGTTTATTTCTCTCAAACAATCCTCATTTCGTGAAAACGACAAGACTGACAGTTGTGAACAAAAATCAAAAAGCACGTACATTCATATTTATCGCTCAGATTTTGAGATAGTCATGAGAGAATATTTCTATGATGAAGAACGCAGAATTACCTATAAAGAAAATATGTATTTCGTTTTTTAGACATCTCCGGAGGTTGTCGATCCTAAATCTATCTTTCCAAACTTGACTGCCTATCCAAATACTCCTAAAGCTTCGGGTAGACGTCTCCATCTTCCATCAAATCAGCATGGACTCATGGAGGTACAGTTATCTGCTGCAAGAGATGTGGTCTTTGAGGAGGGATTTTACATCGTAGACAAGCTCAACGCTTTAGACTGTGGTGTTGAATTTACTGGATTTCCACTTCTGAAGAAAAGAATAGACATGATAGATCAGGCAAGTTTGATCAATTTAGAATAACTTTCATTTATCAAAATTCAAAAGGAATAGATGATTTTGTATTAAGACTTCATTATTTACGAAGAGAAATTTCTTCTGCGTGTAAATAAAATATCCACAATAATAGACCCGTCTCTACCTCAAGTTTTATTGTTCAAGTGGAACTCATAGCAGATATTTCTACGGCAGTATTAAGAAATTTAAATGAAATCAAAAATCAAAAGACTCGTAAGGTTCAAATGTCATTGCTTATCCGTGGTTTCCGTGATTCAAGCAGATGAGAGTCATTGACTTTCCCTGGAGGGAACATAATCCATAACATTTTCACTACGTAGCAATCCTCAGTCCTCGTATAATGAAACCGTGCAGCTTCTTTTATAAAGTATATATCCTAACCAATTTAAAAAGAAAATGATTTTTTCTGTCACATGAACAAGTATTGACGTGGAAAGTGTTATTTTTTTTTTTCAGGTGACAATCAAATTCACGAAGCCTAACAAGGTTGTCTTCCGATGGTGGCATTGATGGCTCTGAACCATATACCAAGCGTGTTGGAACTGTATCATTAAAGTGACTGTGCCATTGGGTTCGAAAAGTGTTAACTTAAGATCATTGAAAGACCAGAGAAGTCCCAAACTCATGGACTTTATTCGCTCTCGACCTGGAATGACGGAGTCTACTCTGTTTTGTTACTTTAGTCAACTCGTCAAAGCAGCCGAAAGCTTTTACCGAGAGGGATGTGTGCACTGCGATTTCACACCCACGAATGTGCTCATCTGCTCAGGAAATCATGTGAAAGTTGGTCGTTTTGAAGGTGCTCAAAAGCAAGAAAAGGAAGCGCTGATTTTAACGGAGGTTGTGGGCGCCAAAGAAGCTTGCCCTCCTAAATATTTATCCGGGCAATATGATGGCGCCAAAGGGATGTGTAGTCACTTGGAGTAACGCTCTACTTAATGTTGTTTCAAAATCTCCGTTCGAGTCTAATGAGAAGGCATTGTCAGCTCCGTTGTAGTATCCGTCTTCCATATCACTCCGCGCGAGGGGATATTTTAAGAATATGTTAGATTCTGATCCATCAAGTCGAGTTTCGATTGAGGAGTTGGAAGCTCTCTGCTCTCAACATACACGACTTTTAGGTCCAATTAGACGGCGACGGGCCTTACGTCATCACTTGCGTAAAATCCGTTAACTTCAAACGCAGCGTCGTCAATAAAGTTTATGACAGAGAGACGTCAATCGCAACAGGTCACAAGAGAATCAAATCCTATGTAATCAAAAGAGACATCGTCTCCGAGAGAAGATGGCGATTACCAGAGGTTGTCCATACAAAATGCAAAGAACCGGAGAGCATTTCTCACGATTGCACTGCAACCTCAGTTGAAAATGATGTTATCGATTGTAGTGCCTCGTCTTCCTTCCTTTTGCCTGATGATTCAACTCAAAGTGTGAGCACGACGCCATGTTCATTACCAGAATCCCCCTTTGCCAGGAGAGGGAAACAAAGAATATAGTATACGAATACTACATTATATGCTGTATGTCCAGACCACGTAGAAAGACTCGTGTAATATGTAATGAAATACATGATTATATTTTTGGAAAGAAATCAGTTTTTTCACAAAATATAATTTCTTTGAAACACATCAAAAAATCAACAATTTCCTTTAAAAGCAAAAGATGAGAAACACATTTTCATCTGTTTTATAGTTATATTTCACAAATATTCCGATATGTTTGTTCCATCAGAAATGATTTCGCATTTATGCATTTTGCAAAATAACGATTGAATAGTCTGAAGATAAAGATTTTGTCTATTTTAAAGATATCAATGATTGAGTAATTGATTGCAAAATAATCCCTGAAAAGAAGACTCAAAAACGTCTTTTCACAAAATTCAGTTTCAAAAATGGATTTGATTTCCACTTTGCTTCAGTAGTTTAAAAAAATCCTAATTCTTTTCAAACTTTCGTGGATTTTGATCCTTAAACTTATTGATTGTTTAATTTATTGATTGGTTGGTTGGTTGATCCATTGATTCTTTAATTTGTTGACTATTTGATTGATTAATTTGCTTTGATTAACTCATAGCAAAAAAAATACATTATTTAGAAAAAAAAAAACTAAGCTTGTATTTGATTGATTGTTTAATTGATTTGTTTATTGATTAAATTTCTTACAAAACAAAATTGAGAAAAGAGCGAAAAGATAACATCGATCTTGTTAAAACAAACATAGATCTATATATTGCTCGGTTATAGTCTTGAAATAAAGTAACAGACTTTTCAATTGCACATTTTGCAAAATAAAATGTTTGGAAATCCTGAATATCGAATTTCATGAATTGAATTCTGATATAAAAGATTGATTGCTTAGTTCATTGATTGCTTGATCGGTTGATTAGCTTACCACAAAAACTGAAATTTCATCTGCTTGAGATTAGTTTGAAACATATGGCTGATCATTTACATTCTAAACAAGACGGCGTCACCTCAGTGTTTACAGCTAAACCTGAATATTTAACAATTTAACAGTTTTCTTAATAGATTATTGATAGCTTGTTTGATATATTTATCTCTTTATTTTGTGAAAAAATGATTTTGCAGACTTACATCTGTACATTTACCAATAAGATATGTTAAATAGATATTTGTTTTGAATTTGTTGTCATCTCTCGGAAATCCAGTGAAGTAAATTGTGATATCCGTATCATGTTTTCTTACCGAAATTGTGTGTGTGTGTGTGTGTGTAGGTGTGTGCGTGTGGGTGTGGGCTTGTGTGGGGGTATGAAAGAGAACTTTAGAATAAAGAAAATGGTGTAAACAAAACATTCAAAATCATTTCCGTTAAGCTGATATCTGTGTAGATATGACTTATGTAGTACGTCTGCTATGGAAGGTTGGCACCCTCATCTCACATTAATAAACTTAATGTATGTTAGAGAACATTTGTTTAACACTTTTATCATTTGAATTATTTCTTCGTACTTTCTTCATGAGGTATATTATAATTACCTACTAGAGAGTCAGTTAAGTACTTTACTGACATATCCAATAGTTTTCAAGAAACACTTTCGCAGGACAAAATATGACATAATACATAAAGACTTTGGGGAGTCTGAGGCTGTGACGTCACAACTAATTTGATTTCATTCGTTTCTACACAAACAATACCACACTTTAAACTGAAATTATCTCCTGAACGGTGTAAAAATTGTTTAATGCTTTCTTCACCATTTCTTTTCTTGTGAAAAAGTATAACAATCTTTAAATGCTCATATTTTGATAACCATATATCTGTTTTGCATCTTATTTGGCATAAATAAGGTGTTAGGGTTGATGTAGATGCCTATCTCATAATAAAAGTATTCAAAATCACTGATACTAATTGTGGGCGGAGCATACTGTGGTTTGACTGAAAACAGCTTGTAAACACGGTATCTCGTGAACCATTCATCAATGGCATGTCAAATTTGGCACACTGATTAACCATGATGACTCAAATTTGATCCCTAGTGATTTTGGTGTCTATATCATACATATCAATGAATGAGTGGGGCTCATTCAGTGCACAAATCTTCAGTGAACTTTTCAAATCTTTACAAGTGCATGCCAGTTTTGCTTCTTATGTAGCATGCATATGTCGTTAGATAGATAGTGTGCACATACTTATGTTGCTAAAATGTCGTATTTAATTAAATTAAAAAAAGAAAAGAAAAAAAAAAGAAGATATTTTCAGAAAAACCTTCGGATATTTTGATGAAAACCAACGAAACTTTTGAGGAAAAAGCGTTAAAAATTTTGAGAAAAAATTTAAATTGATTTTGAGGAATATCATCGGAAATTTTTTGAGAAATGTCGTATAGGCCTGTGTAGAAGCTTTTTGGTTTGAGGAACTCACTTCGGAAATTTTGAGAAAAAATTACGATTTTTGAAGTAAACCTTTGAAAATATTTAGGAAAATATGCATATTTTTAGGAAAAACTTCGGGAATTTGGAGGAAATATTTCGGAAATTTTAAGAAAATTTTTTGGATATTTTGGAAACCTTCGAAAATTTTGAGGAAAAAGTAAAATATTTTTTTCGAAAAGTTTTGGAAAATTTGAGAAATAAGACAGAAAACTTTAAACTGCTAAATTGCCTTAGTAACTTTTAATTCGGTTTTCGGAATTATTGTGATGATCGTTTTTCCCAAGATGGTTATAATCAGAATTGGCTCTTGAGATTCCAACTCAAGACATGTAAGAAGTACAAGGATTTTCTCTATCAACTCAAGTTACCAGTTTCCCTATCACAGTTCATGGTGGATAATAGTATCATTTCAATTTAGTTCTTATCTCATATTTGCGAAGCTAAATATCTAGGTGTATTGGTTGACTCTTACAGTCTCAGCTTTCCTTTAATGGTTACATTAATTCCAAAGACAAGAAAGCCAACAGCATTCTTAGCCTAATCCGACGTACATTCACTTATATTGATATCAATAATCTGGTTATCCTTTTAAAATCACTTATAAAACCACACCTTGAGTTTGCTAATACCATCTGGCATCCTTTAAAAAGGAAGCACTTGATTGAATATTAGGGAATATTCAGCAACGTGCAACGAAGTTATGGTTCCTGTATAAAAGAATCTCTCTTACCATGATCGATTGTAGAAGCTCAATTGAGCTACCTTATATTTCCTCTAGGCTTAGAGGAGACATGATTGAAGTCTTTAAGAATCTTAATGGTTACTACGATCCTGGAGTGTCCTCCATTTTTAATCTTCACACTTCTGTCATTGCTACACGCGGCCATCAACTCAAGCTATTTCTGCCTAGAGCAAACCCAGAATTGCGTCGAAACTTCTTTGGTCATCAGGTACTTAGCCATTGGAACTCCTTAAGTAACACTGACGTTACAACAATAAGCATCATTAGCTTTGAAAACCATCTGGACAATTTCTGGAGCTCAGAGATGCCATAAAAGTACTCTATATTAATGTGTTCAACACCAACACCGAGCTGGAAATTGAGGTTTTCAACAAAATTCTTGAATCTTTGATTTCTGTTTTTGTATTTCTTTAGGGAAGGGGAATGGGGAGGGGAGGGAAGGGGAGGGGCAGGGGGATGTGGAGCTTTCGTCCCTCGTCCGACATATGCTGTAATTTGCGGACCGATTTTTTTAGGCAGTGATACTCATTGCGAACAAACAAAATTGTATCTTGATTGATGTTTGTAATAACTATGTACACCCGTCAGTGTCAAAAATGGAAAGATGGATTTTGTGTCCAGCGAAAGACAGAAGTTTCAAAGATGTATTGATAAGCTCATGACTGTAGGGTGGAGACAGTATGACATCGAAAGAGAGGCAGTTAATGCCCTGCTTGATGATCTCAATTCCATCGATTATGGCAATTTTATCCAGCTCCGCCAGGTAGGTTTATGAAACTATGATGATGAGTACACAATTCATGAATTGGCACAACATAGTGTTAGTTACTGTAACTTGTTAATGTTAGGCTCTTCCAAAATAATTACTTAGGCCTAACGTTAGGGGTTATGGGATACCTCAAGTTCTACAGTATAGTAATAACAAAATAGCATGAAAATTAACACTGATGCCCTTAACTTTTGCCTAATGTACCAAGCTCACCTACAAGCAACACATCACCAACCTGAAACTAAAATGCAACAGCTCCCTCAACTCCTCCAACTCTCCAACACCACTTGGGCTGCGAACCGCTATGCTCTCCTCAAAATTTTCAGGCTCACCATTTGTGCCAAGCTTTACTACGGCAATATTGTCTACTGTGTCGCTAACAACTCATACCTCAGCCACATCAATACCATCCAAAATAAAGCCCTCAGGCTTTGTCTAGGTGCCTACAGGACCTCCCCAATCACCAGCCTTCATGTGGAAGCCAACAACCCCCCCTTTCTACTTAGATGTAGAAAGCTTAGCCTCTCCTATGCTTTTAGAGTCCTCACCAACACCCAGAACCCTGTTTACAATCTCATTAGGTACCCCAATTTCTCCACCCTCTGGTAGGTTTAAAACTCTATCCCCTCCCTTCAGCTTAGCATTAAATCAGACCTCTTCCATCTCGGCATCAATCCCGCCACTCTCGGCACCTTTCCTGGCCCACTTTTCTGCCTTGGGCCACCCCCCTTCCTTCTGTCCACCTGGGCCTCTCCACTCTTCACAAAACTCAAACCCACCCTAACCTGTTCATCAATCTCCACAACCAAATCAAAGACCAACTTTCAAACTACACCTCCATCTATACTGATGGCTCCAAAGAAGGCAACAAGACAGCTGCTGCTGCCGTCATTCAAGACATCACCCTCAGTAGCAGACTTTCCGACTACTCTTCCATCTTTTCAGTCGAGGCAAAGGCCATTCTCCTCGCCCTCATCTTTATCAAGTACTCTCCGCTCAGCCACATTGCCATTTTGCCATTTTCTCCGACTCAAAGGCTGTTTTCTTTACCCAATCTTAAATAGGATAACCTCACATGCCACCTTCTTCTCCTGAAAGCCCTTTCTCCCACCCTCTGCATGAAAAGTATTCATTTCTTCTGGATACCCAGCCATGTTGGCATCCCTGGCAATAAGAGGGCTGATGCAGCCGCTAAGCCTGCCCTCAACATCCTCCCTACCCCTTTTCCCAAAACCCTCTCTGACATCAAACCGCTTATCACTTCCCTTGTTCGTGACCACTGGTAAACCTCATGGAACTCCCAAATTGATAACAAACTCCACGTCATCCAGTCCACCATCCTGATCAAACCCACCATCAACAATCTCTCTCGTATCGACAACATTCATATTACCGGTCTTAGAATAGGTCACACCCACCTCACTTACTCCCACCTCCTTATTGGCTCCCCCAACCCCTCTGCAACAACTGCCATTGCACCCTCACAGTCCATCATGTTCTCCTTGCCTGCCCCCTGTACAACCTTCCCAGAGCTTCCCTCGCTCCCCACATTTCAATTACTGAGTTCTTCCAGAAAAATCCTGCGGATAAAATTATCTCCTTTCTTCATCATGCTTCCTCTACAACCATATTTAATTCTCCTCTTCCACCCCCCTCTCTACTTTATTTTTTCACCCATTCACCTCGATCACAGCTTTCTAATTTCTTGTTGTTGTATTTCTCTCATTCTCCCCCTGTTTCCTTTCCTTCCTACCTCTAGAATGATCTGATCTCTCAGGCACAATTTGACCCTCGTTGTCGTGGTGCCATTAAGCCCTCATCAAACAAACAATTAATTGAATTGAGAGTTTTGAAGAAAGTGAAGTTTTTGTTTGTTTATTTTCAAAGTTTTGATATGATAAAAGGGACGGTTGGCAAGCATATGGACACAATAATTACAATTCAGTTCTAATTTATCAATTTTTCTTTCTTCGATCATATTCCACACTAATATTATATATAAGATAAATCATTTTAATTTTTAAATGACTAAGTAGCTTAGTTGGTTACTGCTTCATTTTTGAGCGAGAGGTTATGAGTTCGAATCTCACCCAAGTACTTTTTTTTCTTCTTCCTCTGTTTCTCTTAATTGAATTTTATTACTGGCAAAACAGTAAAATTTCATGTCAGAAGCGATGTGGTCAAGCTACTGTTAACGTTGAACAGAACAGGGTAAAATCTGGTGTGAGCTGCATATGACACTGTCCCCAGTATGCCCCGAAAACTTGGTCCATGCAAAGTGCACAAAACACGTCCAGAAATGTCTCATTTTATTGGCCTTTGATATTGATAAACGACTTTTAGTTTGAGAATTGTTATTACTAAATTCTCCAACTACACAAAGCTGTGGGATTTTGATTAATATTTACTTGGAAAATATTCACATTTTAAAAACAAGGAAGATGATAATTTACACTAGTCACGAAACTTCAATGGTGTACACACACAAAATGTGTCAGCGATGCATTGTTTATTTACTGAAATGACGTCATCGCGTATAAAGCCCGATTCTTATTTTTTTCTTATTCTTTTTTAACATTTTCTAGCAAACGGTGGGGTGCAAAGCAGAAAAATCATATTTTTGCAAATCAAATATTCCAAATATTATATTTATTATTAGTTCCAGCCCCATTAACATCAAGGAACACAGTTTAGTTTTTTAGAACTTTTCACAGAAACTTTAAGGCTTTTCTGAGGACAAAACCAATCAGATTACCTGCTGTAATATGTAAACATTGTAGAGCGATTTTAGATAAAAAGACAGGTGGCTCACCAGCTCAGTTCCACACTGGAAAATTTGTTTTCTCCATGGATGCTAAAGATTTATGGCATAATTTTTGAAAACCTAGCTGTTTACACCTGCAATTTTTTTCTTATCACTGTCATTGTAATGTTTTTTTTTGTAAATCTGAGATAAAAGTACAGGAATATGAGATAAAAGTGTAGCACGCCAAATTTGTTAAACTGTCTAAACTGTTTATACACTAAAGATCTCTGTAAGTGTAACATAGTTACTTTCAATCCAGACTGAACTCAGTCAGTTCTTACTAGTGAACTGCTGGAGGTCTACTATGATTTATTTCTCGATTTTTCACAGGTATGTAGAATTATACACTGACATCAAGTGTTTGTATGTACCACCTTCTCCCCTTTTGCAGCCTTTTGGAAAAGTTACCAAAGGTTGGGTAATGCTCATTGTCCATCAGATGAGCATGTTTGATGGTGGTCCACAGACCAAAATAATGATTGGTTTTAGCGGCTAGTATCTAGTTATTAGTTACTGTGGGAAAATAGAAAAAAAAGTTGTTTTTTGGGAGGGGAGGGGAAGATTTCTTGATTAAGCAAGAGTATATGTGGTAAAAAGTAATGGTTTCAACCACAATGGTTCTGGTTCTTTGTTTAACGTTCCCCCTCCCCCCTCCCTCCACCCACCACGTAATTGTGCAATTAATATTAGATTGAATTTCAAAATGGGGGAACGTCTGGTAAAGTGTGAGCATACAGTATATATATGTCACGATTTTTTGTGGGAAGAGTTTTGACACCTTTATTCAGGACTGGGAAATTGTATAAATAATTTGAACTCTGGTGGTCCTTATGGTAAGCTTCCTCACCCCCTAAACATGGTGCTCTGATCACTTCTCGATAAGAGCAGGGTAGTAATGTAGTGTTCATTCGCATTCAAATTCCTTGTATAGGAAGTAAATGTTCAATATTTGCTCTTACTTTGAAGCTATTGTCTACTTCTCCTTTTTGTGCAGGATATATCTGCAGCCCTGTGCCATACAACCAGATTGATTCCACTGGAGGATGCCTTGTTAATGACAAAATTCTGTCAGTGGCTTGTTTCTGTCACACATTGCAAGGTTAGTCATTATTTTTATGGAAGGTGTTGGGGAACAGTGCACTTACAGTACCCCTCCTCCCCATTTTTGCAAGTTAAAGATGTGCCCTTTTTCAGAGATGAATTGAGTATCTATTTTCATAAATTTAAGAGGATGTCTTTAAAGGATTTTTTTGAATGAAAACACAGAAAGTGTCTTAAAAAAGGCAAAAAAGCCATACCTATTTGCTTTGTTACTATATGGAAGACCTTTAG
The DNA here is from genome assembly GCA_020152595.1 of Chiridota heheva. Taxonomy (NCBI): domain Eukaryota; kingdom Metazoa; phylum Echinodermata; class Holothuroidea; order Apodida; family Chiridotidae; genus Chiridota; species Chiridota heheva. The sequence goes on from JAIGNY010002250.1 coordinate 2,717,430, forward strand.
TTGTATGAACTGTTTTGCCTTTCTGCCCACTCCCCCTTCCATTTTCTTCCTGTGTTTTGGTTGTTAGTGTACTTTGACATTTAATTGATCAGATAATGTCTCTTGAAATAGGTGCCTTGCAATCTCAAACTTTTTCTGTTGCCACCACATTTGTTGAAGAATTAAATATCAAATTTTCTTTGCTGTGTTTTTCATTGTTTGTCATTTAATAACTTTCTGTCTTTTAATAAAATTGTCATCAGAGAAATGTAATCTGTCAAAGTGATGGAGGCAGATGTCAAAATGTAGAAATGCAGAAACTCTGTGCTGATGGACTCTTGTGTTTTATGTTTGCTATTCACAGGATGCAAAATTAAATGAAGAGGCTATCGATACGCTGATGCAATTTCTACTGAGGTCATTTCACCAATGTCCAGATTGGACCCAGGCTGAAGTCCTACGAGCTATTGGTGCTGTACTTTATGAAAATGGACCTAAATGCTTGCAGGTATTTCAAGATGGTTTATCACAAGATGATATATCAAGAAATTGTCATCTCTTTATTTGGTATGTAGTAAACTTGCAATTGATTGGTCAAAGAACCATAGGAACCGAGGAAATGGTCTTATCTGATTGGTTGTCAGTAAAACATTTTCAGGATCAGTTAAGTGGTCAAGCATGTACATCTTATTTAAAAGTGTACAATAAAAGGGTGCAGAAAGTGTTGGAAAATCTGTTTCTGTTAAGGATATTATTAAAATGTGAAGTTCTGTCTGAATCAAATGAGGTGTGACATCACATCCTCACATTCCTCAAATGTCTTTGTGTAGTTTATTGAAATATTTTCTTGAGTTTTTGTAACTTACAACCATTGGATGTATTAGGAGAGTGCTAAAACAGTATTTAGTACAGTAACTGTGATTAAAATGTATTTTTTTTTTCAAAAATAGAAAAATACAATACTGCTAAGAAAGTGAGATCACTCTTAATAAAGTTGAAAGCACAAGTTTGTTAACATGCATGAGAACATGCTCCTTCCCACATCCTCAGGCTGCTCACTACTACTGTACTCTCAAATTATGTGCAAGTCTGGACATTACTGTTTGAGAGTAGTTATTATTGGTAGTGGTATTTACATAATTCAAATATCATATTTAGTCTCAAATTATGGCTGGTCAGTTTTTAAGGATTTTTCTGCAGTATTCATGCATTATTTATGATGTATAAAGAACAGTCAGCTCAAAATCTTTTTGTAACTTTTAAAAACTTGTTTCCCTGAAAAAAGGCCTGTAAATAGAACTTGATTGAGGATATTGTAAAGATCCAAAGATTCTTTGTCAGATTTAGCTGCTTTCTTCATTAGAATTTTGGCAAAGAATGATTTAAAGAAAGTATTGAGAGGTTTGTATTATCTACATATCAATTTACCTACTAAGACCTGAAGTTTTAGAAAGCTGTAAGAACAGTCCATTTTTGATTTGATTTATTGGATTTTAAAACAATTTAGTTTATGTTGTTTCTATGTGCATGAATATGTTGTATATACTTTTAAATACTAATAAGTTATCTCTAAGCGAGTCACATTCTATATTTGAATGCTATAGCATCCACATAATTCGCAATACTGGTTTTTAAACTATTTATTTCTACACATTTTTTATTTTATTTTCAGTTTGTGGATGAATTGTTGTCAACCTCATCAAAAAAACTTGGGTTGCTGATGCAACTGGTTACATCTTCCAACATTGAGACAAAGAGAGCTGCCATCCAATGTATGGGAAACATATGTATGAAGTAAGTTGCTTGTATGCAAGGAGTGAAGGCCAAAATGATGCTATTTATTGCTGAAGGGAAAATGGTAGTTGAATTCGTACTCAGTCCATGACGACCCATCAGGCTTGTGCTTCTTCAGCATAAGTGGATGAGAGAACATGCTCGTCCTGGACAGGATGCTAAATAGAGTAAAGTGTCTTGCTCAAGGACGCAATGGAGCTTTCTCGGTAGTAGTCAAAACATGACTCTTTAACCACTGAGCTGCTGCACCTCTAAGAGAAGGAGTCTAAAACTTAAAAAAATGGAAAATAAATTCAAGAAGCAATTCTTCTTTTCAAAATTATTTCCATTTGGAAGATGATTTTGCTTGTAGTTAAAAACTAAACGTGAATCAAGAAGTGAGCTACATCTCAAAGTTCCATAAGGTGTCCCTGATATTCCATAAATATCAAAGCAATTTTAGCTATTGTTGTCTCTATTGTTGGTCCATGTGTTCAGCTGTTTCAGATTGTCATGTGTTCAACACCATAATTCAATATTTTTTTTTTTTTTTTTTTGCAGAACTGAAATTGGGAGCGTGATAGATGAGCTCTACTTGAAAATCTGCTTCCAACAGATCTTATTAGTCCTTCATCAACCAAAGGAACCCAATCAGGATGATGTAACTCACTTGAGGGTGTGTTTCTTTTTATTTAAGACATGCTGTACTTGAAGTATTTTTGACATCGTTTGTAATTTGATCTAAATATCAACTAATTTTCATGGTTAATTTGGGTGTTTTCATCCTTTGTTTTGTAAAGTCACTTCTGAAATTTTGAGAAGAGCCTAAGCATGAAGACCTGCCACACTATGGACAGAATCTGGAGGAGCAATTTCCCATGAAAAATGGATATCATACATGTGGAATCAGTATCATGGTGTGGAATAATGGGTACAGTCTCTGTTAAAATGAAGTAGATACTCAATGGATGATACACTTGACAAAGGGACTTACTGAAGATCAGGTGGCTCTCACACACTATCAATTGTAAACCAAGGTTTAACAAAATCTTGCAGGCCTTCCCACTAACATAAACATTGGAGATCAATGCTTTGATCAAAGTATGCCATATTGATTTATGTAGTCATGTACCCTGCCAATGTGTTCTAATTTGTGCTCAGAAGGGAGTTAGATTGAAGCATTTTCTGAGCTTCAGTCCCAGAAGACTGGTGCTTATCTTCAGTCATTGACTCTTTCTGGAGGGGTCATCCGTCCATTTAGGTTAACCTTCTATGCTGGTGAAGGAAGCGGAATGTTCAAAGTATCTTGCTTAAGGACAAAACCCAGGACTCCTGACATGAATCAAACCCAGTACCTTTTGAATACGATTAGGACTTTCTAACCATTTGGCTGCTACACATTCAAAAGGAACAGAGACTGAAAGCTACACATTCAAAAGGAACGGAGACTAAAAGCTACACATTTAATGGAAACGGATACTGAAAGCTACACATTCAAAGGGACAGAGACTGAAAGCTACACATTCAAAAGGAACGGAGACTGAAAGCTACACATTCAAAGGGAACGGAGACTGAAAGCTACACATTCACAAGGAGCAGTGACTGAAAGCTACACATTCAAAGGGAACAGAGACTAAAAGCTTCACATTCACAAGGAGCAGTGACTGAAAGCTACACATTCAAAGGGAACGGAGACTGAAAGCTACACATTCAAAGGGAACGGAGACTAAAAGCTTCACATTCACAAGGAGCAGTGACTGAAAGCTACACATTCAAAGGGAACGGAGACTGAAAGCTACACATTTAAAGGGAACGGAGACTGAAAGCTTCACATTCAAAGGGAACGGAGACTGAAAGCTACACATTCAAAGGGAACGGAGACTAAAAGCTTCACATTCACAAGGAGCAGTGACTGAAAGCTACACATTCAAAAGGAACGGAGACTGAAAGCTACACATTCAAAGGGAACGGAGACTGAAGCTACACATTCAAAGGGAACGGAGACTGAAGCTACACATTCTAAGAGAACGGAGACTGAAGCTACACATTCAAAGGGAACGGAGACTGAAAGCTACACATTCAAAGGGAACGGAGACTGAAGCTACACATTCAAAGGGAACGGAGACTGAAGCTACACATTCAAAAGGAACAGAGACTGAAGCTACACATTTAAAAGGGAATGGAGACTGAAAGCTACACATTCAAAGGGAACGGAGACTGAAAGCTACACATTCAATGGGAATAAAGACTGAAGCTACACATTCAAAGGGAACAGAGACTGAAGCTACACATTCAAAGGGAACGGATACTGAAAGCTACACATTCAAAGCGAACGGATACTGAAAGCTACACATTCCAAGAGAACGGAAACTAAAAGCTACACATTCAAAGGGAACGGAGACTGAAGCTACACATTTAAAGGGAACGGAGACTGAAGCTACACATTCAAAGGGAACGGAGACTAAAGCTATACATTCAAAGGGAACAGAGACTGAAAGCTACACATTCAAAGGGAACGGAGACTGAAAGCTACACATTCAAAGGGCATGGAGACTGAAAGCTACACATTCAAAAGGAACGGAGACTGGAAGCTACACATTCCAAGAGAACGGAGACTAAGAGCTACACATTCTAAGAAAACGGAGACTGAAAGCTACACATTCAAAGGGACAGAGACTGAAAGCTACACATTCAAAGGGAATGGAGACTGAAAGCTACACATCAAAAGGAACTAAGACTGAAGCTACACATTCAAAGGGAACAGAGACTGAAAGCTACACATTCAATGGGAACAGAGACTGAAAGCTACACATTAAAAGGGAACAGAGACTGAAAGCTACACATTGAAAGGGAATGGAGACTGAAAGCTACTCATTCAAAGGGACAGAGACTGAAAGCTACACATTCAAAGGGAATGGAGACTGAAAGCTACACATCAAAAGGGAACGAAGACTGAAGCTACACATTCAAAGGGAACAGAGACTGAAAGCTACACATTCAAAGGGAATGGAGACTGAAAGCTTCACATTCAAAGGGAACGGAGACTGAAAGCTACACATTCAAAGGGAACGGAGACTAAAAGCTTCACATTCACAAGGAGCAGTGACTGAAAGCTACACATTCAAAAGGAACGGAGACTGAAAGCTACACATTCAAAGGGAACGGAGACTGAAGCTACACATTCAAAGGGAACGGAGACTGAAGCTACACATTCTAAGAGAACGGAGACGGAAGCTACACATTCAAAGGGAACGGAGACTGAAAGCTACACATTCAAAGGGAACGGAGACTGAAGCTACACATTCAAAGGGATTGGAGACTGAAGCTACACATTCAAAAGGAACAGAGACTGAAAGCTACACATTTAAAAGGGAACGGAGACTGAAAGCTACACATTCAAAGGGAACGGAGACTGAAAGCTACACATTCAATGGGAATAAAGACTGAAGCTACACATTCAAAGGGAACAGAGACTGAAGCTACACATTCAAAGGGAACGGATACTGAAAGCTACACATTCAAAGCGAACGGATACTGAAAGCTACACATTCCAAGAGAACGGAAACTAAAAGCTACACATTCAAAGGGAACGGAGACTGAAGCTACACATTTAAAGGGAACGGAGACTGAAGCTACACATTCAAAGGGAACAGAGACTAAAGCTATACATTCAAAGGGAACAGAGACTGAAAGCTACACATTCAAAGGGAACGGAGACTGAAAGCTACACATTCAAAGGGCATGGAGACTGAAAGCTACACATTAAAAAGGAACGGAGACTGGAAGCTACACATTCCAAGAGAATGGAGACTAAGAGCTACACATTCTAAGAAAACGGAGACTGAAAGCTACACATTCAAAGGGACAGAGACTGAAAGCTACACATTCAAAGGGAATGGAGACTGAAAGCTACACATCAAAAGGGAACGAAGACTGAAGCTACACATTCAAAGGGAACAGAGACTGAAAGCTACACATTCAATGGGAACAGAGACTGAAAGCTACACATTAAAAGGGAACAGAGACTGAAAGCTACACATTGAAAGGGAATGGAGACTGAAAGCTACTCATTCAAAGGGACAGAGACTGAAAGCTACACATTCAAAGGGAATGGAGACTGAAAGCTACACATCAAAAGGGAACGAAGACTGAAGCTACACATTCAAAGGGAACAGAGACTGAAAGCTACACATTCAAAGGGAATGGAGACTGAAAGCTACACATTCAAAGGGACAGAGACTGAAAGCTACACATTCAAAGGGAATGGAGACTGAAAGCTACACATCAAAAGGGAACGAAGACTGAAGCTACACATTCAAAGGGAACAGAGACTGAAAGCTACACATTCAAAGGGAACAGAGACTGAAAGCTACACATTCAAAAGGAACAGAGACTGAAGCATTGTCCACTTTATTACATTTTGAATGTGTGAAATTTCACATCTTTCTTCCAATGATACAACAAGAAACAATTGAGTGGTATTAATGATAAAAACACTGTTACTTTTATTTCAGATCTCTCCTAACATCCACTTCCATTTCTGATCTCTTCAAGAACAATCCCTCCCCCGACATCATCAACTTTCTCCGCAATTATAACTTATTCCACCTGATGTAACCCTTACCCACACTCCCTTCCTTTTCTATCCTACCATTCTATTCCTCCTTCCCTTTTCTTACCTCTATTTGCTTATTTATTATTCATACCATCCTAATTCTTGCACCTTTCTAACACCCTCTTGGCACATTTGACTCTGACTGTTGCGGTTCCGTTAAACATCAACAAACAACAACAAGTTTTATTTCATTCTTTTTTATTTAAAAAATGATATTAGGTGCCACCTATATAACTGGTTTGGTATTTTTCAATTTGATATAATTTTGGTAACCTCTTCTTTGATTCTCCACAGCTGTTATGGGCTACTTTGAAGAGTCTGTTGAGCATCTTGGGGTCAAGCAAGACAATATATGTTGATGATATAGGCAGGGTTCTGGCTGCTCTAAAGGTATCATTTAAAACTTTTCTGTAGATCAAAATCATGTCATGAAACACAATAAGGAACAAATAAAACATGCAAAAGGTTTAAGTACTGACAAGGGCAACATAAGCTAAAATGCTATAAAACATATCAAAATCCTTGTACAAAAGTTGTTATTTGCATTGAAAATGGGTTACCCATTGACCATTGAACATTTTTCCTTTGCAATTTTGTTTGCAAATATGTGATAAACAAAACAGACCTCAAGTATTATCCCTCTTCACCAACAAAGTTGGTGAAGAGGGGATATAGCATCTTTACCCTTAGTCCGTCTGTCTGTCTGTCTGTCTGTCCATTCATTTGTTCTTCCGTCTGTCCACATCTATTGTCCGTCCGGCTTCATTCATTGTTCAGCTACTATAGGACAAAAGATTGCTGCCTTAGGAAAGAAATTCCAACTTTATTATGAAAAGAAATGTATATAAAGGAGTGCAAATGCATTCTAGACTTCAATAGCAGCAATTAAAGGATTTGTTCTGGGATGAAAAAAAGTTAAAGAATAGATGTGATGACTGAATGGAACTTATAATGGAGTGTCTTGTGAATGAATGGCAAAAAAATCAAAGTTGAATAATAGATCTAATGACTGAATGGAATTTATAATGAAGTGTCTTGCCAATGAATAGCAAAAAAAAAGGTCTTTGCTTGAATAGAGTGGACACATAATAGACTTATTATAATCTGTAAATTAATCTGTACTGAATTTTCATTCTGATTTGGTAGATAGATCAGGTAGGTTATAGTGAAGGTTGGAATGATGAGTTGGTTAAGAGTTTATTTGGTAGATGAGTGGATGGCAAAAGATGGGTTGGGGTAGTAGGTGAATGGATGGTGGTAAGTGAATGGGGGATGGTAGGTGAATGGGGGATGGTAGGTGAATGGGGGATGGTAGGTGTAGGGGGTGGTAGGTGAATGGGGCATGTTGAGTTGATAGAAGTGAGGGGATGGGAGTTAAGAGGAAATGTTGGGTGGAAGATGGTAGAATGACAGGTAGATGTAGGAATTTGGATGAAGGTGGGATGGCATGGGGGATATGATGGAATGTAATATGGGACAGGTTGAGATGGCATGTGGGACAGGGTGGCATGCGGGATAGGTTGGCATGTGGAACAGGGTGCCAATGAATGTGGGACAGGATGTCATGGCATGGGGACAGGGTGGGATGACATGTGGAACAGAGTGGCATGGCATGTGGGAAAGGATGGCATGTAATGGAAGTCATCTGGATTTCAGGTGGGATGGCATGTGGAAGAGAGTGGGATAGCATGTGGGAGATAGCATGGAATGGCCTGTGTGACAGGGTGGGATTGCACTTGGTACAAAGAGGGATAGCACGTTGGACATGGTGAGATGGCACATGGTACAGGGAGGGATGGCATGTGGGACAGGGTGGCATGGTATATAGGACAGGGTGGCAAGTCATATGGTAGGATGTTATCTTGATTGCAGGTGTGATGACATATGGGTCATGTGGTGGAATGGCATCTAGATTTTCATGTATAATTTCCTGTAGGGAGGGAAGTAGTATGGTATGGCATGTGGAAGATGAGAGAGGAATGGTAGGTGTGGCAGAGGCTAAAAAGCATGTTATAAGTGGCAAGGGGATTTGTATTGTTTGTGATGTCTGGTTTTCTTTATTTATTGATCTTTAATATTCTGCTACATTTTTTGAATTGAGTTAGCTGTCTTCTGACAGAGTGTGTGGATCTTAGTCACCCCCTTCAATCAATGTGTAGCTGAAAAATACATGCTCATCATTTTCAAAGATGTAAATTAATGTAATATAAAGATATTGATTTTTTCCCATTCCTATGTGTACATTTTTTGAAGACCTCAAGAAATCCTCAATTTTGAAAAGCCAAAACTAAATGTAATGTTTTTGAAAATTGAAGACAACTCTGCTCTGAATTTGATGCCCTTTTTAATGGGATATAAAACAAAATGTTGTTCATTTACCTTTTTAATGAGTTGCTATGAACATATTTCTGTGAGTTTGTAATTGTATGTGGTGGGGAAAGCTACACAGTAATGCTACTGGCTTGTTTAGGTCAGTTCTGTAGGATTATCGTAATCATGAAGGTTGGAGTGTTCCTCTAAATCAACATGTTATGGTGGAATTAGGAACGGGGAAGGGGGGGGGGGTTACTTTCTTAATAATTCACATGTTTCTCACAAACTTAATATTTGGCTCGTAATTTTCTGGTGGATAGTATATAATTCCCTGATTATTCAATCCTTTGTAGACTTTCATGCTGGTAGGCCTGCCGGGATTTGGAATTATCTCTCCGATGGAGACGACACTCTATCCTTCACCATTCCAGTATGAGTCAAGTCCGTCACATAGGACTCCCACAATGACAGAGGAAAGCAAGCCAGTGACCAGCACCCCAACCAGTGGTAGCTCTGGCAAGAGAAACAAAAGGAGGGGGAAGAGGTAAATTGATTTTACAAAACAAAATATGGCTTTTATACATGTAGTGGCCAAGTATGTTCATCTTATATAAGAGACGACCATTAAAGGATCAAAATTGGTGAAGCAAGTGTTGAATATCATATGGCAGCTAGGTGTTTACATTCAGTTGAAGAGAGGCAGAGCTTGCCTTCCCATTTTGAAATATTCAGCACTTTTTTCTCAGAGAATGGTGGAAGCAAACTTGACTTTTGAAAGACATTATGCATAAGAAAATAAGTATTTATTCAGACATGGTTTATAAAATATTTTTGCAGGTCATCTCGTGTATCATACATGCGTTATGAAATTTTTTTTGATTATAACTGAGGTTGGGCTCATTTCTTATTGCTTTTTTGCAGGAATTTCCATTTTTCTTTTCTATGTGTGTAGGTGGGTGACAGCAGAGGGGGGTGGGGATATATCCACCTGTGTAACCTGTTTGATAATGGGTATAGCTTTGTAATAAGCACCTCATCTTTTCACATTAATTCACTTTTATTTCATCTTTTATTTCACTTCATATTTAGAATTTACTCTTAAGCACTCTAAGCAGCCCTGTTAATTTAGTGCTATATAAGTTTTACTTATTATTATTATTATTATCATTATAGCCGAGTAAAACAGTCTGAGCAGTCATCCCTTGAAGGGGCAGTTGATTCCTCCCTGCAAGAACAAGCAGACAGCAACACACTACGCAGCATCCTTGAACAAGACAGTGACGAATTGCCCTGGTCTACGACTGGCCGACTCAGTAGCTCTGAGTCAGAGTATTCTGACACAGAAGGGGGACAGGCAAACAGGGTGAAATCATTGGCATGTAAAGTTAGACAAGTTTCACTTGGGTGCCTTCATTTGCTTTTTAAGGTAAGTCTTGATGTTTTTAGAGGTCAGATTTGTGTATCGTTAATGGCAGAAAAGAAACAAGTTTGATGTTATGACTTTGATATCAAGACTTTGATGTCACGACTTTGATATCATGACTTTGATGTCATAACTTTGATGTCACAACTTTGATATCATGACTTTGATGTCACGACTTTGATATGACTTTGTTGTCATGGCTTTGATATCATGAGTTTTATGTCATGACTTTGATGTCATGACTCTGATGTCATGACTTTGATATCACGACTTTGATGTCACGACTTTGATATCACGACTTTGATGTCACAACTTTGATATCACGACTTTGATGTCATGACTTTGATATGACTTTGATGTCATGGCTTTGATATCATGAGTTTTATGTCATGACTTTGATATCATGACTTTGATATCTTGTTCCAGTCAGCAGATACCAAGTTTTTGAGATATCACAAGTTGCTTTGAATATGACTGGTATAGAAAGTTTACTGTAGAAAGGTGATGTCACACTCGCTTTACAATTGTTGATATTTTTTAATGAAAATTGTTTTACTACATGAAAATATTTTGTTAGTACTTTTATAGAAACTTTACTAGGTCCTGTTTTTCTGCTCTGCTGGTCTGTTTAGTAGTTTCTTTAGTCACAAAATATGATTTCATGCAACAAAATTTCATAAGAAAATTCATTGAAAATTCACAAAGACATTTGTGAAATGTTAGGATATGCTGTCATCTTTAGTCTGATTTCAGTCATTTCTTCCCAAATTTGTTAGTAAAACTGGAGCATCTTCTTAATGGAAGATATGTTTTTTGTTCCATTTGACATCCTTTTTCATATAAGATGAGCGTGTGTGACCTCTGAACTTTGAGCAAAACTGGGCAAAGCGATTCATTTTAGGTGGTTTCTGCTTGAAAACATTTATTTCTTTGATTTTTCTTTCACAGAACACAGAGAAGAGATTGCTGTTTGGCTATTGGTCAGCATTTGTTCCAGACGCACCAGTCACATCAAGTGTATCTTACTCTCCATTAACTCTTTTCACAAGTATTCTTAAAGATTCAAATGCCAAGGTACAATGTCTTGTATATTACAATATCTACAATATTCCTTTATGTTTTGGTATCACAGTATGTTATTTTACTTTTAAAGAAATATGGAACGAAAGATTGTAACGAATAATCTAAAAATCACCTTTGAAGTAGATAATGTCATCATCTTCATCATTATTTGGTGGCAAAGCACAAGCTCCCTCTATCCAAGATGATCAGGTTGGCAAACATGATCAAACATACAAGATATTGACAATGTGCTGCTGGCCCAGTTCTGAGTTATCATTTGCCATGAGTTGGAACATATACTTTTGCCAGGTTCACTATCAGGAAGTTGCTTAGTTGGTGATGTCAGACACTCTGGGTGAATTGTTTACTTTACATTTCATTTATTTTGGTTTCTATGTTTGGTATAGACCATTAATTATTCTGCGGCAGGAAGCGGCAAAGACATTGTTTTGTACTTCATGTCAGGCCTCCATCAAATATTTATAGACATTTTTAGCAGATTGATAGGTTTATCATAATAGTGATTTACCACTCATCTGACTCAGACAATTTGTTTTGTCTCCTAACCCTAGTGTCGGGCAGGAAGCGTAATGGTGCTGGCTACTTTACTTGAGGGTGCGAAGCAGTTTTTAGCAGCAGCGGAAGACAAGTATGTTTAACTCTTGTTGCTTTATAACATTGAATCCTGATGTTATTAGTCCTTTGAGAAAGTGAATTGACAGAACTTTGTCTGATTCATTTTAATAAGTTTGTTTGATATCTCAAATCTCATTGGCTAATTAATGGTCTCAAATACTTTTGAGACCAGGAAGATGCATGTAGGTAGAATGATGGTGATCAACACTTTCTAGATGTATGCCTTAACATATTTTATGCTGATAATTTGTGCAATTGTTGCTGTAAAATAGCACTTTTGCTAGAATCGTTCATCTGTCTGCAGCATCAGGAGCATATTAAGCAACCACCATGGAATTAGCTGTGCGACAAAAGTAGAAGCAACTTTTACGAGTATTAGGAGAATATGAAAAGTGATTACCTTATGTTGCATTTTTATCTGTATTTTTCTACACAAAATTTAATATTTAGGAAATGGGGAAAAGCAATGGTGGTCAGTCTTACAGCCAATAAAACAATAAGTTATTACACAAATTTTATTTTATAGTATTATAGTATAGATATGTCATGACAACCACAGTGCAGTAAGTTATTTAAGAGAAAATGAAATATCATCAAGGTAGAATTATGGTTGGTGGGGCAATTATTTTGGTAAAATGTTATTTTAGATCACAAATATCTCTTTTGCATCCTCTGAATAAGTCTCATATTCACCACAAACATTGGTTTGACACAATTGCATCTGGTATATGCATCCTTGCTGGCAACCACATGCATCTAAATAAGGCAGTTAGGAGTTCACAACAAAATGACTTGCTTCTAGCAGAATTGACCACAATTAGCTCCAGACATTTTAAGATTGGTCTTCCAATGAGGGAAGTTCTGGTGCTAATAGAAGAACTTGACCCAAACAATGACTTGCTTGATGGGCAGTTCTTCTGATGTGCTGATTAAGAGCTGCTTTGGTTGGAGGAAGAAATCCCACAGACCTGCCCTTCTATATGAAAAGCTGTAAGCGAGCTCTATCTTCACTACTTGTTCAGTTATATAGCAACATAACAAAGTGTCCAAAAAGAGCCAAAGGCACATAATTGATTGTCATGCACTGTTTGATAAGTAACATTCACGATTTGGGATTACTGTCAACACACACCTACTATAGAGCTCATCATGCCAGCACATAGCAACAAACCACCAATTCTTAACTCCTTTGTTATTAAGAAGGTATACCAAGAAGTGGTTTGGATACTTTATCAGCCCATTTCCAGCAACTAATGTCAGTGATAGATATCAATAGAGTCAACACACGAACCACTAACAAGCTCAAATCAAAGATCAGCGACATGATGTAGAACTATCTCGGCCTTTCGTCTGCATATTACCACTGATATAAATTGCAAAGAGATGGACTAAAATAAATCAAAGACTCAATATATGCAGGCATTTTCAACTTCACACCTTCAATCATGCCAACCCAGCGAGCCTGAAACAAGCCAAACTGGCTACCAAGCATGCCAACCCAGTGAGCCTGAAACAAGCCAAACTGGCTACCAGCCATGCCAACCCAGCGAGCCTGAAACAAACCAAACTGGCTACCAACACACTAAATCTATCAAATCATCAACTGATATTGCAGTCAACATCGAACCCACCAGCTCACTGACGACCACCACAATTGTCAATCAACATCACGATCAACACACCAGCCAGAATACGGGTCGGATACTGGTCTACCTTGATGATTGATCATCTCATCTTTGTCTCTCAGACACAACCTAGTTGTATACTTCAAACATCAAACATCTCTTATTAATGCATCATCACAACAACCATTCATGACACATTCAAGTTCAAAATCATCGCCACCCACACGATAGAACTCTATCAACTATGATAATAACTTCAGTTGCCAAGCACCAGCTTCCAACTGACTACTTTTAACCAATTGCCACTAAAAAGAGCTTTCAGTGCAGTAAAAAATCTAAGGACCTAATACCGGTATCAACTCTTACCCCCCACCCTCCCACTTGCCCATCACCATGTTTTTTACTTAGCTCATTGACTTGTCGCCAACTCTGATTATCTAATATCAAGTGGCATTAGGATTCTTAGCCTGACATGTTACTTATTTTGTGAGGGGGACTAAGCCACCTCTGGTAAGTTGCTTGCTACCTCTGGTGCCTTAACCCCCCATCCAGTGCCGCCCTTCTGTAGCATCATTCAGGCATCACAAATTGTTCTTGGATCTTTCATTTAAAGAACTGTATTTACTTCTAAGTTGCACCTTACCTTCCCTGCTATTAATATGCAATCTGGTCACATGACCTGATTCTAATGCACTTCTAACCGAACTAAAAAATGTAGTTACCAGCCCAGCCCTGACCTCCATATAACCTCTACTAACCCTCACTTCTTTTCAGCGCGTTGTTATCACAACATCGCTGGAACTGGTCAAATTTTCTTTTATAAATTTAACCTTTTTCTAACAATTTTCTCCCTTGTAGCTTCTACCAGGCAGGTTTTTACTCTTGTTCGGCCTTATTCGGTTCGCCTTTTCAAGTCTTCTGAGGTAAAACAAGGTAGCCATGGGTTTAGGATTTCTTCGGTCCGACTCACAGGACTTTCCCGTTTAGCCTACACTTAGGATAGAGTGTTTTTGTCTCCATCCGTACAAAGCGGGTGGCTAGTTGGAGAGAGTCCCACTCTAGTGGCGGGTGTTTTTAGGCCCCAGAGCACCAAGTGTGCCTGTCTAGTGTATCTCTTGCCTCTGGGTTTACGTGTTTTTCACCCTCGGCCCCGCCCTTCCACGAGGAGAGCCTAGCGTTATACTATGCATTGTATTAACATGTACACCGTATGATAAACCCGGAAATAGACTCGCTAGCTACAAAGCTATGTGGTCAGGTGATAAGTGACAATCTTCACAAGAAGTATAGCATCACGAGGGCTATTTTCTTCTTGTTTCTGTAGCCATTTGCTATGCAGTTTCACGGCTGTGTGAACTGCCTCAGTAAGATTTTCCACGTCGAACATTACAGTTCCGCAATATAATTAGTGAACGGATCCGTACGGCTCCAGACGTTTTGTAGTAACGGGATAACGTACACTGTACAATAAACTCAGAAATAGACCCGCTAGCTACAAAGCTACGTGGTCAGATGATAAGTGACAATCTTTACAAGAAGTATAGCATCACGAGAGCTATTTTCTTCTTGTTTCTGTAGCCATGTGATCTGCAGTTCCAAGGTTGTAACTATATGCCGTACATTAACATCTTTTCCAATCAACTTCATACAAGTTTTGCTGTTGATAGGAGTGGCGTATAGCTATGCGGTTCCGCAGCTGCTACAGTCTTCAGACACTGCTTCGGAGCCGTAGACAATGACTTACAGCTCCGTGATCTTACGACCCACAACTGTCTTGCAGCTACATAGCCTTACACGGTTAGCAGCCTGTTTTGTATATGATTTAAATTAACGGCCTGCTTTTTGATTCGCTAATCAAAGTGTAGAGTACCAGTCAGACCCACAACGTGGTGTTGTCTGTACTTGTCTGCATCGCCGATTTTTAAAGACCTGTTGTGTGTGAATATTCTATGCATAATCCTCTGGTTACGACTACTACATAACACTTAATATCCTTAAGTGTAAATGAGCCAAGTCCTCAAGATGTCTTTTGTTTGGCAAACAAAAGAGCAGCAGCGCAGGCTCGTTGGTCCGAACAAAGGAAGTATTTATACCGATCAATACCTATTAAGGGAGTTGCATTTGCATCCAATACACTTGACGTATGATGTACACTAATGTTGTTGAATGTAACATAAAATTGCTGTTGTTCCCGTCGAAGCAATAAAGTTTCAATAAAAAAGGAAAAACATTGTCTTTTCTACTTTACAACAGTTTTACAGATCATTGACAAGAAAAATATAATTATGATAAAAAATATATTTAAAACAAAAACTCACAATGCATCAATGACTTTCTTTTAATAAAATGTTATCTTTTAAGTAACTATTTACTCCCATCGTGGTCAGGCTTCCACAACAGTTTCCTAACCCCCGTTCCAAAAGGCCTGTTATTCAATTCACTAACCAGTACACGTTGGTCACTGGGAAACATTACGCAAACTTACAAAAGATCAGGTTTAACACACACTTTTTATGAAAAAGTTCCCAAGCCAATAAACTACGAGATAAATATCATTAATATTTATTTCAATTCATTCATTTCCAATATGGGTATAATTTTGTTATTACACTATGTATATGGCAAAATCTCTTGTGGGCGGGATCTGTTTTTCTAATAATTTAAACTCACAACCCCCATCAAATTTCATGGAAATCACCAGTGATGAGTGATCATCGAGGTAGCAACAAATGTTTTTGTAAAAGACGTCTATCATTTATCTGGCGTGCATTGCGTGGAATAATTTTTAGTTCTACAAAATGAGGCTTTTCGGATGATCATTTACTGGCCATTGGGGGGTCTCCCTAAATTAACAAATATAAAGTTAAGCAACTAACATTAAATTCAAAGGTGGCCGGTAGACTTTCTTCATAAATTGGACGAGAAGGTGACCAGGGGTGGGCGTAGGGGAACCAAAATCCCCAATATTTTTCATTAGTGTTACTTTCCCCCTCAATTAGCAAAAATGTATTGGTCCCCCTTCCCAAGCATAACATCCAAATTTTCGCCAAAAAAATTATCACTTGATAAAGGGCAGCTAAATTTGTAAGTACGAACTTGTAATACCCCACTCCTACCTCCCCCCACTGAAAAAAAAGCACACACCCGCCCCTGATACTAGGGATGAGAGTAATTTTTTGTAATTGTTTTTAGTTTATTAATAATAAAGAGTTTGGTATCTTTAAGTTTAAAATGTTTTACAATCATGGTAAGTATTTGTATTTGGTTTGTGTTTACATTGTACATGTTCAATGTTCAATATTTCCAGTTTGCAACTTATTAGGTTTTATTGTTTAAAGATTGTCAGTTTTTTTTAAAGTTTCGAAACCTGCATGGTTGTTACAAAGAATTGGGTTTACAGATCATTTCATTTTGCTGTTTGATTTTTATGCTTTGGTTTACTTAATTTTTAATTAAACTAGTTTTCAAATATTACCGTTTCTCAACTCAAAACTCCGACAGTCGGGGTCAGATCATCAACTTTGCTTGAAGACCAGAAACATGTATATTTATGATCTACCTAGCACCTAAAAAACGTTAAATTACGTAGGCCTACCTTTAAATTCAAGAAAGGATACAGAATTACACATAATTAACGCATATATCACAATTTTAAGTTTTATTTAACATATATACCAAGTAAACTAAGGACATTGTGAATAACTGTGAAATGGTTGTTAACTTTGAATATACCAAGCACAATTAAATACTAGACATATGAAAAAAACGGTGTAGCGCATCTAAGCAGATATCTTTCGGAATATCAAAATGTGCATTAAGTTGGCCTATTAAGTAGGGCACAGTGGCCTAGTGGTTAAGGCGTCGGGCTCTGGTATGGAAGGTACTGGGTTCGATTCCCGGCCAGGCCAGTGTGTTGTGTCCTTGAGCAAGACACTTTATCTTCATTGCTTCAGTCCACCCAGCTGTAATGGGTACCTGTGAGGGCAGTGACAGTTCTATGTGTTTGGAGCCCGGCGCCTGTATATGGCTGCTGATAAAACGGGCTTGTGACTCCCCAGGGAGTGAGAAAGTTTTCAGGAGAGTTAAGGCCCAGTGACCAGGGTAATAATTGTAAAGCGCTTTGATAAAGTCTATGACAGTTTAAAAGCGCTATATAAGCACTACGATTATTTAAACATTTTTGTTAAATATGGAAATTTTTCATTTTTAATTGGTTTAGGCCTAAATTTGAATTTGGGTGCCACCATAATTTACCAAAACAGATTGATTACACAAAGGTTCCGTTCTTATTGCTATACAAAAATATATAAGCAGATGATTGTTTTTAATTGCTAGTCCGGTGGGGAGGGGAAGGGGGAAGGGCAGGTGACCAAATGTCATAAATTATGATATAAATTATTGCAAGGGAGGCATTTATCTTCCAAATAAATTACACCTGTCACAATATTATTCAAAAATTCGCACTGCCAACAGGTGTCAAATATGCGGAAGATAACCATATTGTAATAAAATAAGAGGGGTGGGGGACCAGGGGCAATGAAGGTCATATGAAAAAAAGCTTAAATGAAAACGTTGGCCCCTGCTTCTGTTGACGTAACAAATCGCTGCAGCTTTGAAAAATATATTATCATTTCAAATGTATTTCTTGTACAATGAATGGTCGTACACTGTTGTCTTTATATTTAAAATCCTTGATGAGATAAGTCCTCTGAAATAAAATATGATACCACACACTGGCTAGTCAGCTAGTCCCTGGAGACTTTTCACCCCCAATGCTATAAATATTTAAAGAGATATACTGTGTCCTTCGTCGTTCCAACATGAAATGGTTTGTACTTGCTTGTAGTCAATACATGTACACACGAGGAAAAAATGTGGCCGCCGTGGTTGGGGAGAAGGAGGTGCGGGGCTCTATAAAATGAAATTGAAAAAGTGGGGGTTAAAAGTGAGGATATGGGGTTAAGACATTTCTTCAGTAGGTAAATAAAATGAAAAGGCAACGGCTCTTATTTCTTGCGGGATTTGAATAAAACTGACAAAGAAGAAAATCGGATCTAGACCTTTTAAAAACTGGGAACATTAAAATTAGGTCTTGTGGGGGTGAGGGAGGGGAGACTAAAGACCTTCCTTCATTAAGTAGATGGAAGGAAAAGGCGTCGGCTCTTTATTCTTTTGGGAATTGAATAAAACTGCAATAGGGAAAAAAATTGGATCTAGGCCTTTTAAAAACTGTGAACATTAAAATCAGGTCTTGTGGGGGTTAGGGAGGGGAGACTTTGAAGACCTTTCGTCAGTAGGTAATTGGAAAGAAAATGCGACGAGCTGTTATTTCCTTCAGGAATTGAATAATAATCTGAAGAAATTATTTTCTTACTTTAAAGCTGCATTAAAAAATGCAATATACAACTTTAATCGTTGAAGCGGCACCTCATAGGGATGATTTTTGAGCGCGTGCATGTTTACTTTTCCATTTGGAATGTTTCATTGTATCGTGGGATAGCAACATTTTGAAGGTACAAAAACCTAATTATTATCATGTGTCTGATGCTTACATAAATTACGCAGCCTCTGATGATTTTATGTAAGTTTTGATATAATGTTTAGATCACAACGTTTCAAAGATTAGAGAAGAAATTCATATTAACAGGCCTAAAACTTCATCACGGAATGGAGTTGGACGGTCCTGTGCAAATCACTGCACGTTCTTCATAAGTGCCTGGGGTCTAATTAACATACACGTGGTATTGCAGAAGTTGAAACAGAATCAAATCAAATTATAGCAGGTCCCTGATCAAATCCTTTCACAGGCAGTATGCCGGGCACTTTTTCACCTTGTACCGCTAGTGCTGAGCAAGGCACTTCAGATTCGCGCTGACTTTACAACACTGTTGTGGTCTCCCTTTTGGACAAAGAGGAACAGACTGCAAGAGTTTCTGGAATTCTTCATCTCGTCTCGGCGCAGGACGAACTATGCCAGCCTTAAGGCCCGGACGTAGGTCTGTCTGCATCCGTGGACGATCGCAAGCTATAGATTCTGTGCGTCCTATCTCCTGACCCGCGGGTTTCGGGTCAACACATTTACTTTTAAAGGACTCACTATGTGAGTTACGTTTTCCGCCTTTCACACTGGTACCGAGTATGCTAAGCAAGGCGACATACGACCGATAGCTCCCACTTGGCTCGGCCAACTGCGGTTCCCTCAGCTGCTCAAGACTTTGCAGGCTTCCCGTATGAGCCTCTGGTCAGGGACGACTTTTGTCTCTTTCCCAGGCTCTGGCAAACTGCATCACAGTCCCAGAGCACTTCATTTGACTGTGTGGCCTTTGTCTGCAGATCCTTGGCGTAGCAAGGCCTTTCTGAGGAGTTGTTCACCCCTTTCCCCATTTTGGAGGGGGCCCTTTCTTAGACTGGGTTCAGTCACAGGCTCTAGGATAGCTTGCAGCCATCCACCGAGGTATTCATTATGGGTCGACGGTCATTGATTTACGATTACTGGGAAGATACACTGAGATCTCATCGTACTTTGTTGCAAGACATTTTCCTCCGATGGATCGTCCAGAAGCAATCTCTTAAAGTAGTTGACACTGTTCGTGGAACAGCCAGGGTTTGCACTCAGGTTCGAGGCATGGCCCCTTTCTCAAAAATTTTAATGCCGCCGTTCGATAAAACGCATACCGCATTTTTTTCCCTTGTTTTTGGCCCTGACTTATTTGCGAAGTTCGTGTTACCCCACTAACTTTTGCTCTTATGCAGTTACGCGCTAACGAATTTTTCCCGCTCCGGGAATTCTTCAATTCGTTTTAGCTAGTACACGCTTTATTCCCAATTGTATTTTACTAGCCGGTATTGTCTCGTGGACGAACTCTGTGCGTTTTGTGGCGTTATTGTAGACACTACTATGATATTCATATCGTGTCCAAACGCTCTTCCGGTTGGCATGTTTTTCAAGTTTCTAACTCGGGGTTCATGCAATGTTTGCCTCACTTACTGTTAACAAATAGTGCCTTGTTTGGTTTGACTGTAACTAGAAGTGGTTTACTATGTTTTAGTACTTCCCACTCTGAGGTCTTTCATCCTTAAGAGGAAAGGAATTTCGTCCTTTAAGCGGGATAAGACTAGTGAGATTTAGTACAGCCTTTAGAAAATTGTGGTGCGACCTTAACTCTCTTCCTTCCTATCCTCGGTTGCAATCTGATTGCATATTAATAGCATGGAAGGTAAGGTATAACTTAAAGTAAATTTGCCCCGCTAAGCGTAGCGGGGATATTTACGAGAGTTATACTTACCTTCCATGCATCCCGGTCCGCCTCCCCTCTCATTCAGGCCTCAGCGGAATGTTAAGTGAGGGTTAGTAGAGGTTATATGGAAGTCAGGGTTAGGCTGGTAACTACGTTTTTAAGGTCGGTTAGAAGTGCGTTAAAATTAGGTCATGTGACCAGATTGCAGATTAATAGAATGGAAGGTAAGTATAAATCTTGTAGATATCCCCGCTATGCTTTGCGGAGTAAATTTAAAGTTTTGGCATTCATTGATAATATGCTAGAATTAGCTAAAAGTTGACAAATTGTGAGTGGGCAAGGGGCCGCACCCCACATCCCACTGCCCCTCCCCTACCAGGTCCATCCCTATGTAGCATCCGATAATCAACATGAATTTATAATTCTGTATCATAGGGAAAACTGAATTTCAGGGTTTTGAGTCCTTCAAAAATATGAAAGAAGTTAGCTTAAAGTTGAAGAATTGTTGAGATGGTGTGGGGAGGGGAGGTGTGAGATGTTCCTCTACCCTGGCCTCACTGGTGCCATCCATGTGTACTGTAGTATCATGTAAGAAACATGAATGTATAATTCTGGGTTATTTATAAGGTAACCTGTTTGGCATTTATTGGTAATATGCTAGAATTACCTCAATTTTTTAAATAATGGTATTCAACACATAAAACATTGATTGATTACAACGGTTGCCATGACAACTTCTATTTGATGAAGTTTATGATATATGTCTTAAAATGAATGCAAAACCATTGGTCAAGTGTAAGAGGTCAAATAGTGTCTTCCCCGTGATAAATCTTAGATCTGCCACTGGTTATATATAAGAAAATGATGAAAAATGATTGCCATGGCAACCAGAAGTTTAATTTTTGGTGGCCCCAGAGATCGCATTAACGACAAACTTGTCGTATATTATGCCATGGCTGAAATTTCTTACGACACAGCTTGTACCTGCGTCGTAAGATTTAGATATAGCATGTGGAATTTTACGCCAGAGTTTTTCATTAACATAAATGAAAATCATGAACATCTTACCTCTCTGATGTGATTTAAAAGTTTTATTTCACACAAAAATGATTTTAAATTACCCATAGATTAAAGAAAAATGGCACAACTACAAGACTAATGGCCGAATGATTCAATATGCCCGTAGTACTGTACATAAACACATATAGGCTAGTGCATAGACCCTATGCATGCTGTACGTAAACTGTACAGTGTACATGAAAGTGTTGATGTTGTTTTGAATGCAGGCTGTCAACGATATTATTAGCTAAGATTCTACTTTCCTCCTGTATTGTGTTGATCGTGTATCTGTGAAGTGATCACAGTCTGCAAGTTAAGTTACTATACTGTAAAGAAGTAGGTGTGTTCGAGATCTGAATAGTATATTATTGTTGACAATTGGTCAAAGTTCACTAAAACCTCGTGAAAGTTTGGATACGATAAACAAAAGTATATTCTAGTTTATTTTGGGATTGTTAACCCAAATTTCATGATTCAACAATCAACATTATACAAGGATTGGGAATGAACTTTTTCTTAATATTTCTTATGATGATAATAGTCCAATTTTTAATGTTTTTGATATTTTAAACGCAATTTTCATTCACTTTAGCGAGGCAGGCCTACACAAGTGTGTGTTATCAATTACTTGCATGCTTCGCTAGCGCGCAGTGCTTTGTACATTATGCAATGCCCTGTACATTACACAGTGCCCTGTACATTACACAGTGCCCTGTACATTACACAGTGCCCTGTACATTACACAGTACCCTGTACATTACACAGTGCCCTGTACATTACACAGTGCCCTGTACATTACACAGTGCCCTGTACATTACACAGTGCCCTGTACATTACACAGTGCCCTGTACATTACACAGTGCCCTGTACATTACACAGTGCCCTGTACATTACACAGTGCCCTGTACATTACACAGTGCCCTGTACATTACACAGTGCCCTGTACATTACACAGTGCCCTGTACATTACACAGTGCCCTGTACATTACACAGTGCCCTGTACATTACACAGTGCCCTGTACATTACACAGTGCCCTGTACATTACACAGTGCCCTGTACATTACACAGTGCCCTGTACATTACACAGTGCCCTGTACATTACACAGTGCCCTGTACATTACACAGTGCCCTGTACATTACACAGTGCCCTGTACATTACACAGTGCCCTGTACATTACACAGTGCCCTGTACATTACACAGTGCCCTGTACATTACACAGTGCCCTGTACATTACACAGTGCCCTGTACATTACACAGTGCCCTGTACATTACACAGTGCCCTGTACATTACACAGTGCCCTGTACATTACACAGTGCCCTGTACATTACACAGTGCCCTGTACATTACACAGTGCCCTGTACATTACACAGTGCCCTGTACATTACACAGTGCCCTGTACATTACACAGTGCCCTGTACATTACACAGTGCCCTGTACATTACACAGTGCCCTGTACATTACACAGTGCCCTGTACATTACACAGTGCCCTGTACATTACACAGTGCCCTGTACATTACACAGTGCCCTGTACATTACACAGTGCCCTGTACATTACACAGTGCCCTGTACATTACACAGTGCCCTGTACATTACACAGTGCCCTGTACATTACACAGTGCCCTGTACATTACACAGTGCCCTGTACATTACACAGTGCCCTGTACATTACACAGTGCCCTGTACATTACACAGTGCCCTGTACATTACACAGTGCCCTGTACATTACACAGTGCCCTGTACATTACACAGTGCCCTGTACATTACACAGTGCCCTGTACATTACACAGTGCCCTGTACATTACACAGTGCCCTGTACATTACACAGTGCCCTGTACATTACACAGTGCCCTGTACATTACACAGTGCCCTGTACATTACACAGTGCCCTGTACATTACACAGTGCCCTGTACATTACACAGTGCCCTGTACATTACACAGTGCCCTGTACATTACACAGTGCCCTGTACATTACACAGTGCCCTGTACATTACACAGTGCCCTGTACATTACACAGTGCCCTGTACATTACACAGTGCCCTGTACATTACACAGTGCCCTGTACATTACACAGTGCCCTGTACATTACACAGTGCCCTGTACATTACACAGTGCCCTGTACATTACACAGTGCCCTGTACATTACACAGTGCCCTGTACATTACACAGTGCCCTGTACATTACACAGTGCCCTGTACATTACACAGTGCCCTGTACATTACACAGTGCCCTGTACATTACACAGTGCCCTGTACATTACACAGTGCCCTGTACATTACACAGTGCCCTGTACATTACACAGTGCCCTGTACATTACACAGTGCCCTGTACATTACACAGTGCCCTGTACATTACACAGTGCCCTGTACATTACACAGTGCCCTGTACATACAACGGCAAATTTACAAAATTCAAGGGCTTGTCGTAACCAAATACGCCAGGCAAAAAAATCTAACGCAACCTCTGGGTGGCTTCTTATTTAAAATGTATTCTTATGGCATGATCAACAACTGCGCCAAATATTATGCTTTTATCAAAAAGTGAACGATTTTTCACCAAATCCGCTGGACTATTTATAATCAAGGTGGGTGGTTGAATGCACTCATAAGTATGTTTAGTACAAAGAGGTGGGTTTGGGAAACGGGTCACATTTTTTGAAGGGAAGGATTTATGATAGGGCTAAAAGAAAAGAATGGGCAAGATTGAAAGAGAGAGACTGAAAAAACTTTTAATTAGTTTAAGGAGAATATTGGTACATTTATTACTGTTGTTGTTGTTATTATTATATTTCGCCACTTTCTTAATATTTAGAATTCATAACAGATTTGTAAAGGACCTACAAACATAGGTCAAAAATGTTTTGTTAATTTCTTGTGCACATTTTCTAGGATGGATCACCGTGCAGCGTTTACCCCATTCTCCCAAACCCTGGCATCAAACGTCAAAGAAATCCATCGCTCCTTACAACTCGCTCTTGTGGCAGAAAGCTATGGAACAAATATCACTCAAATTATTAAGGTGAGCTTGTGTAATCTTGTCTCCCTTCCATTCCCTTGCCTTTTCCCGCACCCTGAAATTCTTATAAAAAGTGAAATATGTTTCATTTTATTTATACTAATAAATACAGTTTATAGACTTAAAGCAGCAGAAATACAATTTCCAGCCACACAAGAACCTTAATGGTTCTTTCCTTAGAGGAGAGGTGCAAATCCAAGTCCCTCTTGACATTGTGTGCATTTTACCCATCCCTCTTTCTCACACTCCCACACTACCTGTGAGGTAGCTACTGTATGTAGTAGTTTTTCACAATTTGATAAAATAAAAAGAGACAGAAATAATTGGTGGCAAGTAACACTAATA
This sequence comes from Chiridota heheva, assembly GCA_020152595.1. Lineage (NCBI taxonomy): Eukaryota > Metazoa > Echinodermata > Holothuroidea > Apodida > Chiridotidae > Chiridota > Chiridota heheva. The sequence continues at coordinate 2,742,515 of JAIGNY010002250.1, forward strand.
AAAATTATTGGGGCAAAAATTGTTTCCCTAAAAAATTGTCTTAAATCAACATGCTGCATCTGTTTATTTCTGTCCTTTGCTGCATCTGTCTATTTCTTTCCTTTGCAGTGTCTGTCTGTTCTGGTGGGCAATGTTCCTTACCATAAACTGAAAAGTGGTCTCCTCACAAAGGTCGTCAGAGCAATCCGCCCTTTTTATCAACACAAAGGTAAGAATTAGGATTGAATTCGAGTCAGTGAGAAATTTAGATTGCAAATTTTTAGTGGAACATTCGAGAAGTATAACTACAAGGTTTGAAATTGCCATTAAGTATGCATCGCAAATTTGTTATTGAGTTTTCTTCTTTTTAACAGTTTGTTTTCTTTTTACGTTTTGTGTATTTTTTGTTTGTTTTTTGTATCGCTTCATGGGAATGAAGCAAAATTGTGAAAATCCGACTTTTGCTGGGTAGCTACATGCATTTTCTGCTCTGTGTATGTAGGAAGGTGGGGGATAGCCAGTGTAATCATAGAGAGTTAATTTGCATGATCGATGTGTATTAGACTGTGTATGCATACTCTAATGTATCAATTATGCAAAGTCGAGGGAGTATGTAACTTAAGTGCTGACGAATACATAACAATTTTACATTTTGCCATAAGAAAAGATCTCCTGAAAGACTGATAGGTATTATAGTAGTATCAGGGAAGGATGCTTTGTCCCATGTGACCAAAAAAAGAAAGAAGGAAATTGGCCTATTTATATAAGATATTGCCCCATTTAGTACTAGTTTGAAATTGGTGAATGGTATCGATACTTCAAAATGTCAGGATTACAATGCTATGAGAAAAATGTTGGTATATCAGTAGTATCATATACTGCTACTCATTCGAGTCTGGTCTCAGGACTTGTGTCGGATTTAAGCTCTGTTTTTGCCTGACTCCTACTCAGGTACCAGGGACTTTTTTATACTTGACTCGGGTACCAGGGACTCTGAATTTAATGGGGTGGACTCAACCACAATACTGATGTGAGGCCAAGAAGGAGGCCAAGTAAGTGGGAAAACAGAATCAGCAAGTAAGCTGGAGTAAGGATGGTTAGTCATTCCTTTGTGGAACAGCACATCACAAATTGTATTTCTTCATAACTGATTTGTTGCAACTTTAATGTTACAACTTACTTCGAAAGTCACAGTGATAAAGTTTTCAATCTAATCTGAAACCTTCATGAGAATTCTTTATTTTTCTGTAACAGATAATCGTGTACGCACAGCATGTCTGACGTGCCTCGGTGCTGTCGTGACAACTTGTGTCCCGCTTCCGGAGGTCATGGAGCTCTTTTCCAGTTCCGAGATCCCCAAAGGTTGTGGTTCTGGTACACTGTTCTCTAGACTAACCTCAGATGTCGAAAGCCTTTCCCTGTCCAACCCCTCAAGAAAAGAGACTGCTGAAGGAGAAAAGGGCACTGAGCTCAAAAAGGATGACCATGGTGATGAAGTGGCTGTTTCTAAGTCTGCACAGATGTCTTGGTTGGTCAAGTGGTGTTCGGATGTTATTCTTTTAGTGGTTACAGATGAAGATGAGTCTAGGTTAGTGCATATTTTTTTGTTTAACAAAATCTTATTCTGTTAAGGAGATATAATTTCTATCAGATAAAAAATATTTCAATACAAGGATTATTATGGAGTGTGAGGCTGTGATGTCACTTTTAGTCTTGATTTTAGTCGTTTCTACACAAATCTGATGAAACTTTATACTTTCATATTTCCTTAATACAATAAAATTTTAAAATTATTTCTTCCCCATTTTATTCCTTGCATGTGTTTGACCACTAACTTTTTTCCTTCTTTTCACAGCATTCCAGCGGAAGTTCTACCCGTTCGTCTTGAGGCTCTTCAGGTACTGACCCAGATAACCAAACATTACTTTTTGTTGGTCAGACCGTACCTTGACCACATGATGAGTATTATTCAATGCTGTCTCTCAAGCACAGATGACCAAGTCAGGCTACATGGACTAAAGGTATCTTTGACACACATATGTTACATGTGTTTCTTAAGCTTTGTAGATGTTCTCAGTCATTTTACTATTTCTTTTAGAGCAGGTATCTTCAATTTGAGAATATTTCTTTTTTATGTATTTTGTTGGAAGTATTATATTACTTACTTTTGCTTCTTTCCTTTCTGTTATAAGGTACCTGTCTGTCCCTTTGTTGTATGATATATATGTGCATATTTGTCAATATCTCTGCATATGTATCCATATCATATGGATAAAAATCAAGTTAATAATTCAATCACTAAAACTTCATGTTAGCATACTGTACATGTATTGCCGATGAATCATACATAATATTTCATCTTTGTTACCGAGATATCAATTAAGATATAAAGTAGATTACAACCATAGATTTTTTAAAAGGTACTTGAACGCCTTCAATAAATTATGTTAATAATGGCTTGAAAATGATGGTTATGTAGATTTAGAATACAAAAGAATACATTAAAATTGCTCATGTTACAGCTTTTGTAATTTTCCAGCCAAATATTTTAAAAGAATTTAGCAAATCTTGAAACAATTTTGTGATGAGGTAGAATTGGTAGCTATTGTAGTGTATCTGGTATATCTCACAAGGAGGAGGTAATTGAGAGTAGGCTGCACCTTTTTTGTCCCCACTTCTACCTTTCTCTCAGCACTCCCCAACTTACAAACATATTTTTCATCTTTACGCAGGTTCTTGAAGAACTTGGAAAATCGTTGTTACTTCATATAAGAGGTGATAAAGCCAAAGATAAGTCAGTAGAGCCTCCATTGACGGTACCGGAGGTAAGCATTTGTCTATTATAGGAAGACCACCACTCCAGATAACATGTTGTGCATTGCTAAGTCATGCAAATTTTCCAATTATAACACTTGTTTGTTAAGTCTCCTGTTTTTACTTAAAACTGTTCATTGGAATGGATGTTTTTTTTAAAAATGTAATTAAATATTCATTATAAATCAGTAGTGTTAATGTGTGAGAAAAGTGTATTCAAATATATACGTTACTCCAGAATAATATACCCTTATAAAGTTGGTTCGTACTCAATGATATTGATGTAGATGTATCATATCACAAATTAATTGATTATTTCCAATTTTGTGATAATTAGGTATAACATTTGATAGATGGTAGTTGCAGTAGCTATATCAGACTTGTATCAATCTGCGGATCCTGTTTTGAGTGATAAAGAACTTGAACATGTTGAAGTAAATTCCAGTAATGTGCAGACTTACTTTTGATGAATGCGAGTCTGTGATACTCTTCCGTTGTTGAGAAGATTTCACATACTATTTAAGCAGTGAAAGTTTTTTAATTTGATGTATTTTGAATTGAACAAGGCTATTTCAATTGTTTTTAAGAAGATTGTTATGGTTTTTGCTTCATATGCAGTTTCCAACAGAACACAGAGATGTATGCTTAAGATTTTGAATAATTTTGTTACCATTGTGTTTCTATTTTGTCGTCTTTCATGATGAACATGCTGGACCTCTGACCTAACCATTTACTTTTCATCCACAGACTGTTGATATTTGGGAAGGAATACTGAAAGGAGCTTTGCCTTCTGTTCTTCAAGATTACACGCACACAGTACTACAAGCATCTGCCTGTGAATGCCTCGCAACCATTGGACCACAGACGTGCCTTCTCCTAGAGGTAGAAATATGAAAATATCTCTTATCCCTACTCTCCGCGGCGATGATATCGCTGTTTTAAAACTACCTTTTTTAAAAAAATAAAATCGGGACCTTACCAACATTCTATAGGGGTGCAAATAGTTTCATTGCAAAGATCTCGGAAAGATCTTTCATAAAATTGTATTTTTTTGGGGGTCTATACTCACTTTATTTCAGCAAATTTTGTCCAAACATTAAGAAATTTCACTTTTTGTTGAAAATGTCCCGAAAAATGCATATATTTTAAAATCTTTAAAAGATTGCTTAGAAAATGAATTTAGATAATTTCTTTTTATATATAATATGTAGACAAGTCATATTGTCCAAATCTAATCACATTTTGCTCATACCTGGTCATTATTTTAAAATTATTTGTAAAATATGTAACATTTTGTGATTTTTGGTAATTTTGTTACCCCTTTTGTTAAAAAGTTGTGTGATCCACTCCTATATCGTAATGAAAAGGTTTGAACACTATTCTGTAGCGAAACAACGTGCTTTTACATGGATTGCTGCAATAAAAGACATACCCCCTTGATCGTTGCTAAAACATTTTATAGCCACGTCAGTCGAGTTATTTTTAGATTTTGTTGATATTTACGTTGTGACGACAGAAGAATGTGTATCCTGAATCTTGTTTGAAAGTGAAACTGAAAATTAGGAAATGTCAGAAGGCTATCGCCAGTGATGGAGATCTTTTAGTACCTGGACCCAACCCAGAAGAGGCCTAAAGATTTTCAGAACCAGGTTGAAAATTTCTAAAATCGGAATGTATTTTTCAAACTTCATGCTTACTAACGTAACTTGTGAGGCTTAACGTTAGGCATAGCTAAAGTTAGTTTCGATCCGTTCAAAATTAAGCAAAAACAGTGTAATTTAGGTAGGATTATTTACTTGTAAGGATTATAAACAAGTAAATGGGTCACTAAAATCCGACGTGATTAACACGAATTGTCTTTATTATAGTAATTTTGGATGAAACAACAAATCAATCTTTAATTTGTAGTGCAACAGTGCCCATATACCTATTTCGCGAATTCTCGATTCCATGTTGTGAGGTTGTGGTGCAGCGGAGTAGGATTAAAATTTTAAGGGGAAAGGGTCCCATGTTGTTGGAAAGAGACACATGTTGGGGCAATAGACCAATGGTGGGGCCAAGCTGTCCCATGTAGGGGGTAATTATTTTCTTTGAAGCAATTTGGATCCTGGAAGAGGGCCATATATATATTTTTTTGGGGGGATGGTATTTTCCCTGGTTCCCCCTCCCAATATAAATAAGCCAGAATAAGCTTCCAATGGCTAAAATTGGCTCATAAACTGACAATTTCAAGCCTGTGCATAATAAACGAGGTAAATTAGCTAATTTGCATATCATTTGCATAACTTTTTTATTGAAATATTGATGTAAACATTTCCTTTTTATATTATATTAGTTTTGTGCATCATAGAAAGGAACAATGCATGTATACAGGAAAGTATAGTGCTAAATCCTATCAGATAGATCAATGGCAAAATCAAAGGTCAATTTTTAGGTTCAAACAAATTAAGATTGAGGTGTGAATGTTTTTCTTGCTCCAAAAAAATCAAAAGTACATCAAATTAAAGGTCCTTCTTTCAACAATTCATAAATTCTATCAATAATTTTTTTCTAATTAGCCACAAAAAAGCAGAATACCACAAAGATAGCAGTTTTAGGACATCGAATAATCTGAATTAATGACCTCATTTGCATAAATTTGCATAATTTACCAGAGAAATATACAAACCAACCTAAAGTTTAAAGTTTTAGCTTTCATATAGCATAAACTTATTACAGTAGAAAATGAAGATAAATTTGTGAAAAAGCCCCCTTTCCAAAAAGTTTTCTAAAATAACACTTGTAATCTCAAATGCTCTGGTAGAGTAATGGTTATTCTGAAATTTCTTAGTTTAGATACCTTAGTAAGAAAGATCTGTATAAAGATTTTTCAAGCGGGAAGTTTTAAATTTAGAAAAATTATTTTTGACTCCCTAGCCGAGGCATTGGTCTTGTGTGTATATTTTACATATGCCTACTGTTAGTAAAAGTCACATCTATCAATGCCCTATTTCAAGACAATCGTGTTAGACCTCCTTTTCGTATTGCTAACATTGGCCTCATAATAGAGTTATAAGGCTTGGGTTTGGAATATTATGAGGATAAACATTTTGTCAAGTAAAATGAGATGAATTATTGATTTAATTATACATGCACAAATATGGATGAAAATTTAGATAGTATTCTGGTCTATAAAGAAGGAGCTGGAAGTAAGGAGGTATTAGGCATACATTCCTATCCTTGTTAGTGACAGTACTCATAATCTTGCACATACAAATTTTAAGAAATTAGTTGGTACGAATACTAAATGTATTTTCTTTAATTATACAAATTTTGGGCCGTAGGAGACCTCAATTTATTAGCGGGTGTGGCGGGAGAGGGGGGGAGGGGGAAAGATGACACTCTGGAAATGTATAAATTACACAAAGAGACACCTTTTTTATCATAATGTTTCAAAAATTATTGGTGGGCCATTGGCCCTCCCGGCCCTCCTGTTTTTACAGCCCTGAATTGTTAACATAAATGGACAAAGCAGATGAGACCCTGTTAATTGTAACAACAGCAAAACCACCCTCAGGAGTGCTGCTCCTTTAAAACAACAATTGCTACTTTTTGTAAGAATTAATTCAGTTAAATCTTTCTGGCACAATTTGACCAGCACTGGCCATGTGCCATTAAACCTCCCCACCAACCAACAAACCATAATAAGTCAATTCCATGTAACGTTCCCATTCTCTATTACTTCCTGATGATTAGGGAGGTGACCGTTTACTGATTATCATGTACATGATTGAAAACATTGTTTACCGTTTACAAACTTAATGCATCGTTAACATGGAAAAATCACTCAGAAAGTGCCCCTATCAGTTTCCCAACAATATTTTGCATTTAAAATCAATAACATTCACACCACAGACACAACTTTCAATCAATGATCTTACAATTCAAACTTCAGAACGATCAACAAAGGATTTAATCCTTTTTAATGCAGGAGATAAATTCGCACAAATCTTTCACTTTGATTCCCCAAGTTTAGAGCTACTTGATGTAGAGGCTTAGGCCCGATTAGCAAAGCTAGATTACTATTGTTAGGCATAAATCTGAATGAGGTTAACACCTGTTTTACAAGCTGTCAAACGGACCCAGACATACACAGACAAAAAATAATTTATTCTTATTTTTACCACAAATAAATGCAAAGATTACCTGATAAGTCAAATAAATTTGCCAAAAAGAAAAAAAGATTGGGAAATGAATAAACAAAAATGTTTTGAAGTTGCTGAGATTTCAGTGTGGTTCGCAAACATTACTGCCATTTTCCCAAGAGGGTTGCATAAATTACAGTACACTTGGGAATCGCTCTGGGTTCAATTTTTTTCTACAGTACACTAGCTGCTAGCGGGTGGAGCACTTTTCAAACTTGTACAGCACGATCATAAGTTTTAAAAAGTGATTCCATCTCTTCAAAAATAGCTGAATGAGAATATGATCAGAACAAACTGTATAATCTGATCAACAAACTGACTGGTGGGGTAAAAACAAATCTCATGCCAGAAGGAAACGATCAAGAGCTCGCGGAGGGTTTTGCATCATTTTTCCTCAAGAAGGTGATGAACACCAGAACTAAACTGCAGTCACCTCCAGAGTTTGACAGCAGGCTATACAGTTGTAGCAGCTCTTTTTCTCAGTTTAATCATGTGGATGAGGAACAGACATGAAGATTATTGCTAAATCCCAAACGACCATATGCCTTGCAGACCCTGTACCATGTAGCTTGCTCCAGGATCATCTTGCAAAATGACCACGTGCCTTGCAGACCCTGTACCATGTAGCTTGCTCCAGGATCATCTTGCAAAATGACCACGTGCCTTGCAGACCCTTTACCATCTAGGTTGCTCCAGGATCATCTTGCAAAATGACCGACTACGTGCCTTGCAGACCCTGTACCATGTAGGTTGCTCCAGGATCATCTTGCAAAATGACCACATGCCTTGCAGACCCTGTACTGTGTAGGTTGCTCCAGGATCATCTTGCAAAATGACCGACTACGTGCCTTGCAGACCCTGTACCATGTAGGTTGCTCCAGGATCATCTTGCAAAATGACCGACTACGTGCCTTGCAGACCCTGTACCATGTAGGTTGCTCCAGGATCATCTTGCAAAATGGCCACATGCCTTGCAGACCCTGTACCATCTAGGTTGCTCCAGGATCATCTTGCAAAATGACCGACACGTGCCTTGCAGACCCTGTACCATGTAGGTTGCTCCAGGATCATCTTGCAAAATGACCGACTACGTGCCTTGCAGACCCTTTACCATCTAGGTTGCTCCAGGATCATCTTGCAAAATGACCGACTACGTGCCTTGCAGACCCTGTACCATGTAGGTTGCTCCAGGATCATCTTGCAAAATGACTACGTGCCTTGCAGACCCTTTACCATCTAGGTTGCTCCAGGATCATCTTGCAAAATGACCACATGCCTTGCAGACCCCGTACCATGTAGCTTGCTCCAGGATCATCTTGCAAAATGACCACATGCCTTGCAGACCCTGTACTGTGTAGGTTGCTCCAGGATCATCTTGCAAAATGACCACGAGCCTTGCAGACTCTGTACCATGTAGGTTGCTCCAGGATCATCTTGCAAAATGACCGACTACGTGCCTTGCAGACCCTTTACTGTGTAGGTTGCTCCAGAATCATCTTGCAAAATGACCGACTACGTGCCTTGCAGACCCTGTACCATGTAGCTTGCTCCAGGATCATCTTGCAAAATGACTACGTGCCTTGCAGACCCTGTACCATGTAGCTTGCTCCAGGATCATCTTGCAAAATGACCATGTGCCTTGCAGACCCTGTACTGTGTAGGTTGCTCCAGGATCATCTTGCAAAATGACCATGAGCCTTGCAGACTCTGTACCATGTAGCTTGCTCCAGGATCATCTTGCAAAATGACCGACTACGTGCCTTGCAGACCCTGTACTGTGTAGGTTGCTCCAGGATCATCTTGCAAAATGACCGACTACGTGCCTTGCAGACCCTTTACTGTGTAGGTTGCTCCAGAATCATCTTGCAAAATGACCGACTACGTGCCTTGCAGACCCTGTACCATATAGCTTGCTCCAGGATCATCTTGCAAAATGACTACGTGCCTTGCAGACCCTGTACCATGTAGCTTGCTCCAGGATCATCTTGCAAAATGACCACGTGCCTTGCAGACCCTGTACTGTGTAGGTTGCTCCAGGATCATCTTGCAAAATGACCACGTGCCTTGCAGACCCTGTACCATGTAGGTTGCTCCAGGATCATCTTGCAAAATGACCACGTGCCTTGCAGACCCTGTACCATGTAGGTTGCTCCAGGATCATCTTGCAAAATGACCACGTGCCTTGCAGACCCTGTACTGTGTAGGTTGCTCCAGGATCATCTTGCAAAATGACTACGTGCCTTGCAGACCCTGTACCATGTAGCTTGCTCCAGGATCATCTTGCAAAATGACCACGTGCCTTGCAGACCCTGTACCATGTAGGTTGCTCCAGGATCATCTTGCAAAATGACCATGTGCCTTGCAGACCCTGTACTGTGTAGGTTGCTCCAGGATCATCTTGCAAAATGACCACGTGCCTTGCAGACCCTGTACTGTGTAGGTTGCTCCAGGATCATCTTGCAAAATGACCACGTGCCTTGCAGACCCTGTACCATGTAGGTTGCTCCAGGATCATCTTGCAAAATGACCATGTGCCTTGCAGACCCTATACCATTTAGGTTGCTCCAGGATCATCGTGATACTTTGTTACCTGCTTTCTGCAAAGTGATCAATCTTTTATGCAATCTGGGAGGTTCCCGTCAGCATATGTCTTACCTCTTATCAAAAAGCCTTCTTTAGAACCTATTTTTAAAAATTATCGACCTGTTAGTGATTTACCACTTGTATCAAAATTTACTGAAAGACCAACTTACTCACTACATGGACAGTAACGCCCTGCTGCTGTCATATCATAGTGCTTTCATAGCATAGCACCAAAACTGCATTAGTTAAATTAGTGAATGACATTCTTCTTTGCTTGGACAAAAAACAATTTATGCTGCTGGTTGAGTTGATTTATCAGTGGCATTTAATATTGTACATCATAGCATTCTCCTAGATGTCATGAAAAACAATTTTGGTGGTACAGATTTATGTCTGAACTGGTTATCTTCATACCTCTAACCAAGAGACTGTGTTGTTTCTGTTAAGAGAAATCTTTCTAAACCCATGGACTTGGCTTTCTCTGTACCTCGAGGGTCTGTAGCAGGTCTGGTAGCCTTCACATGATATCCCAGCACTCTAGCTAATATTGTTTTGCAAATTGATCAGCAAAATGATGACCACCCTATCAACATAGCAGGTTCTGCTGATGATCATACTCTGTACACGACTTTCAGATCAGGTGACTCAAAACAAGACTGGTGTGCAGTTTCCAGCATGCTCTTGTGAGACTGAAAGATTGGATGGTGGCAAACAAACTGCTGATGAATGACTCAAAAACAGAAGTCTTCTTCTTCAAGTCATTATTTTTCAACCAGAAGATAAATACTCATTCAATTTGTGTGGGATCAGCTGATCTTAACACAACAGACTGGATTAAGTTACTGGGTGTTTGGCTGGATACCAAGATGACATTCAAGAAGCATATTGAAGAAAAGTGCAAGACAGCAAGTCGCAACCTGAACATGGTACAGCGGGTTAAAAGTTCTTAACTGTGAAGGGTGTATGTCAGTCATTCAGGATTTGGTGATCTCCCGTTTAGACTACTGCAATGCAATGTACATTGGCTTGCCTTCGACAACAATTTTGCCTCTGCACTCCATACAAAATCAGGCAGCCAAATTAGTGCTTTGTCAGAGAAAGTATCACAGTGCTAAAAGCTGTCTGCAGTCATTCATTGGTTTCCAGTTGATTACCATGTTATATTTCAAGTGTTTTTTTGTACATATAGCTTTACATCATGAGGCACGTACATATCTAGAAGAGCCTCTCATCTATCGCACTTTTGCTTACACTACACGCAGCATTTCTGTTTATACCCTTCACCTATCACACCTCTGCTTATACTACACGCAGCATTTCTGTTCATACCCTTCACCTATCACACCTCTGCTTATACTACACGCAGCATTTCTGCTCATACCCTTCACCTATTGCACCTCTGCTTATACTACACGCAGCATTTCTGTTCATACCCTACACCTATCGCACCTCTGCTTATACTACACACAGCATTTCTGTTCATACCCTTCACCTATCGCACCTCTGCTTATACTACACGCAGCATTTCTGTTCATACCTTTCACCTATCGCACCTCTGCTTATACTACACGCAGCATTTCTGTTCATACCCTTCACCTATCGCACCTCTGCTTATACTACACGCAGCATTTCTGTTCATATTTACCTCGCACTCTGCTTATACTACACGCAGCATTTCTGTTCATACCCTTTACCTATCGCACCTCTGCTGATACTACACCCAACATTTCTGTTCATACCCTTTACCTACGGCACCTCTGCTTATACTACACGCAGCATTTCTGTTCATACCTTTCACCTTCACCTTATACTACACACAGCATTTCTGTTCATACCCTTCATCGCACTCTGTTTAAACTGCATTTCTTCACACCCTTCACCTATCGCAGCATACTACATGCAGCATTTCTGTTTATACCCTTCACCTGCTTATACTCGCACATTTCTGCTTATACTACACGCACCTCTGCATTTACTGCATTTCTGTTCATACCCTTCACCTATCGCACCTCTGCTTATACTACACGCAGCATTTCTGTTCACACCCTTCATATTCTGCTTATACTACATGCAGCATTTCTGTTTATACCCTTCACCTATCGCACCTCTGCTTATACTTACATTTTGAAACATTACATTGAAACATTTGGTAGTTGTGCTTTCAATAGTTTCGGGGCAAGACTGTGAAATGAACTCTCAGTGTCAATTGAACAGTGCCATCCTTCATCATGTTTGAAAAAGTGCTTTGAAGTCATCTCTTTGTAAAAGCATTTAATTTAATTTCCTGATTTCTTTTTGACTTTCCTATTGTTGTAATTTTGTTTTGATGAATTTGATTTATTTGGTGCTTGTAAAGCGCCATAGAATATTGTTTTAGTAATGACGCTATATAAATGCAATGTATAATGATAATATAATAATAAAACAACAAAATGCATACAAGACACAGCAATTTACTTGCTGATATTTTATTTCTGCATCTGTTTAAAGTGCATTAAAACCATGGATCTCAGTTTTGACAACTTTTTTCAGCCTTACAGATAATTTGAAGACTTAATATAGGCTCCTACTCAAGTTTTGTGAAAATCGCTACTTATTTTGGGCTGGTAATTCGCGATGGATATGTTGTGGTTATTGTAGGGATAGAACCAGTTGTGCAAAAATTTCAGAATTTTTGGCATGGTTTTGCATTTTCAGTGTGTGATCACGTACCTGATAAACAATTGAAAAATGGATCGTTTATCCTTAACTGGATTGCACGAAAATGCACATCCCTAACGATGAAAATTCATCCTAGTAACCATGATTTGAATTCACCTTCCTATTTTCTAGTCTAGGCAGAGGATAATGGTGATGACTATGCTGTTGGGTCTTGTCAATGAAGATGACTACCGACTGAAAATGGCCGCAGTGAGGGCGCTAGGAGTAATTGTTCAGTACCCATGCTTACGAGAGGTAAAGCTTTGAGCTTTTATGGAAGAATGTTTGTAATTTGAAGTTGCGTTCCTGATTTGAAAGTGCCCATGGCTGTCATTTTACGGCTAATTGTTTACCCAAAGTAAACAAACTCCTCATCAATGATTTCCTTATTGCCCCATACATGTCATCTCTCTTGGATGCACAGGTGATATTGTCTTAGACACTATAATTCTCAGTGTTCTAAACTGCATATTCTGTAAAAGAAATGTTCAGATAAGTTTGGTTAGTAAATGTAGCCAGATGTTTGAAAGGGGATGGAGCAGAAGTCATCAAGAAATAATCAGGTGCAGTTAGGGTATGGACCTCAACAGTTTTTGACTCGTATACATACAGCATAGGGATGTAACGACATATGTGACGACATCTTTGGGAAAAATCTCAATTAATTTAGTCGCATTGCTTTCATGAAAATGGCTATACCAACAAATTGCTAGGCAAAGGGGGACCTGCGGATTCTTGCCTAGTTGAGTAGACTCAACTACTAACAACCATTAAGCATGAGCGTCAACCACTTCTCATGAGACTTCTCCAATTTTTCACAGAATACTCCTTGAAGTGTTGTGTAATCACTCATCCAGCATTCTTAAAATGTCACATAAAATTTCTCTTCATGACTCATAGGATGTGATATTTGTAGCAGACACCGCAAATGCCATCCTGAACTGCATCCAGCATACCTCTATCAACGTTCGCATGCGAGCAGCATGGTCTCTTGGCAACCTCTGTGATGCTCTGCATTCAAATGTGTAAGTCTTTGCATCTGCTCCTTTTCCTTTGTAATGTGTTCCAGAGTTTATATTTATTGGGTCTGATTGTCAAAGGTAACATATGACATACTTGGGTTTAATAAACAATATCACTAAATATTTCTTGGCTTGTGGCACCTACTCACCTCCTGTGTGTTAATGGTTAAGTTGCACCATTTGTTCTGTGAAGTTGTTTTTTTATACAAAATCACCCATCTCTCCTTCATCTGACCTGCTGTTTTGTACACCTTTTAGTCTACCTTCTTTGAAATTGCAGCAGTTTAGTCATTTGGATATAATTTTACCTCTCTGGCCTTTGCTATCAAGGTGACAACAAATCATTTAATTATGAAAATGTTATATGAAAAGGAAGGGAATCTGAATCCTCTGCCCACCAACAAATATCTCTTTGTATTGCTTCTCTCCATAGGCAAGGGGGTAACGACCAATTTCTTGAGGAGATATCAGAGTTGTTATTGCAGCGTTTGTTGGAGGCAGCCATCAATGGGGCCACAGACCACGATAAGGTGAAATCCAATTCAGTCAGAGCCTTAGGACTTCTGGGAAGGGTACTTGGCAAGCAAGCTTTGAGTAAGTAAAGAATGAGAACTGTTTAAGGTCTGTGGAAATAATAGTTTGTGTATGAACAGGAGTTTGCTTTGTACAAGATATAGATGAAGGTTAAAGTTGCATGTTTTTTCGTGGAAATTTTTTTCTTAGAAAGTAATGCCAAATAATATATGAATGAATATTCCTGTTGCCTAACTTCACATTCACATTCACATAATAAAGGATTAAATAAAGAATTTGGTTAAAACTAATGTTGATATCTTACAGCATTCCTGCAAGGAGTTACTCACATTTAAAGCTATGAGAGAATTGTGTACAAGGCTAGGTGTGACATCTCACCATCTTATACTTACATTTAAAGCTATGAGAGAATTGTGTACAAGGCTAGGTGTAACATCGCACCATCTTATTCCCCCAAATTATAATATCATTTGGGTATGACTATTAGATATACGGTGCAAGACATGTTTCAATAAATTTGTATGTAATAACCAATCTCAAAATTTATAAGTGAAAATACCTTCAATCATTTAGTAAGAGGTAATTAAATTAAGATATATACCTATATATAAAATCATTGTGCTTAAACAACATAATACCATTGCGTAAGACTTAATACACCAGTCACTAGAATCTTTGATATTTGATATTTTCTACATGCAAATGATATTAATGTTGTTTTTCACCATTATGTTTCTTTAATTGTTGTTTATCATATTTAGCCACATGAGTATTCCATTAAATCCTTCCATTACATGTTATCTGTAAGGTACTGATGTAGCTTCATTCTTTCTTTGTAAGGTAAAGCAAGTTTTAAAGGACTCATCACTAAAGCTGTTCAAGTCTTGCTGAAGAATATTAACTCTGGCGCTATGAAGGTGAGGAAATAGCTATACATTGTTTCAACTTCACTGGTTTAAGGACATCTAGAGTTGAATGGTCTTTTGGGAAGAATTGTACTTTTTGGTAGAACAGTATTTGAATTTTTTGAAATACCCCTGTTTATAGTTCCGAGTTCTGGTTGATCAAAGTTTGAGGAATTTTCAGTATATGCTGCATTGGTGATGTATAACTGAGTGGACAGACCTTTGTTTTATATTGGTGATGTATAACTGAGCGGACAGATCTTTGTTTTATATTGGTGATGTATAACTGAGTGGACAGATCTTTGTCTTATATTGGTGATGTATAGCTGAGTGGACAGATCTTTGTCTTATATTGGTGGTGTATAACTGAGTGGACAGATCTTTGTCTTATATTGGTGATGTATACCCTGAGTGGACAGATCTTTTGTCTTATATTGGTGGTGTATAACTGAGTGGACAGATCTTTGTCTTATATTGGTGATGTATAACTGAGTGGACAGATCTTTGTCTTATATTGGTGATGTATAACTGAGTGGACAGGTCTTTGTCTTATATTGGTGATGTATAACCGAGCAGACAGATCTTTGTCTCATATTGGTGATGTATAACTGAGTGGACAGATCTTTGTCTTATATTGGTGATGTATAACTGAGTGGACAGATCTTTGTCTTATATTGGTGATGTATAACTGAGTGGACAGATCTTTGTCTTATATTGGTGATGTATAACCGAGCAGACAGATCTTTGTCTTATATTGGTGATGTATAACGGAGTGGACAAATCTTTGTCTTATATTGGTGATGTATAACTGAGTGGACAGAAATGAGTGGACAGATCTTTGTCTTATATTGGTGATGTATTGGACAGATCTTTGTCTTAGTGGACAGATCTTTGTCTTATATTGGTGATGTATAACGGAGTGGACAGATCTTTGTCTTATATTGGTGATGTATAACCGAGTGGACAGATCTTTGTCTTATATTGGTGATGTATAACTGAGTGGACAGGTCTTTGTCTTATATTGGTGATGTATAACTGAGTGGACAGATCTTTGTCTTATATTGGTGATGTATAACTGAGTGGACAGATCTTTGTCTTATATTGGTGATGTATAACCGAGTGGACAGATCTTTGTCTTATATTGGTGATGTATAACTGAGTGGACAGATCTTTGTCTTATATTGGTGATGTATAACTGAGTGGACAAATCTTTGTCTTATATTGGTGATGTATAACTGAGTGGACAGATCTTTGTCTATATGATATGGTGGACAGATCTTTGTCTTATATTGGTGATGTATAACTGAGTGGACAGATCTTTGTCTTATATTGGTGATGTATAACTGAGTGGACAGGTCTTTGTCTTATATTGGTGATGTATAACTGAGTGGACAGATCTTTGTCTTATATTGGTGATGTATAACGGAGTGGACAGATCTTTGTCTTATATTGGTGATGTATAACTGAGTGGACAGATCTTTGTCTTATATTGGTGATGTATAACTGAGTGGACAGATCTTTGTCTTATATTGGTGATGTATAACTGAGTGGACAGATCTTTGTCTTATATTGGTGATGTATAACTGAGTGGACAGATCTTTGTCTTATATTGGTGATGTATAACTGAGTGGACAGATCTTTGTTTTATATTGGTGATGTATAACTGAGTGGACAGACCTTTGTTTTATATTGGTGATGTATAACTGAGTCTTATTTTGGTGGACAGATCTTTGTTTTATATTGGTGATGTATAACTGAGTGGACAGATCTTTGTCTTATATTGGTGATGTATAACTGAGTGGACAGATCTTTGTCTTATATTGGTGATGTATAACTGAGTGGACAGATCTTTGTCTTATATTGGTGATGTATACCCTGAGTGGACAGATCTTTTGTCTTATATTGGTGGTGTATAACTGAGTGGACAGATCTTTGTCTTATATTGGTGATGTATAACTGAGTGGACAGATCTTTGTCTTATATTGGTGATGTATAACTGAGTGGACAGATCTTTGTCTTATATTGGTGATGTATAACAGATCTTTGTCTTATATTGGTGATGCAGACAGATCTTTGTCTCATATTGGTGATGTATAACTGAGTGGACAGATCTTTGTCTTATATTGGTGATGTATAACTGAGTGGACAGATCTTTGTCTTATATTGGTGATGTATAACTGAGTGGACAGATCTTTGTCTTATATTGGTGATGTATAACTGAGTGGACAGATCTTTGTCTTATATTGGTGATGTATAACTGAGTGGACAAATCTTTTGTCTTATATTGGTGATGTATAATTGGTGATGGAGTGGACAGATCTTTGTCTTATATTGGATCTTTGATGTATAACTGAGTGGACAGATCTTTGTCTTATATTGGTGATGTATAACTGAGTGGACAGATCTTTGTCTTATATTGGTGATGTATAACTGAGTGGACAGATCTTTGTCTTATATTGGTGATGTATAACTGAGTGGACAGATCTTTGTCTTATATTGGTGATGTATAACCGAGTGGACAGATCTTTGTCTTATATTGGTGATGTATAACTGAGTGGACAGACCTTTGTCTTATATTGGTGATGTATAACTGAGTGGACAAATCTTTGTCTTATATTGGTGATGTATAACTGAGTGGACAGATCTTTGTCTTATATTGGTGATGTATAAGCGAGTGGACAGATCTTTGTCTTATATTGGTGATGTATAACTGAGTGGACAAGTCTTTGTCTTATATTGGTGATGTATAACCGAGTGGACAGATCTTTGTCTTATATTGGTGGACAGATCTTTGTCTTATATTGGTGATGTATAAGATCTTTTGTCTTATAGTGGACATATCTTTGTCTTATAT
This sequence comes from Chiridota heheva, assembly GCA_020152595.1. Lineage (NCBI taxonomy): Eukaryota > Metazoa > Echinodermata > Holothuroidea > Apodida > Chiridotidae > Chiridota > Chiridota heheva. The sequence continues at coordinate 2,760,090 of JAIGNY010002250.1, forward strand.
TGGTGATGTATAACCGAGTGGACAGATCTTTGTCTTATATTGGTGATGTATAACCGAGCAGACAGATCTTTGTCTTATATTGGTGATGTATAACTGAGTGGACAGGTCTTTGTCTTATATTGGTGATGTATAACTGAGTGGACAGACCTTTGTCTTATATTGGTGATGTATAACTGAGTGGACAGATCTTTGTCTTATATTGGTGATGTATAACTGAGTGGACAGATCTTTGTCTTATATTGGTGATGTATAACTGAGTGGACAGATCTTTGTCTTATATTGGTGATGTATAACGGAGTGGACAAATCTTTGTCTTATATTGGTGATGTATAACTCTGGGACAGATCTTTGTTTTATATTGGTGATGTATAACTGAGTGGACATATCTTTATCTTCTTTCATTTTCTTTCCAACATTTTAGTCACTGTATTTGATTGGAGATATGGTAAAGATTTAAAACGTTTTGTCGGAACCTTCAAATAGTTACAAAAGACAATTAAAAAACAAAAGATGTGTATAAGAAAATACAAAGATTGCATATTCATACTTCACAAACTGGTTTCACTACTTCCATAGTTTGTTATGATTTGAAGGGTAATTTAGCTGATGATATCTCCACAGACCTTGTTTTATAATATCAACTTCATGAAAGTGATGTTTATTCTTTCTGAGAGAGATCAGTACTATTTTGTGCAAGAAAAGTCTTAGAAAATTCTGGGTCCCACAATTACTTGAGTTGAATGCTCATTTAAGTTTAATGTCTTTGTTTTTCACCTTCTTTTTTCCTGATGGAGCATCAAATTTGTTTTCCATTGGCCTGATATGGTGGCAGGGGGTGGGGAGTAGAGGAGGACACTGTTTATGATGTAATTTGAGTCATGACTTGATGAGTTATGATACATACTCGTGGAAAGACATATGGTGAAAATGATGTACAGTGCCACTTTTTCATAACAAAAACATCAAGTTGGACTTTCACAGCCAGTGTTTTTATAGCCAGGGGTAAATAAGTGATCTTTAATTTTAATACTTTGAGTAATAGATCATATTCTTGCAATGATACTTATTGCCCTCCTTGACATGGTGGGAACTTGTTCCCCATGCAGTGGTGGGCAACAAACAGTTATTTCCATAGTGTTGGCTTCCTTGTATACAGCCTGCATGCAATATGTATGACATCACATGTAATGGATATGTAAGATAAACGTGCAATATTTCTTTCCCTTAGATTCGTTGGAATTCTTGCTATGCTCTGGGCAACTTGTTTCGTAACCCTAATCTGCCAGTTGACTCAGCTTCATGGTCGGAAGAAATTTTTCAGACTCTTACACAGCTGTTAGTTGGTTGCAAGAACTTTAAAGTAAGTGTTGCGCATACAGTGGCAGATATATCATAATCGTACCATCTATTGCTAAGTTTAGAAACTGAAAGAAAGATTAAGGTACTCCTTTCATTTTCAAAAGTTTTTGGGGGGTTTTGGTGGTCATTTGGATGGAGCGTTAACTTTTGATTGTAGACGATCTTTCTGTGTTAAAATTCTTCAAATTAAGCTATTAATAAGTTGAAGAAAAAAAAAGCACCATTTGATGTCAAAAATCACAGAAAAGAGCACACATTTTTGCACAAATGGATAATATGATTGTGAATAAGATTCATGCTCAGAACATCAGTTTGTCACAAGATAATGTTTGATTACTTTGCAGAAAAGAAACTCGGATATGCATGAATGTGACTTTTGCTTAAGTCGAAAAAAGGAAACTATAATGAAATGTTTAGGTATATTTGGTAAGAAGTATAGAATTGGATTGGTCAAAAAGTGACACTGCAAAACAATGTGAATGAATCTTAAGCTGATGAAATGTATCCTGTAAAAAAAAATTCGAAAAAGAAAAAATTAGTTAACAAAGCACAAGGAGTTATAGGTTAATACTTAATTTAATCATGGTAATTGCATAATTAGTTACCTCTGCAAAGTGAGACCCTTCTGCACTTGAGGCTTTTGTCAACTGAGTTTGCTACTTTCAATTAAGACAAGCCTCATTTACTTACCAATATTGAATGGACATCTTTTGTAGGGTTTTTCTTTTCTTTTTTAAATCCATGACTGTAGTTCTTTTCTTTACTTCAAATTATACCTTACCTTCTGTGCTATTAGAATATGCAAATTGGTCTCTCAGACCTGATTCACCGTTAAATACCACCAAACAGCATTCGACAAATTGCTCAAAAATTCACTTGCCCGCCGGGCAGACACATGTCCAGAAATGCTTGCCTGGAAGCAAAATCCACTTGCCCACAATAATCACGATAATATTGGACTAGGTGATGCATGTTATGGTAAAATATTTCTTACGGCAATATTTACTCAGAATGCTGTATAAATAAATAAAAGACTCTTACACTTGCCAAAAAAATATGGAAATTGTAATCCATATATCCTCTACAAATATAAAGCAATAACAGGCTCCATGAAATAAAAAAAGAAACACAAAAGTTTAATAGACTTTTGCATAAACAAGTGGCAAAGGCAGGTCAAGTTCACCAGGTAACAAACAGTACAGTATATACAGTGTACGGTTTGCCTTGTACGATACTGTATGTGTACATAAAACGGATATTGGACCCATTGCGTGTGGTGCATTAACAGCAGAACAGACCTTGGCAAGAAACAGTGACTGGATATAAATATGCATGAGATTTTTTACGCGAGATGAGCAAGCCTCGCTAGCAAAACAGCATGCATCGCGCACATGTTCAATCTTCTTTGGTGACCTGGATCATATATCTGTACTGTATGTTTTGTGTGTGTGCAATTTATACCTCTTATGTATGGGTGCATGTATGATGTTGTTATGGCAAGGTTTAAGATTATTTTGTAAGATAACAAAATATTTTGGCTTTCAAATAAATGGAATATAAGTCTGATTTAAGTTATTTTCAGGGCATTTCCATCAGTTATATTGTATTAAGTATAATCTGTGTAATGAATTAAATTTTTTAAGAGAAATTCAATCTATAAGTTTGGATCAATTTATGGTTGCCCAGCAGGCATATCACCTTGTAAATCAACTTGCCCGGACATAAATATTAGTTGCCCCGGGTGTCCGCACAGGCAATTTGTCGAACACTGCCACCAAAACTAAAAATGTAGTTACTCTCTCTGACACACCCAGGACACTTGCATCTGAGTAGGTACAAGTCGCTGATGCTGGTCGTTTTTCTTTGGAAAAAGAAGAATTTCTTCTAGTTTTTTTCACCTTTTCTTATCCTGCCTGTGGATATCCTACCTTGTGGGTTTCGTAAGTTTTTGCTTGCCTTAAGAAGGAGAAGGTCTTTCCTGAGTAATTTACTGAGTAATTTTCATGTGTTTTTCATCACTATGTTTCTCGTTGCATACATGTATAGTATGTTTCTCGTTGCATACATTTATAGTATGTTTCTCGTTGCATACATGTATATGATGAATTTTGTAAACCACCTACGGAGCCTTACTATGTTTATGTGTATTTATACTCTTGGTCCGGAGTGTTTTTCACTGCAGTTTTCTTCACTAGCCTGGTTTCACAGGGTTTAGCACGTCCGTTTGTGTCTTTCCCTTAGTCCAGCTCTCCTGCCTTAAGGCTTCTGAACCTAGTGTTACCATACTGTAGAGGTACCCCCTTCGTTAGGCTAACCTCAGTATAGTATCCGGTATTCCTTAGTCCTGTGTGGTGTCTATGCATGCACATTGGTCACAGGTTCTCTTTATGTGTCTCTGCGTCAAGTCTCACTTGCTGATGTGTCTGTGTGGTGAGCTTAAAAGGGTACTGTCACGTTACTTTACATTATGTGTATTTACGTATGTCAACTTTATTATATCTTATTACATCTGAGAAGGGAGAGGGGGGGGGGAAGGTGGGGAGAGGGGAGCCTCTGGCCTTCCCCCTTGGACCCGAGACACTTATTTACTCTCCACTTTTGTCTTAATTCCCTACAGAGGGCTTGAAGTACTGAGCTGAATCAACAGTGATGGCTGCTGCCATTTTCTGCAGGAATTTTATTTCTGCAGTTTTCTTCAAAATAAGTGAAAGAAACACAGGTTTCAGAGTGTTTTCATTTACACTGTTGGTAGGCCTGGCCCATGCTAAGGTGTCCCCTATTTGGTACATGTGACTTGTGACTTCAGGTGACCCCTCTCCTGTCTTATTTTCTTTTCAGTAAAAAGAAACTTGGCACCCTGTTTGAAGGTTCCGGCTGTACAAGTTGGTACAGCAGGGGAGACAAGAAAGAAGAGAAGACTGGTTGTTTGTTGCCTGTTTTTCTTTCCTTACAGCTGGGGTTTTTTCATCCTACCCTGGGGCATTTCCTTGTTTAATCCCTTACTGTGTGCTACAAGATTTTAGGTGTTTGTTATACCTGGTTGTTGGTTACATAATGCATGACTGTTTGTCGGCCCTTTGTGCGCCTTCAGGTTGTTCGCGGCCCACTGTTTTCACCATTCAAGGCTTTGTTAGCTTTCTGTGAGGCTTAAGCACATGGTTGCCAAGGTGTTCCTTGGTTACTGTGTCCTCCTTTGTTAGTGTCAGCTTGAATACCGTAGGGTATTCTTTCACCTGCCACACCTGTGGAATTTCAACTATTCCTTAGTAATAGCTTGGATACCATAGTGTATCCATAAACAGCTATCACATCTGTGGAATATTAATTATTCTAGGCTTTGGTAGCCTATTGTACAGGTGTTTACGCTTGGATACCACAGTGTATTCATAGCAGTTACCACTGTCTGGAGACTCTTTTAAAGTACAAGCACTTGGATACTGTAGCGTATCTTGGTTACCGTCACAGCTCCATGCCAGGACTGTTGAAAAAAGAGCTCCTTTGGTTACAGCTGAAGTCAGTCATTTGAACGTGCTGGACACCGTGGTTACCGCGGTTGTCCTTGGTTACCATTACAGCTCCGTGTTGGATCCGTTTTAGCTAAGAAGGACAGCGCGACTTAAGTTTGAGTCATCAGCCTTCCCGTAGGAGCTCTCCACAGGTTCACATAGCCAGTTCCGCAGTTGATGCCATAGCAGTTTTGGCTTACAGGCTACTGGAATTCCTATACGGTCCAGGTTGGACCGGGGAAATTAACCAAGCCCCTTCTTTACTTGTCAGGACCCACAAGGTCCCTTGTATGTTTGTGAGGACTGGATGCACAGTCACCACTAGTGACTACACAGATCCTCTCTAAATTCCTTAAGGAATTCATTTGCTCAATTCCTTTTTTACCTTTAGCCCTCAATTGGGACTACTTCAAAGGAAAGCTATCTGTGTATAGCTAAGAGCTCTTCACAGGACTGGCAGCACAGTGCCTTGCAGCAGTGACCCAGCCTCTTGTGCCCTAGTTTCGGGGTGGATTTGTCCTGAATTATTGTATGACAAAACTTCTTTTTGATTTGCATGCACTTGAACAACATTTTTAAGATGTCTTTTTATATCCAAATTTTCCACATCGAAAGTTTTTAGAAGAAGAAAAAATATTTGTTCCTTTATAAATTTGAACTGTCTATTTTCTTTCTTGTTTTTCATTTGTTGAAAGGTGAGAATAAATTCTGCATTAGCTCTGTCTCTAATTGAAGAAAGGCCTCCATACGGCCCCCCGAGTCAGCTGTGCAAGGTTTGGATCAGTTTGCTAACAGCTCTGGAATTGATCGATGATGTAGCGGAGGTTTCTGAGCTCAAGTATCGAGACACATTGAGGGAACAGGTTTGTTGTTGCTTGCTGTTAACTTAAAAAAAATATGCAGAACTTGGGAAAACCTGTCTTACGAGTAATGCACTGTCTTTGTATATATTTTGATATTTATGTATGATATATCCTGATGTATGATATATCCTGATGTATGATATATCCTGATGTATGATATATCCTGATGTATGATATATCCTGATGTATGATATATCCTGATGTATGATATATCCTGATGTATGATATATCCTGATGTATGATATATCCTGATGTATGATATATCCTGATGTATGATATATCCTGATGTATGATATATCCTGATGTATGATATATCCTGATGTATGATATATCCTGATGTATGATATATCCTGATGTATGATATATCCTGATGTATGATATATCCTGATGTATGATATATCCTGATGTATGATATATCCTGATGTATGATATATCCTGATGTATGATATATCCTGATGATGATATATCCTGATGTATGATATATCCTGATGTATGATATATCCTGATGTATGATATATCCTGATGTATGATATATCCTGATGTATGATATATCCTGATGTATGATATATCCTGATGTATGATATATCCTGATGTATGATATATCCTGATGTATGATATATCCTGATGTATGATATATCCTGATGTATGATATATCCTGATGTATGATATATCCTGATGTATGATATATCCTGATGTATGATATATCCTGATGTCTGATATATCCTGATGTATGATGTATCCTGATGTATGATGTATCCTGATGTATGATGTATCCTGATGTATGATGTATCCTGATGTATGATATATCCTGATATATGGAGTTTGTAGGTGTGGGATTATGTAGTTCTTTGTATTCAAGAATCAAGTGCAGGTGTGTAGCCACTTTTCAATATCCCTGTTGAGTGAATTTATTTTACACAAAATGCAAACTGCTTTTATTATTGCAATTACATATTCATCAAGTTAGTTATGATTCACACAATTTATCAAATACCAAGCGATTGTTTAGAAATTTGAGCATGAAGTAGATTTACAGAAATGTTTTGATTTTTTGCTATCGCACGATTAGGATTTTGAGTGATACTTCAAGGCCAAGATTAGGGAAAACAATTATCCTGCAATTCAAAAATAAGCTCAATCTCCTTTACAATAAGAGAAAATAACATCTTCTGCTGGATCCCCAGCCATATACAGTAGAAATCCATAAAAATAACAGAGCTGACAGTGTTGTTAAAAAAGCTAACTCTAAACCCTTCCCCTTTCAACCCTCCTTCAAAACCAAAAGTCTCAACCATCTCTGTTTAATATGACAACATCACTGAAACTCCCAGAATAATCCACATTGGTAATGATACTCTCACCTCACAAAATAAATCCAACTTATCATCACTCACCTTAGATTAGGCCATACTCATCTAAATCATGCCCTTAGATTAGACCATATTCAACTAACTCATGCCCTTAGATTAGGCCATACTCATCTAAATCATGCCCTTAGATTAGACCATATTCATCTAACTCATGTCCTTAGATTAGACCATACTCAACCAGCTCATGCCCTTAGATTAGACCATACTCATATAACTCATGCCCTTAGATTATGCCATACTCATCTAACTCATGCCCTTAGATTAGACCATACTCATCTAACTCATGCCCTTAGATTAGACCATACTCGTCTAACTCATGCCCTTAGATTAGACTGAACTCATTTAACTCATGCCCTTAGATTAGACCATACTCATCTAACTCATGCCCTTAGATTAGACCAACTCATTTAACTCATGCCCTTAGATTAGACCATACTCATCTAGCTCATGCCCTTAGATTAGACCATACTCATCTAACTCATGCCCTTAGATTAGACCATACTCATTTAACTCATGCCCTTAGATTAGACCATACTCGTCTAACTCATGCCTTTAGATTAGACCATACTCATTTAACTCATGCCCTTAGGTTAGACCATACTCATCTAGCTCATGCCCTTAGATTAGACCATACTCATCTAGCTCATGCCCTTAGATTAGGCCATACTCATCTAACTCACGCCACCAAACTATCATTTTTGCCAAACACCCCTATGTCTCCCATATACTTAGTGAATGCTGTCCCTGAAACATCTGAGGATTTAATATAAACCCACACAAAAAATACAATATTTTGAAAGTTCTTTCAAATGATTCTAAATTCACCCCTATATGATTTTGGTATGGCCCTGTGTATGGGTTAAACTTTTAACCTACTGTACCAAGTATCATTTTAGATCCTTCATTCCCTTCTGTAACTTCATCCCATACTGACTAACCAAATTACATTTCAGTTTTAGTTAAAACCAATTCAAACTACATGGTACCCTTTTTAAGTTTTGATTTATTCTCGCACTTTATATCTATTTTTGGCAAATATGACTGACTATTCCAGGCCAGGTGCTGTATTCCCCCTCCCCTCCCCCTTTCCCTCCCTTATTTCCTCCAAAACCAACTAACAAACCATACAATTCTAAGTAAGAATTTGTTTGTCTTTTAACAAATATCTTTGTTTCTTTCCTTATTATAAAATTCATAGGTTTTGATAAAGATATTTATCTATAGCGCTTAATATAAAGAGAAATTATTTGCTTATGTTTAGACAGTGATCAATATTTTTTATGATATGAATATATTTTTCTCATCAGCTGTGTCAGACCATCATTCATTTGGCCAGCCTCCTTACATTGGAAGATGGGTCAAGAATCTTCACTGATCCTCAAGTTGTGCAGAAGCACTCAGTGCTGCTAATGAACATGAAGAAGTATGTATCCAAGCTGGAAAACAAGACGGCAGCCACAGCCAACAGATCTGGGGATGAAGAGCACCCTCAAAGTTTGGAAGAGGAAATCAATAAAGGTTTGAACATATTTTGTTGGCCTTATTTACTCTAGACTTTTACATTTAAAGGTTGATGGACACCAAAATTTCTTTTTAAACTTCCTATTTTTAAAAGCGCATTTAATTTTGAGATAAATAGTAGATTAATTTTGTAAATAGCATATATAGTTTTTGCGTTGTTGTTGATCAACTTTTAGTGCAAGTATGTTTAGTCTGTACCATTTGTTTGTTGCAAGTGTGTTTAGTCTGTACCATTTGTTTGTTGCAAGTATGTTTAGTCTGTACCATTTGTTTGTTTAGTCTGTAATTTGTTTGTGTATGTTTAGTCTGTACCATTTGTTTGTTGCAAGTATGTTTAGTCTGTACCATTTGTTTGTTGCAAGTATGTTTAGTCTGTACTATTTGTTTGTTGCAAGTATGTCTAGTCTGTACCATTTGTTTGTTGCAAGTATGTTTAGTCTACCATTTGTTTGTTGCAATATGTTTAGTCTGTACCATTTGTTTGTTGCAAGTATGTTTAGTCTGTACCATTTGTTTGTTGCAAGTATGTTTAGTCTGTACCATTTGTTTGTTGCAAGTATGTTTAGTCTGTACTATTTGTTTGTTGCAAGTATGTCTAGTCTGTACCATTTGTTTGTTGCAAGTATGTTTAGTCTGTACCATTTGTTTGTTGCAATATGTTTAGTCTGTACCATTTGTTTGTTGCAAGTATGTTTAGTCTGTACCATTTGTTTGTTGCAATATGTTTAGTCTGTACCATTTGTTTGTTGCAAGTATGTTTAGTCTGTACCATTTGTTTGTTGCAATATGTTTAGTCTGTACTATTTGTTTGTTGCAAGTATGTTTAGTCTGTACTATTTGTTTGTTGCAAGTATGTTTAGTCTGTACTATTTGTTTGTTTGCAAGTATGTTTAGTCTGTACCATTTGTTTGTTGCAAGTATGTTTAGTCTGTACCATTTGTTTGTTGCAAGTATGTTTAGTCTGTACCATTTGTTTGTTGCAAGTATGTTTAGTCTGTACCATTTGTTTGTTGCAAGTATGTTTAGTCTGTACCATTTGTTTGTTGCAAGTATGTTTAGTCTGTACCATTTGTTTGTTGCAAGTATGTTTAGTCTGCACCATTTTGATTGGAAGTACCTTCAAGATTAAAAGTCTCTGTCTTAATCACTCATTGTCATAATGTAATTGTGTTACTGGATTGACTTGGTTGCGCTCGCAGATTGCTTACTCACTATTAAGGCTTCCAAACTTGCTGTGCATACCCTTGTTACTTCCAGGCTGGATTAATGCAATAGTTTGTTAACTGGTATAAGTGATGCACTCCTAAAGCGTCTTCAAAATATTCAGCGTACTTCAGCTCGCTTTGTCACCAGAAAATAGAAATACAACCCAGTAACTGCTGATCTATTTAACCTTTCCTGGCGCCTATTTGGCAACGAATTGATTTCAAAGTTCTTGTCCTTGTGTACAAATCGACTCATAAACAAACTCCAGGATACATCCATCACGTTCTCCATGCTTGCCCCCTGTACAACCTTCCTAGAGCTTCCCTCGCTCCCCACAATTCAATTGCTGAGTTCTTGCAGAAAAACCCTCCGGATAAAATTATCTCCTTCCTTCATCATGCTTCCCTCTGCAACCATATTTAGCTCTCTTCCACCTCCTCTCTCTACTTTGTTTTTTTCACCCATGCATCTACTCTGTAGATCCCAGCTTTCTGACTTTTTGTACTTGAATTTCTCTCATTCTCCTCCTCGTTGTCATGGTGCCGTTAAGCCCTCATCAAACAAACAAACTTTCAACCTGAATCTGAATAGGTTAAGGTAAAGGTAATGGAAACTTATAGTATAACGCACATTACGTACTGTATAAACATGCATTGGTGCTTTGCAAACTTACAGGTTATGTCGGCAAAAATCCATCTGGACATGAACGACAATTGAGCACAACAAGTATGAGGAAAAAACAGTTAACAAGTTTAGTAGGCTAAGTTTAGCTTTGAAAAAGTTTAGACTTTGTGAATATATATCGATGTCTGAAGTTGGTATGGCGGTAAAGCTTTTCAATCTTTTAGTGTTTAAACAGTTAAGGAAAAAAGGAGTATTTACATTCGTTTTAGCATAGGGAACGGGAAATTAAGATATGAATATTTCTTGTATTGATTATTATGTTTGGGATTAGGTTATCATTATCAATGGCGATGATTGTTATTGATTTTACATAGCACAATTTGACCTTCGTTGTCATGGTGCTGTTAAGCTCTCATCAAACAAACAAACATAGGAAGCAGGTGTTCTTTCTTCTTGTTTTCAGGGTCCAATCTATTATTTATGATGTCTTTATTTATTGTATCTATTCTATTTTATGATAAATTAATTAATACCTACATCCCCTTGTTATCTTTCTTTGCTTTTCGTTTTTGAGGAAACTGACTGAGGGCCGGTTTCAGATTAGGGAGGACAAATTGACAGAGGCGCATGGGAAGTTAGAGGCCACCCCCGAAAAGGGTTTCCGGTCGCATGCATGCTCTTATTTTGATGACAAATTGTGAAAATATTAACATAAATTTTAAAATTTGTTGAAATTTTGTTTAATTTTGGCAAGTTCCTGAAAAATTCTCAAAATTAACAGTGCTTTCTTGGAAAGTGAAGAATTTTCCTGGAAATTAGAGAAAAATTCTCGGAAAATAAAGATTTCCCAAAAATTGATGGAGATTTTCCAAAAATTGATGAAAATATTCTTAAAATTCACATGATTTTTGCCAATTAGCATGGGCAAAAAGATAAAGGCCTATTTTAAAATTGTATTGCTTTGAAAATTTAGTATGGCTCCCATGTACACATGGCCCTGATATTGTAAGAACTTCACCTCCATATCTAAGGTTTTTGGTTCTATGTTGTAGATATTTATGGCTTCGACATAATTTTGGGAGGTGATGGGAAGGCTAAGCCCTTAGACATGTCACTGCTTTCTTTAATACTACCCATACAAAATTTATTTTTAAAAATGCCACGACAGCCCTTTTTTGGAGGGTGTTCTTGAAATTAATCAAGGTATTTTTAGATAGAAGTTCCGATTCTGGAGAAATTGCACTCTACATACACGTTAGGCTGGTTTTTGCATTGAATAGTGTTGCAACAGCTTAGGCCTTTGGATTTTGTGTGCATTTTTTTTTCTAGATACTATTACACTATTATTTGAGGGTCTTGATTGTTGAATGACCATAAGGAATATGTGGACGACCCTACAAGTTTTGAGGAGATGTGAGAATTTATGAAAAATTAAGAAGAAAATGTATCAGTTTTTTTTTTTAAAGTGGACAAGAAGTTTGTTTTTTAATGATTGTTTACCACCCAGTAGCCAGACTTTTCGATGAGGGAGAAAGGGGTGGGGGGGGGGGGGGAGGGGTGGATTTTGGAAGTTGAGCATTTTTTTTTGTGATGTAAAAGTACTGTAAGTAGAAAGTGCAGTAGGGCCCCCAGCGGGTGGGGCTCAAAATTTCCCAATTTAGAATGAAGTTGATATAGGAAGGTATTTGAAAAAATGTAAATAGGCTCTGACCTTTTTTTAAAGAATTCCCAGGGATCCAAGAGTATATGTGTCAGTGCTACTTTTGTTTGTTAGGGGGACAACTAGGGTTGCTGAAAGCAGTAAGTGTTCCATTTCTATCTGTGGTTGATATTTTCAGTCAGAATCCTCTTCAGAATTTTGGACCCCAACTGAAATCCATCTCCTATTTAGAGGTAAAATTTGCCTTTACAGCCCACATTTAGTAAAGAAGTATTTTTGCACTAAAATAAAATTTCAACTTTGTAAAAATTACACATACCTAAATCCACTAGGGGGGTCTCAGTTGGCCAGGGTTAATAATATATAAATTTCTAAATACAAATTTGTATTCAGAAAAATAAATTTTAACAGATGGGCCCGTGGAAAGGGTATGTCACCCCATCATATATCTTCTCTACCTCTTCCATTCCTTAAAACAGGAATCCTTGTCGTTGGGATTGCACAACACAGGGACTAACATGACTAATTGACTGGAAATGAGGAAAAACTTCTGCAATTTTGAGGAAGAAGTCAAATATTTTGTGGAAAAACCTTGACAATTTTGAAGTGAAAGTCAAATAAATTCAAACATTTTGAGAAAAAGGCTAGATATTTTAAGGAAAAAGTTGGAAATTGGGTATGTTTTTTAAAAAGTTAGACTGGACCAGGGCACGAGGTACCCTTTTGAAAGTTAGACTGGACAGGGCAGGGCACCCTTTTGAAAGTTTATATGAAATTATTTTAGGTCATTATTGAAGAAGCTTCAACACACTCTCAAATGTAACATAGTGTAGTACATAGAAGTTGTAACGAAGGCCTACATTTAGAACTTATTTGACACAACTAAAGCATATCATATACCATGGCCCGACACTGAGGGCCATGGTGCGATGGGGTAAGGACCGGCACCAATAGTTTTCTATGTATTAATTTTCAAAAGTTGGCCTTTTAACATATTCGCCTGACAGGTAATTGCCGAAATTGGTCCTCGTTCCCCAATCTCAAACCCTTGGACAGAATTTGCCTACAGAAAAATTGGGGGAAAAGCCAAAAGTGAAGGGATCACAAAATCACGTTTAATAGGGATACAAAACATCACCATACAAAAGTGTACATTTGGAAATGGTAGAACCAAAAGGAAATTAATTGCATTAATTATCGATTGAGTAATGGTTTCGGAGCAATAAATATTTAATCATTTGTATTTGTCTTTTTCAAAACTTATTCCTTTATCTAACAATATTTTAGTATGATTTAAAAAAAAAAAAATAGAAGAAACTTGGCAAAACAAGCTTTTCTTGACATGCAGAGAACTGTCTTTGCTGCTATGCAATTTCCTGCATAAACCTATATATTCCAGTATAGCCTTGTTTCCAAATGCACATAGTATCTAACCTTCATTGTTTCAAGAGACATATCAAATTTACAAACATCACTGACCTTGTGAGGCCATGGAGTTATTAACAGTTAATAGCTCCATGGTGAGACTAGATCTGTGCCGAACTGAATATGATACCAAAAAGAAATTCTGGATGCAACTGCTTAGTACATTCAGGCATGATGAATACACAGTCATTAACGAGTTTAATCAACTATGTACAGTAGAGTCCCAGACAGTTCAGCCATTTGATCTGAACATGGTACTATTAATAGCTCCATGATCTCAAAAAACATCTTGCAAACTTTTTAATACAAAATTTTCATCATGACTGTATGTGTTGATATAGCAAGCGCTGCATTACAGTGACCTACCCTAGTTATTTGAACTGGTTTTGTTACCGACTGAAATGGTGAAACATGAAGCAAAATTTAAAAGATTATTAATATCAGAAACTATTCATGTTCCTTATCTGCTCAAAAAAAAAAAAAAAAACATTTTGTGTAATTGATTAGTTTGTATTTCATGCCTGAAGGATTAATGCAGTGATCTGACAGGTTTGTTTTTTATGTCAGATAAGCAGCTATGATAGAGGATACTAAAATTATTTTGAAGATACTGCTTAGGCAGGTGTTATAAACAATTTGTTTACTTGTTTTCTGTTTCATTACATGCAACATTTTCCCCCCTTTCTTACAGCTTATGATGTGCTGAAGAAAGCAAGCACAAACATTCAGTCCATAGCAACAGAGTGCCCTGACCCTCAGCAACAGGAACTTCAGATTGACCTCAACAAGGCATTCAGCATTCAAATCAGATTGCAGAGGTCATTGATTACATGAAACTGCATTGACCAATGGATCAAATTAGCTGTAAGATGTCCAGACTGCAGTCACTGCTCTGATGCAACTATTTATTGGAACCCAAATCAACAGGAACTACATTTTAAAGTCACATGAGGTTTTGAGTAAACATGACATTTCAGATTATCAGCAGATGCTGCTACAGGGGTGTCTCAATCAGAAGACCCTCGCAGTGTCCCTGCTTATATCCCTCAGAGATGCCGCTACAAGGGTGCTCAATCAGAAGACCCTAGCAGTGTCTCTGCTTATATCCCTCAGAGATGCCGCTACAAGGGTGCTCAATCAGAAGACCCTAGCAGTGTCTCTGCTTATATTCCCCAGAGATGCCACTACAGGGGTGCTAAATCAGAAGACCCTAGCAGTGTCCCTGCTTATATCCCCCAGAGATGCCGCTACAGGGGTGCTCAATCAGATGACCCTAGCAGTGTCCCTGCTTATGTCCCCCAGAGATGCCGCTACAGGTGTGCTTATCAGAAGACCCTAGCAGTGTCCCTGCTTATATCCCTCAGAGATGCCGCAACAGGGGTGTCTCAATCAGAAGACCCTAGCAGTGTCCCTGTTTATATCCCCCAGAGATGCTGCTACAGGGGTGTCTTAATCAGAAGACCCTAGCAGTGTCCCTGCTTATATCCCCCAGAGATGCCGCTACAGGGCTGCTTAATCAGAAGCCCCTAGCAGTGTCCCTGCTTATATCCCTCAGAGATGCCGCTACAGGGGTGTCTTAATCAGAAGACCCTAGCAGTGTCTTATATCCCCCAGAGATTAAGGGGTGCTTAATCAGAAGAAGTGTCCCCTTATATCCCCAGAGAAGGGGTGTCTTAATCAGAAGACCCTAGCAGTTATATCCCCCAGAGATGCTGCTACAGGGGTGCTTAATCAGAAGACCCTAGCAGTGTCCCTGCTTATATCCCCAGAGATGCCGCTACTGGGGTGCCTAATCAGAAGCCCCTAGCAGTGTCCCTGCTTATATCCCCCAAAGATGCCGCTACAGGGTTGCTTAATCAGAAGACCCTAGCAGTGTCCCTGCTTATATTCTTCAGAGATGCCGCTACAGGGGTGTCTAATCAGAAGACCCTAGCAGTGTCCCTGCTTTCATTCCCTTCAACCCATACCTTCCTGGCGTCCGCCTCCATATACTAGTCTCTGGGGGAGGGTACAGTTGTGTGAGTTGTGATGTATAAAAGAGACAATTTTATTTCAGTCACTGAAATTCTTTTTCCCCCTTTCAAATTTTGATAAAAGGGTATGATGGAAACTCAAAACTTCTTGGCATATTCAACTGCTTTCATTAAAAAAATGCTGTTGAAGGATTGAAAAAAAAAGAAGTTTAAATTCCCAGGTGTTCTTGTTGTGATATAACACAATAACTATTTGCATAATATATTACAAGGCTCTAAAATTAAAAAAAGCTGTGTGTCAGTCAATTCCCCCCCCCCCCTCCCCCTTTCCTCTTCCCCACAAATTGGACATGTTTGAAAAATGAACATGGCAGTTGGAAATTCAACTGTCCTCTTCAGGCACCTTCATGAATCCACCCAGTTGGAAAGTGATGCCTCTACACCCTCCCCCTCCCAATCAGAAGACCCTAGCGACATCCCTGATTATCAGTTGAACAAAAAAGTACAAAAATGAGGCGCAAAGCATTGTTAAGATACTGTTAGCTGTTACCAAAGATCTTGGGGAAAAAGTGAAAAAATGGTGGGAAAACAAAAAATTGTTGTTCAAAAACCTTTTGTTCAATGTTGAAATTGACTATTTCTGTGTTTTCATGCAAAATACATAACTTTGAAATGAGGATGGCATGGCATGGGGTAGATTATAGCTGATCTCCATGGACATCAATCATGGCATGCTACTCCAATACTCAAGAGCTAAGATTTGGTCTATCAAGAGACTAACTTGAAATCTCTGCCTTAATAGATCAGTCACATGATCTCTCACTTGGCGCAATGACTCCAAAAGTCAACACACTAATCACTTTGAAAAAGGAATCTTTTAGTTGCAGGACCTAAATAATCAAAATTGTAATAAAATTTATGTTAAGAATTTGATTATAATTCTATCAACTCATTTGCATAAACCAGGGGCTTATGTAGACAATGTTGAAGATCATTATTGTTTGCTGTGTTGCAAGTTGACTGCATATAATCTAGTGTCTCCTCTGTATTTTCACAGCTGTTGATGCACAACTTACTTTTTTAAGGCACTGCTTTAAGGGCCGGGGTCATGACCCCATTTACTCTCAAGGTTTCTGGATGACAGTATGTCTGCATGTTCATAATTAAATGATATGGCATGAAAAGTCACCTGATGAAAATGTTATTTGGGGTTACCTGATCAATTTTGTTCAATTGGGTGTCACCGATAAAATGTTTTAAAATGCTTTTCATTTTACAATTTTGTTCTTTCAATCATAATTATTGATATGTTTTGAGATAAAATCAGCTGACTATTGAAATAAAGGTAGATTTTTTTTTACAATGTGAAGAATTCATGAAATTGAGCCTATTGAAACTTACATATATTTTGTTTTAGTCAATACAAACTTTGAAGTGCAAACCTAATTTTGCCTGATATTTTTTTCTTCTTGGAACTACGAAGAACCCATGTTATGAATACGGTTGGAGGAGGGAGGTGGAAGGGAACCTCCATTAATTACAAATTCATGTGGTTGTTTTCACAAATGTTTCTAATCTATAATCTGAACAATGGTTAATTCATATCTAGTAGTTTTGTGATCTTTCCAATTTCTGATGATGTTCTGAATGATGGGGTTATGTTGGTAAAAATCTCAATACATAACAATACACCCAGATGCAGAAAATTGTAACTTTAGAAACTGTCAAGATACATGGTTCACCAACCAGATGTAGAAAAACTAATGTAGGAAGGACTTTACTTAAGCCAAGCCTTTCCACAGAACTTCCAAAATTTTCACCAAAGAAATATCAAAAGTGAGCTACAGTGGCATGAAAAACATCCAACTCTATAACCCACAGCCTCAAGAATCTCTCAAAAACCAAACAAATCCCCCCAAAAGCACGCCACTAAGTAGGAGCAGGGAGTTGGAATGGTAGGAGACGCTTGGCTTATTTCCAAAGCTAAACATGCTGAAGAAGAATGCAATATTGAGCATGACCGGTGGAGCATTCAAGCTACACTATAACAAGCACATAAAATCATTCAAGCACAAGGTTGCAGCAAGAGAAATAACTTTCTACATTCATCTAGTTTCTGAAAGAAAATCAAGATTTTGATATTGCATGGTCTATTGGAAAAATCTTCAAACACATACACAGAGCAATGCAATTTATCAACAAACAAGAATCTGTATATGTGAAAAAAATCTCCTTTAACAAAAAAGCAGAAATGGTGTCTTGTTGTTGTCATGGAAACAAGACAAATCATGGCTGCATAGTTATGGAATAAAAGATGTCATGTTTTCTTGAATGATCCCAGTAAAGTGTGACAAGCTTGAAATAAAAACTCAATATCTGTTCAATTCCATTTTGTACATTGGCTCTGATTTCATAAGTATTCTACTGAAGTTGGAAGTTCTTATGTATTATTGATCTTATATAGGTATAATATACATTTTGTAAGGGAGGGGCATGCACTCATAATCCACTGTAGGCATTCAGTGCAGAAAAAATAAGATAATGCTCATCCTCAAAGCCAGCTTCCATGGAGTTTGAACTCCTAAGACTTGAGAGCAGAAACCACCAACACCAAAGGTAGAGTGAAAACAAGATTAAAGGAATATTGAGGCAATTTGTATTTCCATATACATTTTAGAGGACTATTTATAAAGAAACAAATTGGAGAGAAATACATGTTGTCTGGATGCATTTCAAGAGATTCCCTTGTGTGTTATTGACAAGTGACTAGTGTGACGTCATATCAATTTTGTGTATGTATTTCTATAAAAACATATTTACTTTTCTTTTATCTAGAGCGTAAAGTTTAGGAGCAGATGGACAAAGTATATTCTTATAAAGTGCATACCCCATCTCAATAACTAAGCAAAAACTATTCATTTCGAAATCATAAATATAAAAATTCATAGGAATAATCTTTTAATGGGATGACTTTTGGTAGATAGATAAGCCCAAATCCTTTCTAACAAAAACAATCACAACAGATTAAGAAAATAACATTTCTTTATTTTCTGTCCAATTAAGATCCACAATTGTTTTTCAAGCAATACCCTTACATAAAACGACAAAAAGATGAAAACAAAATCGTGCATAAAACATTACAGGATTAGTTCAGTGGTTAAACATGTCCATCTTATATAAAAAGAGGACTTCAAAAGAAACAAAATGATGAAAGCGTTCAAAATCCTATTCCGTTAAAGAGATATTTAGGTTTAAAACTTTATTATCTGTGTAAACGACTGGTGTAGTAAGTACTATGGAAAGTTGGCGTCTTCATCCTCACATTCTTAACAATTGTTAATGCATTTTAAAGAGTTTTTTTGTTCTTCATTGGAATTATATTTCTTCAGATTGTATATTATACATAAAATCAATTTTAATACTTTTTCGACATATCCCATGGTTTTTAGGCCACAAAATCGCAGAACAAAACATGATAGAATGCATAAAGACTTGGAGGAATCCGAGGGTATGACATCACAACTAGTCTGATTTCAGTCGTTTCTGCACAAATGATACCAAATTTTAAGCTTTAGATATCACTTTAAGAAAAAAGATTTTTGAATGCTTTCTTCTCTATTTTGTTTCTTATAAAGTCCTTTCATATAAGATAGACTTGCTTGACCCCTGAACTAGTCCTTTAAAAGTGGCAAGAAGGAAGAAATAACAAGTGCTAGTTGATGATAAAAACAACTTGCATCTGATTAAAGAATGCTCAGATTGAGTTAAGCTACGTTCACTGCTATCATATCACAATGTTTTTATACTTGTATTCAAGTAAACGAGAGACAAATCTTAATCAATCGAAACACTGGATTTGTAAAAAGGCATCGGACCAGTTATAGATAAAACAAATTGTGAGTTGAAAGTCCGTTTCTCGTTCTTGCTCATGAGATACCGCAATTAAATGACATCTCACAAACTTAGAAATTGATCACAATCTCCATAAACCTTATTTGAGACTAACTGCTAAACTAAAACCATTGAACATAAAACCTCTTATTTTTTAATAGTAATTTTCTTAGGAGAAGTTAACAGAAACCCAGCACACTAATGTCAACACATTCAATTAATGGTATTTATAAAGAACCAAAATCAAGAACAGTTACTAAGCTCTAAAGTGCTTAGTAAACAGACAAGTCACTTGCTTGTCAAAATTTGTGTTGCCGCCAGTTACCATGTACACGTTAAAAAATGGTGGATGCGGTTAAGGTTAATAAATCAGCATTGCCGTAAAATGGCTTAGTAAAAATAGCTTCAAAGGGCTAATTTAACTTCTTTTTTTAAACTTTGTTTTAAGCACGATCTGAAGAGCAAATGTCAATTCCATAAAATAAAAACAATTATGGATATTTGGACTGGACTCATGACTGGAATGATTTTAATTGATCTGTTCATGCACAAATTGCTTTCATTAATATTTTCTGCACTCTCTCTTATTCCCAATTAAAACTTGCAACATCTAAGGTAGCACATTTGTGCTCATTGGAGAGGGCATCTATTTTTGTGAAAAAAAGTCAGACCCCTAGTTTTGCTGTTTCACAGGGGTGGCCCACCCTTCCGTGAGCTGCCCTGCCCCCATGGGGGTCCGCCCTGCCCCCATGGGGGTCCGCCCTGCCCCCATGGGGTCCGCCCTGCCCCCATGGGGGTCCGCCCTGCCCCCATGGGGGTCCGCCCTGCCCCCATGGGGTCCCCTGCCCCATGGGGTCCGCCCTGCCCCCATGGGGTCCGCCCCTGCCCCATGGGGTCCGCCCTGCCCCCATGGGGTCCGCCCCTGCCCCATGGGGTCCGCCCCTGCCCCCATGGGGCTGCCCTGCCCCCATGGGGGTCAGCCCTGCCCCTCATGAGAAAAAAATAATCTTAATTAGCCTCATAAATGAAATACCTTACATGGATACAGAATGATAGCATAGGTAAGCAATTGTCCTGTTTAGTTAATGACTGGTCCTTACCTGTCAGAATAGCTTCATTCTGAGATGTTTGTTTGTTTGTTTGATGAGGGCTTAACGGCACCACGACAACGAGGGTCAAATTGTGCCTGAGAGGTCAGATCATTTAAGAGGTAGTAAGGAAAGGAAACAGGGGAAGAATGAGAGAAATTCAAGAAAAAAAGGTCAGAAAGCTGTGATCGAGAAGGGAGGTGCATGGTTGAAATAAATACAAAGTAGAGAGGGGGGTGAAAGAAGAGAATTAAATATGGTTGTAGAGGGAAGCATGATAAAGGAAGGAGATAATGTTATCTGGAGGATTTTTTAAAAGAACTCAGCAATTGAGTTGTGGGGAGTGAGGGAAGCTCTAGGAAGGTTGTACAGGGGGCAAGCATGGAGAACATGATGGATTGTGAGGGTGCAATGGCAATTGTTGCAGAGGGGTTGGGGGAGCCAATAAGGAGGTGGGAGTGAGTGAGGTGGGTGTGACCAATTCTAAGACTGGTAATATGAACGTTGTCGATACGAGAGAGGTTGTTGATGGTGGATTTGTTTGGAATTGTGGGCTGGATGACATGGGTTTGTTATCAATTTGGGAGTTCCATGAGGTTTGCCAGCGGTCACGAACAAGGGAAGCGATAAGCGGTTTGATGTCAGGGAGGGTTTTGGGAAAAGAGGTAGGGAGGAGGTTGAGGGCAAGCTTAGCGGCTGCATCAGCCTTGTCATTGCCAGGTATGCCAACATGGCTGGGTATTCAGAAGAAAAGATCACTTTTCCTGCGGAGGGTGGGAGAAAGGAGTTTCTGGAGGAGGAGGTGGCATGTAAGGTTATCCCATTTAAGGTTGAGTAAAGAAGTTGGACAGCCTTTGAGTCGGAGAAAATGGCAAAGTGGCTGAGCGGAGAGTACTCAATAAAGTTAAGGGCGAGGAGAATGGCCTTAGCCTCGGCTGAAAAGATGGATGAGTAGTCAGGAAGTCTGCTACTGAGGGTGATGTCTTGGATGATGGCAGCAGCAGCTGTCTTGTTGCCTTCCTTGGAGCCATCAGTATAAATAGAGGTGTAATTTAAGAGTTGGTCTTTGATTTGGTTGTGGAGATTGATGGAGAGGTTAGGGCGGGTTTGAGTTTTGTGATGAGTGGAGAGGCCCAGGTGGACAGAAGGGAGGGGGGTGGCCCAAGGAGGAAAAGTGGGCCAGGAGGTGCCGAGAGTGGCGGGATTGGTGCCGAGAGTGGCGGGATTGATGCCGAGATGGAGGTCTGATTTAATGCGTAAGCTGAAGGGAGGGGATAGGGTTTTAGTCCTATCAAAGAGGGTGGAAAAATTGAGGTACCTAATGAAGTTGTAAACAGGGTTCTGGGTTTTGGTGAGGACTCTAAAAGCATAGGAGAGGCTAAGCTTTCTACATCTAAGTAAAAAGGGGGGTTCGTTGGCTTCAACATGAAGGCTGGTGATTGGGGAGGAATCTCAGAGCTTCTTCACCAGGAGATTAAGCTAGGGGGCCCCTGAACTCCATGCCGAAAAGACGCAGCTCTTTGTGTGTGCATTAAAAGTGCCCCTCAACAAGTCTGGTATCCTGCCCCTTTTTAAATCAAGCTAGGGGTCTGGTAATCTTGAAGATCTTGTATTAATCTTGTTTCGTTTCCTGCTTATGACTGATCAAAGTTCCAAGAATTTCTGAAAATGGGTAAAACCTATGACATAGACTAATTGAAAGCAAGCAAAAAATTTTGTGCAAGAGTTTGAATTTTCAATTGATGTACTCAAAATGGTGATTGGGAGTATTGTAGCAGATAACTAAACTAAAATAATACGGATTTCCATTTTAAAAATGGAGAACAAATCAACTGATGACATCCAGTGGCATAACACTCTCCAGCCCTTGCCCGCTAGAGCAGCAGGCCCCTGACCCCCCCCATCCCCCCTCCCTCTATCCCCCTCCCTCTATCCCCCCAAACATATCCCTCTAACAGTTTATCCAACAAATAAAAGCTTTTTGAGATTCTCCAGCTTGTTTGCGAAAATAGGCCCCCAGGCCCATTTTCCCAGCCTATAGAATCCTTGTACTTAATCACATTTGTTAGTCGCAGATCTGTACCAAGACAGATTTTCAAAAACTAAAAAATCTAAATTTAACATAAATACATTTACAATAAAAATTAAACGTAAATCTCTGAGCTTCTTTTAAATCTTGCAAAATATTTCAACCATATGATTCACAACATCCTCTTAACACAATATACAAAAGTAAGCCTCTTGACGCCATGTACAGCAAGGTTTTTAAACTTATAATATGAAACATTTCAAACAGAAAATGCAATGCACCTATTTTTGTGTATATTACAAGAAATATCTCAAATTCATTCACTGACTGTGAAAAATGGGTCTTTTGACAAATGCTTAACATGGTATTTTGTTAAGCAAGAACAATACAAACATTTTCTCTCATGTCCAGAGAGATCTGTTTTTTTCTTAGAGATCTCTATGAAATTTGAAATGCAGGTACTTCAAACAGTGGTTTAACCAGTGTTAGACAAATCACTTGTCTGGCTGTCAGGGACATCCAACAATGTAATCAGGACTGCTTATTTTCTTAATAGAAAATATCTTAAGCATATACAGAGGTTCATAGTTACATTATAAACATCTACTGTAATATGCAAAACGTTAAAATAACATTGCATGTAAGAAATAATAAACCTGTTTCCAAACCTCTTCCACAAACAATTACAAATTCAATTTTATGAGTTAAAAAATTTAATACCTTATTTTTACATTGCATATGGTAAAGACAGCTTAGGACACAGATAAATATATTGCTATACAGCTACAAATCCATATTGGACGAATTCTAATGATAATTTATCTTTAGTAAATACACAATATGCCACAAGGAGCCCAAAATAATCGTTCTGTTGCGATAGATCTAACCAAACTAAAAGATGAAACATCTTGTATGACAGGCAATTCAACAAGCTTAAGTAGAAAATCTATACAACTTTGCTGACAGTATTTTAAGGTCATACAGTACAATGCAATCTTAGCTGTCATATCATGAGCATGCAAGCTTGGTTGCCATGTCATGACTAATGTATCTTGGCTGTCATGTGAAGGCTTGTATGTCATCTTGTGACTGCTACATGTACTGTGTATACGTAATCTTCGCTGCAATAAGATCATAATGTTAACGTGTCATGCAATGTAATCAAGACAGCAATGTGTCAATGCCTATGCACAATCTTGACCCCCACAGTATGTACATTAAGTTCAATTTGCAATCATGAGGGGGCACGAGGTATTGTTTATATTTCAAGAGGAAAAAAATAACAAATTTGCATCAACGTAAAGTAGAAACTTTTTGATTTATTTACATAAAATGCAATGGTGAAAATAAGACAAGAGGTCTTTCCAAATCTAACGCAAATACAGAAAACAGGACACTATACCCTTTTAAACCGAGTTTATCCGAACGTAAAACGTCAGGGTACTTTAAGCAATCAAAAGAATTTTCCCCGTTACTAACCAACCAATCAGCTGCGAAAAATATTGTTGAATAACAACTGTACGCGTGCGTATTATAATTGTAAACAGGAAGTACAGTAAGTCAGCCAAGTGCATACATATCATTGTATACGTACATACGCAAGTACAGAGTGTAAAATGCATTGACGTTTTGTGTGCACACGTTACGTAAAGTACGGAGTGTAAAATGCATTGACGTTTTGTGCACACATACCTAAGTACAGAGTGTAAAATGCATTGACGTTTTGTGTGCACACGTACGTAAGTACGGAGTGTAAAATGCATTGCCGTTTTGTGTGCACACGTACGTAAGTACGGAGTGTAAAATGCATTGACGTTTTGTGTGCACACGCGCACGAGTGTAAAATGCATTGCCGTTTTGTGTGTAAAATGCACGGAGTGTAAAATGCATTGCCGTTTTGTGTGCACACGTACGTAAGTACGGAGTGTAAAATGCATTGCCGTTTTGTGTGCACACGTAGGTAAGTACGGAGTGTAAAATGCATTGCGTTTTTTTGTGCACGGAGGTGCATTGCCGAGTGCACACGCACGTGTATAAAATGCATTGCCGTTTGTGTGCACACGCACGCGTAGGTAAAAGTACGGAGTGTAAAATGCATTGCCGTTTTGTGCACACGCACGTGCACGGAGTGTAAAATGCATTGCCGTTTTTGCACTGCGAGCGTAAGTACAGAGTGTAAAATGCATTGACGTTTTGTGTGCACACGTACGTAAGTACAGTAAATAGTAATTTACAGTAAGTACTGTAAATTAGATTTCTGATATTTGCTGATTCCGATACGAAAAGGTCTGTAACAGAATCCTCATGGGCCCATGGTAGGCTGGGACAATGTTCCCTTCTTGTTCTCTTGAATGTAATCCAAATTTTCATGTTTATGCCCATCTTAAATGTAACACAAAAGAAATACTATATTAGACGTATTAAGCGCCCATCCAACACTTTTAGACAGGTAACATATCCCAACATCAATAAATAATGAATGCTGTTTATATGTATATGTTCTATACCTCTTTTGTACATTAGCCTGAATCCCTATTAACACGGGGAGAAGAAATTTGTGGTAATTACTTATGAATAGGGATATCTTTTCCTTTGTTTCGCTGATTTGCACTGTACACAACTCCCGAGCATGGGCGCTTATAGGAAAAAACATGAGCCTAAAAATTGGTGCAATTTTATTTCGTAGCGCCCCAGGCACTTATTACGTCGAATACAGTACTTACTAGTATGCATTCATATACTCTACACAGCTGGTTTCTCCCTTCATCCTAATATGTTTGTTTCATCCCAATGTACTTTTCCTTTGAAAACTTCCTGTCCTACAAAATGACATTTTGCTCTACAAATGTTGGGGTAATTCAAATGAATTTTTGAGTTTCAAAAAATAAATTCATACATCTGCTCAAATTCCCCCTCAACCCATCAATCACTCTTGTATAAAATAAATAAATCAAAACATATCTTTAAGTAGTATTTTGATTAAGCAAAGCAAGAACACACACACACCCTCCCTCACCAAACAAACCTGCTTCAATAAAAATACAATAAGACATTAAAAAGGGATAAAATTCGATAAAAATGGTTTGAATAGCATTTGAAATTAGCAACAAGAATTGAAAATCCACACACACATAAAACCACTGAAACAACAGAAAGCTTATCAACTTTGAGAATTCAAAATTATTCAGTGTCTCAACCTATATAATCATATAAAATACTCTGTATTATAAATATTATCTTCTTAATGGAGAAAATAACTAGGATATACATTCTTTTATTATTACCCTTTTTTGGCACACAAATCGAAGTAGCTAGTAAAAACCTGATAAATTAATACAAAATGAGACATTAGAATACTCGCTCCAAGCATGCATGTAACAGAGTATGCAACAAGTCAGTAAGCACATGTTCATCCCAAGACCATGATGAATTTATAATTGTTACATGATGTTCATAATTGTTTCTGTGAAGGAATTTTGCAACAACTATAACTCTTTCTTCTACAAAATATTGGAATTATTTGCAGTTTAAAGAGTTATAAAAAAATAAAATAAGTTCCAGACATTTTGTATACATATATTGTGATGAAGGAACAGTAAGACACTTAAAATCATTATCTTATACTTTTAATGTTTTTACTCAATTACAACCTGTGGAAATGACAAAGCGACTTCTCCATTATTACGGCTATCCCATAATTTCTTTGACAAGATTCAGCTACTTCCATCACTAAATTCCATCCATCACTAAATTCCATCCATCACTAAATTCCATCCATCACTAAATTCCATCCATCACTAAATTCCATCCATCACTAAATTCCATCCATCACTAGATTCAATGGTAACTCCATGGAAATTTAAACAGGTGCAAAATACACAAATCTTAACCAAATTTGATATGAATTGGTAGCTGTTTTTCATGGTTTTAGTCAATTGTTCGCTAAACAATTTAGCTATTCCATTGCCTCCTCTACTCCATTGATTTGTATTACTTCCTTCCCCATCTTTATTTTTGCTCTTGCCAGCAGCAGCTAATGACAGCTATTTGTTCAATTTTCAAAGTTTAGGGTCTATGGACAAGCAATTTCTATATCAATTAAAGGAGCTATAAGATCTGAGCAGACCATTCTTTGAACTTTTAAAATAGTGCTTTATTGTCACTGAAAATGATAAACAAAATATGTTACTGCTAGCTCTTGATTGGGGATACTGTAAAGACTTAAAAAGTTTTGTTCAGAACATAAATCATGCCTTCAATGAATTATTACAGACAAGTAACAAACAAAGGATTTGCATAAGAAAATACTATGGTCACCAAGTCACAAATTAGTATAAAAATATGCATATTGATGTCTGAATATTCAGAAAGCTGTAAAATGATTCATTTTAACCGATTTTGATATTTTTTTTGGTTATTTTCATGGTTTTAATAGATTTTAAAGCAATTCAACTAATGATGCCTCAAGTTCATAGACTTTCGGGTACACATTCCATGTACTTCAACAATATTTCTATCTTGAAATACAGCTTCCAGTATATCTGCATTTTGGTTTGATGAATTCTTTTTGGTTCAAGCGAATTACTACATCATGGGAATGTGTACTATTATCATTTTCATCTATACAAATAGATCATAGTGGTCTGCTACCTTGTTTCCTTTTGGGGAGGGGGTCTCCTTCTTGGAAATGGGCGTTTGAATTTTGGGTTTAGACTGTCTTTGGGGAGCTTTTCAGGTGCCCCTCTCGCATCATCCCCACCCCTCTGGTTTTTGATAGGATGTTCCTCATTAGCAGCCGGATTATTTTCAAGATCAGCATTTTCATCTCCAAACACCTTTTGGATACGCTTATCAGTTCCTCTCGGTGGCTGCGAATGTAAGCCTCGTTGTTCAACACAAAGGTATCTGGATTGCCATAATTGGGAGGGTTTGCACGTGGATCGTATCCGAGTCTCACAAGCATAGGTGCGAGATCTGGCATGTCACGGATCACATCTGGAGGAATCTGACCAACCCATTTTGTAAGTCCTTCCATGTTCACTGGTTTTACAACTTGATCGGTTGATCGCTCACGCCTTGAACAAAAAAGAAAAAGGAAAATATCAGTAAAGAAGATCTAAGTCTGATACAAGTAGATAGTGGTTGATACAATGTCACACAAGCCCCCAATTTTCCATTTGACGGAACAGTTTAGAATGATAAATGAAGAAATATGGATGAGTGATAGTTACAGCATGGAGCTATTAATAGCTCCATGGATACAGATACCTGATGTGCTTCATTGAATCATATAAGATACAAAATCACAACTTGCAAAATTCACAGAAAATCAATCAAAAATCTGACTCTTTACAGTTCTGAACTTTTTATATGATTTTTAAAATTTCTTTTACAGTTACTACCACTTACTTTCTAATGTAAATAAATGTCTTCAAACATTATTTTGCTTGAAAGAGTGCATATGATTTTGATGACAAATTTGATAAAAAGATACAGTGCAGTATATATGTAGAAAAAGCAATCCCACAAATGCACGGGCTGTTAAATAAATACCACAAGTCCTAAAATATTGAGAGTTTTCTAGATACTATATGTATGGCCTTCTTAAAGCTACAGTAAGTGTAGAGACAGCATTCTGCTAGGCTTAGTTTGGTTTGGTTGTGTTTTAACAACATGTCGACAGCAATCATCAATAATGTGAGAGAGGTAACAAGATTCAAAAGTAAGTTATTTCTAAAGTAACTTAATAATACCAAGGGAAATTGTCTAAGGAGAATAGCATTAAAGACAGATGCTTTAAATGTTTAGGATTTCCTTTTCTTGAGGTGCAGTACTCACATTGTTACAGATTTTAAGATATGAAAATTTAATAAATACATCAAACAGTAATTTCATATTGCTGTTGCCAATTTGGAATGAATTCAAAAGGTTGGTTGGTGATGTTGGGTTATAAAATCTATTGTTACTCTTGCTGGTTGTTGTCTTACAGCGCATCTTGATTTCAATAGGCTTTAGGTTTTACCGTCTTGTGTTGCATTAAAATAGCATACCATATCCTGCCAATCTACATTTCTAATGAATAACTGATGTAAAGATATAACAAATATTGAATAGGAACCCATAAAAAGCCATGAGTTGCATTCAGTAGGCTTGAGCAATATTAAAATCTTTTTTTTATATTAACTCATATCGATATGACCGATATTAAGTACTGTTCCGTGGAAGAGTTGTGAAAATTTTGAATCCTGGTTGATATTGAGTGATGATAAATAAATGAAGACCAAAATATCTTGATATCTAGCCCATTTATTAGTTGCTTCAACAAAATTTCAAATCATGACAATTTTGACAAAAAGCTAGATGCAAATCAATTTATTTACATGATGGGAATCTTTGCACCTACTGTATGACATTGGTATAGCCTTGGAACTAAACATAACTTGAATGTATTACATGTAGGACAAGACAGTGAATGATAGAAGAAATGAATTTTAAACACTAAAACAGTTGTAAAAATGTCGTTTATACATTCCAGCCTATTCAAAAATTTACACTGGCGTGTTTTCCTTCAGTAAAATGTCCAAAAGAAATTGAAAGGGAAAACATGGTGAAGGTATATGGACAGGCAGAGGCAACATTAGCTAATTTGATTTATTAACCACACAACACATGAAGAAAGCAACAAAATTTATCACAAGCATTTAAACATCAGCTTTTTGTGCAAATATGCAACTTTTTGTGTTGCTCTTGTGATGTACAAATGGAACATAGGCTCTAATTTCTTATGTAAATTCACTGTTTTTTTTAATCCTCTGCTACTCCTCGTTGAAAAAGGAAAGATAATTCTAATGAAGAGAAGTTGATCTTATCCATATTCACAACTGGCTGGAGAAGGCATTTTGAACATTTTCAAGATCAGAAATTAGGGGAAGAAATATAAAGAAAAACAAAAGCATTTTGAGGTGTTTTCCTGTCCATACATCACATTTTTTTAATATATGAAAAAAAGTGCAACCTTTGATTACTCATAACCTTATTCAAAATTCAAATACTGTGATTTAAATTATTTAAACTCACAATTTACTGCTCAGTATGTGGTAGAACACTACTGTTCAAAACTTTTCTACCTGTCCATAGACTTTAAAGACAATTGCTTGACCAGTCACCGATAAATCCGTTGTATAGTAACGTCACTTTTATGGCGGTAATTGATTGCCTTGTCGGTGATTGTGTAAATATTTTGACCAATCGGAAACGTTGGATTGTATTGTTTTTTTAATCTGAAAGAGGAATAGTTATGTAATTCACATCGATAAAGGATTACTTACTTGGATAATGAGATTTCATTGCCAATGTGCTTATCATGGTGCATAACATTGTCATTCCATCTGACATCCAAGAACTTTAGAATGTCTTGCAGCCACTTCTCAGGATGTAAGACCAATTGCTCATAGAAGACCGGCATGCACCTGCTTGATCCCACATCTAAACACTGATTGTACATACTCTCTACTGCCATATTCCACTTTTTAAGACAGTCCCTATAACTCTTAATATCAAAACCTGATATTGTTACTTTTCTTGAAATTATGGAATGAACAGTTGCCCTGCCATCTCGTATCATTAAGAGAAATTTTCCGTTGGGAAAAATCCCATTTAGGTACTTTGTAGATCTCAATACAAATGGGTCTTTGTTGCATAGTCTCGGGGCAGCGGCCCCATGCTTAGCTATGACCTCTAACATAAAAGCACCAATAGCGTCATCTATAACTTTTCCCGTTAAACCAGCCTCTTCTAATCTTGCATGTTCTCGTGGAGATTTCTCCCACTGAGCCCTCATCCCTAACAACCGTGGTATAACTCTTGTTTCCTCCCCGCATCTTATGTCCGGATGAGAATCTAACATGGCTCGCATTAAAGTAGTTCCACTTCTAGGCATTCCACCTATAAATATTAAAGGCATCGAACGGCTATATTCATATTCATTGTTATTTTGGTCATAAATGATGTGTGGCTCCTTCAGAACCATCCGTGCCTTACCGGCTTCTTCAAGACTCTTCTCATTGCAGCCTGTTTGCAAAAATAGATATGTGAAACTTGCTGTGACAAAGGCAGTCATTATTAAATGAAATTTTCCGTATCGCGCCATTTTGGACTTTGGTCCTCCTTTCTTAATCTTGTGTAATGTATTAAATATGATTCACTGACGTGGCAAAGGTGAAATTCCAAGGCTTCAAAACAGAAGGATTTTCAACGTCGAATCAAGACCCCAAAATTGGTAACTGTATGCTAGAATACACATCTGTAAAAGAAACAAAAAACTTATTTTGGAAATCTTAAAAATTGTTACATAGAAAATGCCTAAACAACTTAGATACATTTGCTAACAGTATCAAATTGATGGACAGATACAGGAAATAATAGCTCTCAAGTTGCTTAACAATAAATATGAGAACTTTGGAAACGGAAAAGATCAATATCGTGTGAAAAACAACATTTTCTAGCCATTTGAATTTTCAGGTGTTAATTTCAGTCACTGATTGGGGTAAGGTACATGATATGACTCAAGAGCCTATCCTCTGAAAACTTTTTCAAAGATTTCTTATATTAATAAACAATGGATTTACATAAGAAATTACCATGGTCGACCTGTCACAAATTAACAATTTTTTAAATATTTTTTTAATTCCAAAGCAAGTAAGACTTTTTGGTTATCAACTTAGCCATGTAATAGTACAAGCTTTCTCTGTACTGTAATTATTCAATATGCAACTTGTTCAAAAATAATTCCTCTTAATCAAACAATTTATATTGATTTTCTCATTTTTGCAGTAATTTTGGGCATTTTGTTAATTTTCCACGAGGCTTTGTTAGGCTGCAAGTGTTGAGTCCTTGATGAACAGGGTGTGTTTAATGCATGTCCTTCTCCCGTCCTTCAATAGGACACAATGCAGTATAGCCTTTAGTACATGGACATCTACAGAAGTTGCAACATTATGTAGTGTATTAGTTAAAAAAGATAAATCTCCTGCTACTGAATAGGCCACCCCCAGCTACTATGATTGACATACCTTGAGCAGAACTAATCCTTAATATAAATTGCAATAAACCAACAGAGGAAGAAGTCATAAAAACCATAAAAATGCTGAAAAGGGGAAAATCATCTGGACCTGATGAAATTTGTTGTTGGATATGATATGGAAGGAAGACGATGTACCTATAGAATGGAAGATGATGTACCCAGAGAATGGAAGAAAAGATACCTGGTAACGATACCGAAAAAAAGGTGACCTCAGAAAGTGCAAAAATTACAGAGAAATCACCATGTTATCAGTACTGGGTAAAGTGGTAAGCAGAATACTCCTGGAAAGAATGGAAACAGCAGTTGACAATATGTTGCGGCAGCACCAAGCTGGTTTCAGAAAAGAGAGATCCAGATTGCCACACTAAGGATCATCATTGATCCAGATTGCCACACTGAGGATCATCATCAATCCAGATTGCAACACTGAGGATCATCATCGATCCAGATTGCCACACTGAGGATCATCATCGATCCAGATTGCCACACTGAGGATCATCATTGATCAAGATTTCCACACTGAGGATCATCATCGATCCAGATTGCCACACTGAGGATCATCATTGATCAAGATTGCCACACTGAGGATCATCATCGATCCAGATTGCCACACTAGGGATCATCATCGATCCAGATTGCCACACTGAGGATCATCATCGAGCAATCTCTAGAATGGAATACACCAGTACATATGAATTTCATTAGTTTTCAAAAAGCAATTGACAGTGGGGACAGGCAAGCATTGTGGAAGATCATGAGACATTATGGGTGGATCAGATAAACATATCAGGTGGATCAGATGAACATATCAGGTGGATCAGATGAACATATCAGGTGGATCAGATGAACATATCAGGTGGATCAGATGAACATATCAGGTGGATCAGATGAACATATCAGGTGGATCAGATGAACATATCAGATGGATCGATGAACATATCAGATGGATCAGATTAACATATCAGGTGGATCAGATGAACATATCAGGTGGATCAGATGAACATATCAGATGGATCGATGAACATATCAAGTGGATCAGATTAACATATCAGGTGGATCAGATTAACATATCAGGTGAATCAGATTAACATTTTAGGTGGATCAGATGAACATATCAGGTGGATCAGATGAACATATCAGGTGGATCAGATGAACATATCAGATGGATCGATGAACATATCAAGTGGATCAGATTAACATATCAGGTGGATCAGATGAACATATCAGGTGAATCAGATGAACATTTTAGGTGGATCAGATGAACATATCAGGTGGATCAGATGAACATATCAGGTGGATCAGATGAACATATCAGGTGGATCAGATGAACATATCAGATGGATCAGATGAACATATCAGGTGGATCAGATGAAGATGTCAAAGTGAGAATTGGAAAGGCAATAGTGGTTTTTAATATTCTCAGTAAAGTTTGGAACTCAAAGAGCAATTACACGAACAACAAAGCTCAAGATTTTAACTCAAACATAAAAGCAGTGCTACTCTATGGGTCAGAAGCATGGCGTACGACCAAATCAAACACACAGAAGATCCAGGTGTTCATAAACTAATGGCTCAGAAGAATTAAGAGAATTTGGTGGCCTGAAACAATAAGGGACAAAGAACTGTGGGAAATGACCAATCAGCAACCAGTTGAACATGTTATATGCAGAAGGAAATGGGGATGGATTGGTCACATGCTAAGAAAGCCTAATGTCGGTCCAACATCACTAGGCAAGCCTTATCATGGAATCCCCAAAGAACTTGAAGGAGAGATATGGAGAACGCGGTGAAAGCAGTTGGACTTCACGGAGTGCAATTAAGAATGTAGCCCAAAACCGTGAGATGGAAAGGAGTGGTCGATGGCCTATGCACTGGCAAGTGTGATAAGGCATAATTCATTCATAATTCATATTCTTCAATAATGAATGAAATCTTTGTGAATCCTAAATTGAAAGTATTGAAGGTAGAATGCTTTTATATTTTCATTTGTTCAATGTTTATTTGTCTGCACTTTTATGAATATGGGACCATTTAACCCCAAATAGAAGGCATTTTTTGTGAATAGATGTTAACTTAAAAGTAAGTGAAGTAACCTCTTGCCCACTAATCAAATGAGGATAAAACATTGCTTCCCAGTTCAGCAACCCTTCTTCTCTATCTTCTGTGCATATATGTGATGTTCCAATTCAGCCCAACAAAAGTGCATGCAACTCTGGTATCATTATTGAAAATGATCTGAAGATGGATATACATGTGGTTCACCATCATTTGCTTTGTATACAATTGGCCAGATTAAAGGTTTTCTTGACCAGGCATCAAGTGAAATGCTCGTCCATGTTTTTATAATATGTCGACCAGTGCAATAGCCTTCTGTATGGCCTATTCGATTCTCAGATTGCTCCAACGATTTCAAAACACCGCTGCCAGACTAGTCACACTTACTCGCTCTCATAAACACATCACTCCTGTACAGTACCTCACAAACTGCATTGGCTACCAATTGAACATCACATAATTGAGGAGATTATAGACTTGCACCATTATATCTACAGGAACCTATTTGTGAATATAAACCTAGTCGCAATCTTCGCTCTTTCTCAGTTTCGTCTTGCTTGTTCGTCAACTTCAACACATTCTTATGGTCACCACTATTCTCCACTGCTTAATTCACCTGAACTTCAGAATAGTAACTTGCTTCTTCACATCAAAAACTCTATCTCAGTCAACCAGTTTAATCTTCACCAAAGACTCATTTCTTTTCTATTAAATATTGATTTCACTTTTTTGTACCATGTTTCTAATATTTGTTTAATTTTTTGTTGTTGTTTATATACCATGTTTGTCTTCATGTTCAAAAGCGATTAGAGACTTCGTTTTTTTTGCACTATATAAGTATGGCGGCGTCGGCGTCATAATCATCATCAACATGCATGTATACAAATTAGAGCTGTGAACGTTTAGGGATTTTGGTAAACGTGTACACACAAAAAGTACACGCGTTTAGTACCGTAAATTTAGGAAATACACCAAAATTGCTCCAAAACTACGAGGCGAAGTAAAAAAATCGCGCAACCAGTATGGCAAAAGTACTTACTCCATTGCCCAAATAGACGCCGAGTTTTGCTTTCCAAATCGTAAAAAGTTTACTTTTACAGTATAAATCATCATTTTTATGGAAAATATGCATAGAAAATCAGTTTAGAAAGATAACTTCCTTTTAATGTTATTTAAACTTAACATCGCGTAACTTTTTTGTCCTATTCGCTACGGCTTTCAAAGTTCTTCTTTGAAAATCTTGCATAGGCCTATGATATAACTCGCCGTAAAACATTTAAAAAACTACACCACCACAGAAGGTTCTAAACTATTAGCCCTCTCGAAAAAATGGCCTCCATCTTTGCGACGCATGCAGAATTTCAGCTCTGTTAAAACCTTTTTCTGTTTGTTTATCATGCAAAATTTTTCCTTTCTTGCGAAATTTATTTGACTTATCAGGTGATATTTACATGTAAATGTACTGATTGTCACAATTTAAGTATTTTTCAAGTGTTTTTGGTCAATTTAACAGCTTGTAAAACGGGCCTTGATTGCATGGGATTTAAAGCCTTATTAATTATGGCCTAACGTTAGGCCTATTGTTAAGTTTCACTGTTTACTGCTGCACATTCGCTGTACATTTTACAAGTTAGCCTACTTAGATTTTGGCGAAATCAAAGTGCAGAATATCCCCATTCATTGGTAATTACTGCGCATTTGTGATTCGCACATTTAAAAAGTAATATGCTAATCAGGTTTACGTTTGTAAAAAGTCATTGATTGGAATTTGTCAGCCGAATGTGTGTGTGTGATTTGAATCATGAATATTGATTTTCAACGGCAAGACACTATGATGTATGAAAAACAATTACTCGCAATGAAGTATTTAGTTTGTTTGTTTGTTTGATGAGGTCTTAACAGCACCATGACAACGAAGGTCAAATTGTGCCTGAGAGGTCAGATCATTTTAGAGGTAGTAAGGAAAGAGACCAGGGGGAGAATGAGAGAAATTCAAGAACAAAAGCCAGAAAGCTGTGATCGAGAGAGGAGGTGCATGGGTAAAAAAAAAACGAAGTAGAGAGGGGGTGGAAGAGGAGAATTAAATATGGTTGTGGAGGGATGCATGCTGAAGGAAGGAGATTATTTTATCTGGAGGATTTTTCTGGAAGAACTCAGCAATTGAGTTGTGGGGAGCGAGGGAAGCTCTGGGAAGGTTGTACAGGGGGCAAGCAAGGAGAACGTGTTGGATTGTGAGGATGCAGTGGCAATTGTTACAGAGGGGTTCGGGGGAACCAATAAGGAGGTGGGAGTGAGTGAGGTGGGTGTGACCAATTCTAAGACGGGTAATATGAACGTTGTCGATACGAGAAAGGTTGTTGATGGTGGATTTGATCGGGATTGTGAGCTGGATGACATGGAGTTTGTTATCAATTTGGAAGTTCCATAAGGTTTGCCAGCGGTCACGAACAAGAGAAGCGATAAGCGCTTTGATGTCAGAGAGGGTTTTCGGAAAAGGGGAAGGGAGGAGGTTAAGGGCAAGCTTAGCGGCTGTGTCAGCCCTGTCATTGCCAGGGATGCCAACATGGCTGGGTATCCAGAAGAAAAGAACACTTTTCCTGCAGAGGGTGGGAGAAGAGAGTTTCCGGAGGAGGAGGTGGCAGGTGAGGTTATCCCATTTAAGATTGAGTAATGAAGTAAGAACAGCCTTTGAGTCAGAGAAAATGGCAAAGTGACTAAGAGGAGAGTACTCAATAAAGTTGAGGGCGAGGAGAATGGCCTTAGCCTCGGCTGAAAAGATGGATGAGTAGTCAGGAAGTCTGCTACTGAGGGTGATGTCTTGGATGATGGCAGCAGCAGCTGTCTTGTTGCCTTCCTTGGAGCCATCAGTATAGATGGAGGTGTAATTTGAGAGTTGGTCTTTGATTTGGTTGTGGAGATTGATGAAAAGGTTAGGGTAAGTTTGAGTTTTGTTATAAGTGGAGAGGTTTAGGTGGACAGAAGGGAGGGGGGTGGCCCAAGGAGGAAAAGTGGGCCAGGAGTAGGTGCCGAGAGTGGCGGGGTTGATGCCAAGTTGAAAGAGGTCTGATTTAATGCGTAAGCTGAAGGGAGGCGATAGGGTTTTAGTCCTATCAAAGAGGGAGGAGAAATTGGGGTACCTAATGAGGTTGTAAACAGGGTTCTGGGTGTTAGTGAGGACTCTAAAAGCATAGGAGAGGCTAAGCTTTTTACATCTAAGTAGAAAGGGGGGTTTGTTGGCTTTAACATGAAGGCTAGTGATTGGGGAGGTCCTGTAGGCTCCTAGACAAAGCCTGAGGGCTTCATTTTGGATGGTGTTAATGTAGTTGAGGTATGAGTTGTGAGCGACACAGTAGACAATATTGCCATAGTCAAGCTTGGCACGAATGGTGAGCCTGAAAATTTTGAGGAGAGCATAGCGGTTTGCTCCCCAAGTGGTGTTGGAGAGCAGTTGGAGGATGTTGAGGGAGCTATTGCATTTTAGTTTCAGGTTGGTGATGTGTGGCTTGTAGGTGAGCTTGGGGTCTAGAGTTAGACCAAGGAACTTTGTGTTTTCAACTTTAGGGATGCGATTCCCATTGAGCACAAAGTTTGGGTTGGGGTGGAGGTTGTTGAAATGACAAAAGTGCATGCAGACTGTCTTGTCTTTGGAGAATTTAAAACCGTTATTGTTGCTCCAGACTTGCAGCTGGTTGAGGCTGGTTTGGAGCCTATTTTCAACAATAGGAAAGCTAAGGGAGGAGTAGAAGATGGTGAAGTCATCCACGTAGAGGGTACGTTTGATGCTGGGGCCAAGGTTATTCGCGATGTCATTAATGCTCAGGTTGAAGAGAGTGGGGAAGAGGATGCTGCCTTGGGGGACGCCCTCTTCTTGAGGGTATGGGTTGGAGAGGGTGTGGCCAATACGAACTTGGAACTGCCTGGGTGAGAGGAAGTTTTGAATAAAGATGGGGAGGTGGCCTCTGAGGCCGATGGTGTGAAGTTTTCGGGTAATGCCGTATTTCCAAGTAGTGTCGAAAGCTTTCTCGAGGTCAAAAAATATGGCAATGAGGTGTTCCTTTTTGCAAAGGATTCCCGGATAGCGGTGTCGAGCGTAATTAACTGGTCTAGGTATTGCGATGTTTTGGAAGCCGCTTTGGTGAGGAGAGAGGATTCTGTTGGTCTGAGGAACCAGTTTAGTCTCTGATTAATGATCTTTTCCATAATTTTACAGAGACAGCAAGTAAGGGCGATGGGTCGGTAGCTGGTGGGGTCGGTACCATCCTTCCCGGTTTAAGGACGGGATGACAATAGCTGTCCTCCAGATAGGGGAAAGGTGTGTGAGGACCAAATGTGGTTGAAGATGGTGAGTAGGGTAGTGGTGGCCTTGATGGGGAGGTGTTTCAGAAACTGATAAGGGATGTTATCTGGGCCCTTGGAGGTGCAGCCAGCGTCGTTGATGGCTTGGTTTAATTCAGAAAGGGTGAGAGGGGTGTTGTAGCTTTCGGAGTTGTCGGAGGGAAAAGTGATTCTTCGGGCTTCATCGCAAGCTTTTTTGATTTTGAAAGCATTGGAGTAGTTGGTCGAGGACAAGATGTTGCTGAAAGAGGCGGCGAGGTGGTCAACGATGTCTTTTTTTGCGGTGAGAAGGTCTCCATTCCAAGAGAGATGGGAGATGGAAGATTTGCCTACTCTGCCGTGGAAGCTGTTA
The DNA here is from genome assembly GCA_020152595.1 of Chiridota heheva. Taxonomy (NCBI): domain Eukaryota; kingdom Metazoa; phylum Echinodermata; class Holothuroidea; order Apodida; family Chiridotidae; genus Chiridota; species Chiridota heheva. The sequence goes on from JAIGNY010002250.1 coordinate 2,798,429, forward strand.
ACCATTCTCCAAATCTTCTTAGTGGGGGTGTTGGTGGTGAGAGAAGAGATAAAGTTGTTCCAAGTGTTGGTTTTACTGTCCTTGATAGTGCGTCTGGCCTTGGCACGGCTGATGCGAAAGAGGTTAAGGTTATGGGTGGTAGGGTTAGTTTTAAAGTTCCTGAGGGCTCTTTTTCTGTTCTGATGAATATTTAGTAAACGTTTACAAGATTTGCGAGCGTGCAGCGTGTACACGCTAAACGGTCACAGCTCTAATACAAATTCTGCTCTAACCTTAATTTATAATTATTCAACTCTACATTAGATGTCCATAGACCTTTACCAGTGAAAGTAAAATTTGATCTACTGGATTCAATATAGACCACAGTATTAGCAAGTAAAATTCCAGAGATACACTGATAGGTACCTACATTACTTAATTCGTGATGAAAGCTATATCTTTAAACAAGAAAAACATACAGTACTTATCTCATGAAAGCAACACCGAAATATGGGTATTTCCCTTAAGAGTACCACTTTTTACATTTAATACATATTGGAATGTTAATACCGCAACATAACCCTTAAACTTGTCACCATTACTTATATCTTGAAAGCAAATTATATTTTACTATAGTACTAACTACTATACTCACTACTAAAGATTCACGGTTTTGGCTTTTCTCAAAACCGGGAGGTTTCTATAAAGACGCTTAGTTTAAACCGACAAATTGAGTATTTTGAACCTTCTTATAAACAAACAAAGAACGTAACAAAGTTTGTTTACCCCGCACCAGTACTGTGCTGTATTGAATATTTTAAGTGTTGAATCACGTTATACAAAATGCTCTCATCTCTCTTCTTTACATATCATCTAAGAGAAGAAAATATATTGTTAAATATGACTTGTAGTTTTATTTCTTGTCTGTTACTCAGTCCATATCGGCGCAATAAAAAGAAAAACTATAAAATGTTAAGAAGAATTCACCCGACAGCTTCCGTCTAAATTTCCTTCCGTCGGCCCGCTATCCCTGCTCAAATATGTTACCACTCATTCATACTATTTTTTACTAAATGATTACTTTTATATAAAAGTTTTTAACAAAATTAATCTCAAATAAACTCCTCTAATTGTTTAGCTGACACTCCGTTGAGAAAGTACTAAACTTACATAAGAGGCTTATTCCCTTTATTATAATCCTACAACTCAGATAATGTTTACACTCTCAAACTCTCGTGATGCATGTAAAACGTATGTACAGTGACTTAACATTCACTTAAATGCGTATCTGGACGAAAATGCTAGCTTGGGCTTATTTGAATTAGGCAGGAATTTCTGGGAGACAGGTCACACTTTACACGCCCTCAAAACCTGTCAATCAAATGTCACCATGTTCACTTTCAGTAATCACAAGCAGCGACATGCCTCGAACCGTACATACTACCAAGTTTTATGTGGGCTGTTTCAATTGTGGGGTTAAAATTTTTACGATAATACTTCTGCAGTAAATTTACTCTATGTCCATTGATAAACATTACTTAATGCACCCTGCTATAAATTAGTGAACAAGTCTACTACAACTGCAATGAATGAAACTTATAATTAGGTGGTCCACAAGATGTTATTATAATTAGGAGGCGGTCCACGCAATGTTTTACAGGGGTCAATGGCGTGATTGGCAGTAATTTTCCATGATGTTCCCTCAAAGTTCAAACAGATTGGTATTATCATGGATCGGGTAGGGGCCTATTATTAAAAATAAAATGCAGGGAATGGATAATCTTGAATTAGAAGATCTGGAACTTACAAAACGTCTTCATGAAAATCTGAAGTCGCTTGCCATAGGATACAAGTTAGTAAGAGTTATGATATTGTGTCCTGTGTGTGTGTGATTGGGAATTTGGGTGTGGTCTAATTTGTGTGATATGAGTTGGGTAGCATAGCTAACAGCACGTGCAGTTATCAGTCTTATATTATCCTGGGTTACGAAAAGTGTGTACTACATAGTGGGTAAGTGGTTGCGTTACTTGTGTACTACGTAGTGGGTATTGTGGTTGTGTTATGTGTGTACTACGTAGTGGGTATTGTGGTTGCGTTATGTGTGTACTACGTAGTGGGTATTGTGGTTGCGTTATGTGTGTACTATGTAGTGGGTAAATGGTTGCATTATGTCTGTACTATGTAGTGGGTATTGTGGTTGTGTTATGTGTGTACTACGTAGTGGGTATTGTGGTTGCGTTATGTGTGTACTACGTAGTGGGTAAATGGTTGCGTTATGTCTGTACTATGTAGTGGGTAAGTGGTTGCGTTATGTCTGTACTACATAATGGGTAAGTGGTTGCGTTATGTGTGTACTATGTAGTGGGTAAGTGGTTGTGTTTGTGTGTACTATGTAGTTGGTAAGTGGTTGCGTTATGTGTGTACTATGTAGTGGGTAAGTGGTTGTGTTATGTGTGTACTATGTAGTGGGTAAATGGTTGTGTTATGTGTGCACTACATAGTGGGTAAGTGGTTGTGTTATGTGTGTACTATGTAATGGGTAAGTGGTTGCGTTATGTGTGTACTACTTAGTGGGTAAGTGGGTTTGTTATTGTTACATTGAGAGTTGCTTGTACAAAACTGAGATGGCACTAAAAACAGATAAGATTTTTTTTCTTCTATTTATTTCTAAAGCAATCTTTAATATTTGTAAACAACCATGATATAATTATGGTCAAAACCAGAAAACCGGTCTACTGTAAAACTTTTACTCACTACATCAGTTAATTATTTAGTCAAGGATGTGAAAATCATTTATAAACTGGTGATACAAATTAATGTTAATAGAATTCACAATTTACACATTTTGTTGATTATTTTTGTTATGATGGGGCCATTCTGGGGGACTAACATTCTACACAGGGCTCCCATTTGGGAGCCCTGCATGTGTTAAACAGGCTTAAAGTTTCTAGGGGTTTCGCCTCGATAATATTTTCCAATTCTTGTAAAATCATGCCTGTTTCTTCAAGAAAATGAGGTACAAAAAATAGGTAATCTATAGGTAATCTATACCTGTAAGTTATGTTGAGCATTGATTTGATCTTTGTCAGGAAAAAAACACACATTTTTCTCTTACCTTAAATACAGTATGTCTCTGAAATTCTACATCATTGCATTTTGGCTACCTCCCCATGATCAGTGTTGCTTACAATAATGTGGTTGCTTCGTCTTTGTAATGTTCCCTTGCTGTTCAATCTGTTGAAAGAAAATGAAAGTAAAATGCTCAAACCACAAGCCAACATAACTGTAATTATAAAAGCCAAAAATAAGTTTGGCATGAAACGGAAGAGCATGCAAGTATGAAGAGCTATAAATGCCACGTACGCCTACAGTATATCAAGACGATAGTCTTGAAATTTATTTTGTTGACAGACCATTCAAGCATCAGGCCTTCTTCTAATATGGATTGTTGTCTTATTAGAGTGTACTGTAGTGTTGCTGCCATTAAATGAATGCTTTAATGTTTTTAATATTATGAGATAAGCATTTCCAAAAACTTGGGTGAATAACATAATACAAATGGGTCTGTATATTTTTGTTTAACCTTCTGTTTATTCAGATAGTAAAAGTTGAATTGCAAAACAAATTCATGTAAACAAGCCATAGGGGTTTTGTCCACTATCACACTTGACCTCGTAAACTCATCATCTTGAAATATTTCTTTATTTTTGTACAGCAATATTCTACATACATTAAGCTTATTTTTAAAATGATGATGCTGATGATGATAATAATAATAATAATAATAATAATAATGGAGTTTTATATAGCACTGTATCCAAATGCCAGGGCAAAGATACCTCTTTCCGTTCAGATGATATTTAATTTTGAAGATGCAAAGTGGCAAATTTGTAAAAAACTCACATGTCACATACCTCATTTTCCTTCCAAAAATTCACTAACTTTTAATCCACTGCCAAAATGCGGCAACAAGTGCTTTTATATGTTGAATGCTATTCGTGGAATATGTCCACAAACTAAATTGAACACATAGTATAGCATCACATCTTACAGGTACAAAACAGCTAGAGGTAATTAGTTTAAGAAATAAGCTGCAATTGCGACCACATTGTTGAGTAATACCTGACAACCCAAATAATTTGAAAAATAATGGGTGAGGCGAAGCCGAGGCCATTAAAGTTCAAATTATTTAGGCGAGCCGATTATTACCAGTAATGGGCAAGCAAGAGCAGTTTATATTTATTCTATCACCAAATATAATAAAAAAAAAAAAAAAAATGAAAAAATACAGAAAATCTCATCAAATTCAGATGAAGAAACATGCAAAATTACATACACAGTACCGCGCATGCATCAATTTAGCTTATTTGCATATGATGACATAGAGAGAATGATTGATGGTTTCTAATCCACCAATTTGTACTTTTGTCCAACAAACAAAACTTGATTTCATAAATGACTCGCAATTTCATCAATTTAGAAATGTAATATAAGTATTTTGCAATATAAAAGCAACATTTCAGAAGAAATACATTCTGGTTTATCACTAAAGAAAAAATATCTTTGCTAACTTAGCAAGCAACAATACACAACGGTCAAAATTATGTCAGTGTCATGTCACTATACACTCACACCGAAGGCCAGCTGTAAACATGTACTGTATGACAGTACAAAGGTTGATCAGTTTGGCTTAAACGCCCGGAAGTGCCCCGTCAAAGTGCGAAGAATACTGAAAAATGGTAACTCTTTCAGGCCTAGTTCTTATTGGAACAGAAACTACTGTTATTTAATCTTATGAAATTTGTCAGAATAAGAAAGTTTGAACAGTTTTGAAGTTGTTGAACATAGCATTTTCGTCTAGGGCTATGCATTGCTAGGCTAACGAAAGTACTGTGTACATGCAGTGGAATTTTCACAGAGCAATTCAATTTCAAAATAGAAGAATTTCTTCAATTTATAAATCAAAACAAAGTCTGCAGGATCTAGTAGCGAAGCCCAGAAGCTATATTGCAGCACTGAATTATCAAACGGACAGATTTTGACCATTGTGAACAACTTGCATCCACTTAATGGGTGATGCTAACCTGTCCGCTTCGATTATCAAACTTGACAAATACCATACAGTCAGAAAATATTTTTGCAACATCAAGTGCAAAGAAATTAGCAATAAATCAATGTACTTCATAGTGATGTCTGAAAACTGATTCTTCTAGCAAAAGTTATAAGCCTTTTTTCAATTCCACCACAATATACATGTACTGTATGGTGAGAAAAACCTGTTTGTAAACATAAGAACATTTTGAACAAGTACACATTAATTTTCAAAAAATGTTAAGTATCCTCCTTCATTACATTTTAAGTACATTTAACACACAAGAAAATGAAAGCAATACCAGTTAAAATACTTTTTAACTGTTTTAAACGATAAAATTTGAAAATAAAACCATCACTTAAAACTAAATTATCAAATGAACTTTCCAAATGGCTGACAAGATTACAATAACACATTACGTCATGAGATACATAAATAACCTGACTCAACATGAATATCTCGTGGCAGATATCCTGCATACACTCATACGTAAATAAATCATCCCCAGTATGTGACCATAACTTTGAGATATGTCGACTCTGATAAAGCAATTTAATTGTGAAATTTGGACCAACTTGCATGGCCTCGTGTATATGTTAAATAGACATGCCCTTGATTGGTGGATATGAACAATGTGCATTATGCAGTGAAATTTATGTTATGTTACAGTAGGTCTACTCCCAGGGTGGGGGTTTCTGCCTCGATAAGCCTTTCTGGCTTGAGCAGATAACCCCCTCACTATCCCTTGCAAATTGTCACAAATGTATGTAAAGCTCAATTATTATTTTCTTAACCTGTATATTATTGTATTTGCAAGAGAGTGAAGATAAAGTTACAATCAATCAATCAATCAAGGGTACAAACTTTCCCGCTTCCCACGCCAGTACCATGATGAAGCACATGGTGTTTTTGGTAGTCAACTTTACACCAATTGCTCATACGTTCGGTACAGTGTGTGCGATCTGTACACTGTATCTGCACTTAAGTTCACCATTTTCCAAACCGATTTCCAAAATTTGCCCTCAAATTTGATGATGAACTACTGCAAATCATGCAATGTCCACAAGGTCTACACTTGTAACATTGACCTGTATCGTTATGGGTGTAATTATTCCTGAAGTATTTCTCGAAATCACATATTTTCTCAATAATCAGGTAACTTTCTTCAGACCTAATAAGCAAGTCTTTTCCGAGGGTAAACAAACACTAACATTATTGATTTGATGTAAATGAAAAAGTCAGTAGAATAACTCGGACATGGGATAGCAAAAATGTGTATTTCCGCATAAAAGCTTAAGTCTCACATGCCTACAATATAAGATTTGAAAACATCATATTTAGTTTGTATATTATGACTGATCAATGGTGGACATTTGTTGCTTTATGTATATTTGTGGCATATCAACAAGTTGATCTCTTAAAATTCTGGTGCTATTTTAGTGTTACTCTTGTAATGTATGAATGGAACATAAGTCTCTAATTTCTTAATGTAAATCCATTGGCTCTTAAGCCTCTGACATTCCTCTTTGAAAAAGCAAAGATAATTCTAATAAAGGGGATTTGATCTTTACCATACCCCCAACCAACCTCAAGCTGGAGAAGGCATTTTGAACATTTTCGAGGTCTGAAATTAAGGATTTTCCAGGTCTGAAATTAAAGATTTTCCAGGTCTGAAATTAAGGATATATATAAATATATATATATATATATATATATATATATATATATATATATATATATATATATATATATATATATATATATATATATGTATGTATATATATATATATATATATATATATATATATATATATATATATATATATATATATATATATATATATATATATATATATATATATATATATATATATTATATGTATATATATATATATATATATATACATATTTATCATATTATAGCATTGTATGTATATATATATATATATTATATATATATATATATATATATATATATATATATATATATATATATATAAATATATTGATAAATATGATAAATATGCATTTATAATTGCTCTGCTACTGCATCGAGCACTTTTTACCAATGTTAAGAAACATCATATTTCTATATATATATATATATATATATATATATATATATATATATATATATATATATATATATATATATATATATATATATATATATATATATATATATATATATATATATATATATATATATAAATACATTATCACATTTTTCAATGTACTACAAAATTGACAAACTTTGATTACTTATAACTTGAAAATTACACAAATATTTTCATAATTCAAAGACTTTTAACACAGAATTTAATGCTTTTTGGTACCTGATTGAACAAAAACTTTTGTCCATAAATGTTTAATCTTTTAAACATTGACTATCAGTTTCAAAACTTCTTGAATTATTTCTCCATAAATATACACAAATTTGTAATGTATCAATGACCAGATAGACTTCAACTGTATTAACATGTACAGGTTTCCCAAACAATGAAGTTGTGAAGATAAAAATCTACCTGAAATAGATATTCCGAAAATCTGAGGAATGGAATTAGGGAGAACTTATTATAATGTTTTACAGTAGTCGTGTCCTTGACCGTACAGTATGCCAAACATGTTGCATAATGCATACACTGAAATATCCTATTTTCCTCACTATGGTTATTCTACTAAGTATCCTATTCTATTACTGTGCTACAAACAATGAAAATTGTTATTTTTGCAAATATATTAAAGACAGTAATTTTCAGAATTTTAAGGTCTTTGTAATAAGCCAATAATCTGAAAATGTCAATAAATTTATCAACTCTTATCACAGAGTATACTTTCAAACCGAAAATAAAACTTTTTTATACTTGACGTAAACAAATCTGAGATAAACACGTGGCCAAATGACTGAAAGGCAAGGAAATACACTTTGCGTAATTATCCAAAACTTTCTTACCTGCGATGTACCTTTTATTAAGATATCAACTTCTGATCCCAAAGTTTACTGCAAGTCAATGACATCACTCAGTTTGTCACTGCGCATAAAGGTGTTGTATAATATTTAAAGCTTCTTTGTTTAAAAAAGATGATGACTGCTGTCAATGGGATTAGAAGAGGTTCTAAGGGACTTGTACTTGATGAAATGCAGTAAACAAGTTTTCAGGCAAAATTATTTTCACATAAGATCACAATTAGTTCCCTGCTCTAGATAAAACCATTACAATAAAACGTTGATAATTTTTTCACAAATTTGTATAAAATTGGCAACATTTTCATTGCAATAAACTTTACGATATCACAATCAGTGAGTCATTTATTACATTGCTTTATACATGTAAATTAAGGGGTATACAAAAAAGGGCCTAATGTACATGCCCACGTATCTTATCAAATGTTTTTGCATTGTTGTATTTATAAAAATGTTTTATCTTCATCTTGATTATATCACCCTATTGACAATTTGAGGAGGCTTATATTATAGCCCACCCGCCCCCTCTCCCCCTCAAAAAAAAAAAAAAAAATTAAGACTGTTTTAAGATTAGAGAGGACAGAGGCATAGGTGTTATGGCCCACCCCTGGAAAGAAGTTCTATTTCCCGGTTGCATGCATGCTTTATTTTGATGAAAGTGTGAAATAATGAACACAAAATTGAAGGAAAATGAGTAAAATTGTTGGAAATTTTGTTCGATTTTGGCAACACTTTCTAAGAGTTTCTTGAGTTGACAGTGCTTTGAATTTTCCTCTAAATTGAAGTAAATTTCCCGGAAATCAAAGATTTCACCAAAGAGCTTGAAGCTCTTTGATTTCACGAAAATGAAGGAAATTTCTCAAAAATGAAGATTTTCCAAAAATTTCCTTAAAATTCATGAAAATTTTGCAGAAGTTGAAAAATGTTCTTTAATTTTTGAGGGGAGGAGGGCTATGATTTGTTATGCCCCACCCCCCTTAAGACATGCCACTACTTTCTTTATTACAATCCATACAAAAAAAAAAATCCACAACAGCCCTTTTTTAAAGGGTGTTCTTGTAAATGTATACATTTGTAATTTCTATCTGTTGAATATAGCTCTTCATTGTTTTTTAAGGAGACCTTAACTGTCTGTCAAACATATAAATCTTGAATATAATAAAGAAATAAACCTACCGTGAACTAATGTTTCAATTATTGAAAAATGTATGTTGGATAACTTATGTTAGATAACTTAGATTGCTTTGGAAGATGTGAAAGATACTTTCCTTTAACCTTTCTAAAAACATAGCAATAATAATCAAAATCACTATGAGACTGACTGTGATTCTTTAGAGGCTGACAACAGCCTGACTGTATTTTCATTTTGGTGTGTACCTTTGCTGGTAATTATTTTCCCACCTGTGTCTAAGTGTTTGTGTTTCTCAGTTTGCTTGTCTCCTTGTTGCTAAACAGGACATAAATAGTGGGAAGATTGAAGAGTATACAGTACAAAAGGGAATTTATAATATTTTGTTAGACTGGAACAAGGGAGAAATGTAGATTTGATGTTTACTTTCATTACGTCCTTCCTTGTATGGCATGTTGCAAACGCTAACTACAAGTGAAATGTTACCCCATGCTACAGGGTGATAAACCGAATCTTCTTAAAGGGAAGGTATCATCCCACGGTTCAATCAATACATTCAGAATTGATGCCCCTGTGCTGGTAACATTACTTCCAGTTGTCAATTTTGCCTATTGATCGTGAGAAATATGTGATGTTATTGATCACACATCCGCTGGCCTAAAAAGGGGCCTACATGTGTTATCGATAACATCATATATTTCTCACAATCAATCAGAAAAATTGTAAACTGGAAGTAACGTTATCAGCACAGTGGCATTCACTTATGAATTTATTGATGGGACGATACCTTTCCTTTAATCAATCAGGTTAAAGGGTCTTTCCTGATCTCATCTGACTTCCACAAGTTGAGTCAAGTTAGTAGGAAATTTGGACAATTTCTCACTAAAATTGACACAGTGTACCACTATACAGGAAATGCAAGCAAGTATATTCTACTCACTTTAGGTATTCTGTTCTTCAAATGTTTTGGATACAGCTTTTGCAGACACAAAATTTAAGCTTTTTAGGTACTCTGTTCTTTAAATGTTTTGGATACAGCTTTTGCAGATACAAAATGTAAGCCTTGCTATCAGTTTTATGAAATGTATTACAGAACAGGAAAGACCCTTTTGCAATACTGTAATTGTTTCCTGTGCTCTAGTAATCAGGCATTCTTGCAAAAAAAGAAAGGATTATTATAATTTTTGAGCTTCAAGGAAGTGTACAAGCAATCAAGTTCACTGGTGTGGAGTTCTGAAGTATTAAGGGACACCTCAAATACATTCATCTTTTTTCCATCAATAAGTATTAACAATTTTGATCCCTAATCATGAAAAAGACTAAAACATTCTGTAAATTACAACTCAAGAAAAATGATTTGATGATATTTGGGCATGTTTGTAAACTACTTAATGTCATGAAACTTGTGTGGAACATGGTGTGCATCTGGGTTTTTCCACATAATCTGTAAGTTTCCTTTGACATGTACCCAGATCTACTTAAGTTTTCAAGTATGTTTTCGTGTCCTTTAAACAGTCTATAGATTTCCATTAAATTAATTAAATCCAGCACTACATACAGACTTAGAAACAACACAAAAATCCAATTAATTTTGGCGTGAAGGGAAGTACTAAACAGTATATACTTGGACTGTACATGTATGATGACCACTCATCTACAGAACTGCACTGCTTGGGCGGTGTGTGTTTGCACTGGGCAAATCAATTTATTGGAAACAGCTCCAAATTTTTCCATGGTAAATTCTGCACATGCAGCAAGTTCACCAGTAATATTCTTACTTACTTTACCGCTATACTTTACTTTACTGTTTTTGTTAAACTGCTTGCAAATGTTGTACATGCAGAAAAATTTCATTAAAATCAGTTACAAATTGACCATTTTACAATATTTTAAAATCTCAGGCACTAATATGTAAATTGTCATGCAAGTATTCAATTTATTACAGGGCAACCTTGTTAATATACTGAATTCAATTGTCAATGTGAACCAGTTTTTTTTAAGAAGAATAATCCGTTCTGTTCGATCTTATATTAACTGTTAGGGGGATTTCCCATTTCTGGACCTTTGAAAGTAAAAATAGGATGTTCATTGAACTGCAGTATTCAAAATCAAAAGGGGATTTCAAGCTCCATCAGATTTATGTAGCATTGAGTGAAATCACATTACAAGTGACATCACACAACACATTGCTCAAAAATATTTGTGTATTTTGAGTATCTTTTGAGAGTTGTAACTACAAACACTGCAGTATCTCAGGAGAGTCAAGTGAAGTTTACCCCGCTAAGCGTAGCGGGGATATTTACGAGAGTTATACTTACCTTCCATGCTATAATTATGCAATCTGGTCCAATGACCTGATTCTCATGCACTTATAACCGAACTAAAAACGTAGTTACCAACCCAGCCCTGACCTCAGTAATACCTCTAACATCCCTCACTTCACATTCCACCAAGGCCTGAACGATAGGGTAAACAGGCCGGGACGCATGGAAGGTGAGTATAACTTCGTAAATATCCCCGCTACGCTTAGTGGAGTAAATTGACATCCAAGTTACATGTATATCTTACCTTCCATGCTATAGATTTGCAATCAGATTGCAACCAAAGATCAGAAGGAAGGGAGTTCAGGTCAAAGCCCCAAACGAAAGCAGGTCCTAATACTCGCACCAGTTTTATCCTACTTAAAGGATTAGATTCCTTATCCTCCTAAGGACGAAAAGCCTCTGAATAGGAATTACTAAATAATAGTAAATAACACCTAGTTACAGTCAAACTGAACAGGTCACTACCTATTATAGGTAACCGAGGCAATCGCCACATGAACCTGAGTTAGTAACTCAGGAAACACGCCAATTGAAAGAACGTACGGACACGATATAAACATCTAAGATAATGCAACGAAACTCACAGAGTTCGTCTACGAGATGGAACTGGTTAGTAATAACACAATTGGAAACGAAGTGTGTGTCAGCTAATGTGAATTGAGGAATTTCTGAACTGAGGAAAATTTCATTAGCGCGCAACTTTGCTAAAGCAAAAGTTAGTGGGGTAACACAAACTTCGTACGGTCAGAATGTTGACTACACTGGATACAGTTCTAAAACTGTGAGCACCCACCTTGTACACACTGTAATCTTGCAACCTGTCAAATTCGGCGTAGGTAGAATTTATTTCAGGAGAACCAAGTTGCAGATCGTCATTATTTATTGTATCTATTCTATTTTATAATAAATAAATTAAAACCTACATAACATTGTTCTCTTTCTTTAAGGGTCGTGTCTAGCTTTACATTTTTGAACCATATGTTAACGAGAGACCAAAACAACTTAACGAAGTCTTATAACCGTACAAACCATAGCCACCGGCTCTGTAGTTCCACGGTTGCAACAACCGGTCCAATGTTAACGGCCCGTATAGTTTACGCCACACGTTAACACCTTCAGAACAGTTGTAACAACTTCTTTACGTTAACAACCCGTATGGTATACGACATACGTTAACAAGATTTTAAAATACCTTAGCTAAGTTAACCCTTACTCTACCACGCGGCGATACTATCGCCGATTTCAAACCACCTTTTTCTAAAAATAAAATCGGGACTTTACCACAGTCCTATACGAGTGATCTTGGTATCATTTTAAAGTACTCGGATAGTTCTTTGATAAAATGAAACTTTTTTTTAAGGGTTATATTACATAATTTTTAGAAAAATTACATCGAAAAATGGTAAAAATCAATAATTGCTAAAAAAATTGCATTTTTTTTTCTTTTTTCTTTTAAATCTTACGATAATTTCAAGACTACATTTTTGCTTCAAAATCAAACACGAAAGTCCTAAGAAATTATAGTATTGGTTTCTGGTATAATTTTTATAATCCCTACGTCCAATCTTTTGTTCTAGTGAAATTTCTGCAAAATTTCATGAATTTCTGCCATTTTTGTTCAAAAAATCGTGAAACCCAAACCTCACAACACGCATGCTTGGTTGAACCGCCGTTCGAAAGCGCTTGAAATTTCCTTTTATTTGACATATAAATAAAGGCATACCCCCCTCTATTTAGGACCTATCCTATAAGAACAAAATTACAGCTAACTACTCTTAACGACCACGTAGCGCAGGGGTAATGTACGCGACTAGCGTGCGAGCGCTCCGGGTTCAAGTCCCGCCGTGATCACTGCACAATTATTTTTCTGCTGCAGCTTTCAGGGTACGTTTGACTTTTATCATTTTTGATGATAAAAGCTTACCCTTTCTTTCTAAAAAATGTAGGTTAGTATCATTAGAAAGGAAATTTCAAAATAAATCTAAATATGTAACACAAATCTCTGTTTTCAATACTGACAAGAAGTTATACTTCTGCAAAGATTGACCATTTGTTGACCAAATTTAGCCAAAAATTGCTTAATTTGCATAATTCTGTCTAATATTTCCTAAATTGGTTTTAATTACTCAAAAGCTAAATAACTTAGCATCTATTCCAACCAAACTTGTAACGAAAGAAAATGAAAGGAAAGTTGTCAAAAATGCATAGAAAAAAAAAGTTACAAAAAATGGGGTCGCTATTTCTAAAGCCCTGGTAGAGTAAGGGTTAATAGCCAGACAGGCCATGGCCACCGGCCCCACGGTTGCAAGAACCTGTTCATCGTATTGGCCCTTATTGCTTACAGTGCACGTTATAACACCATTTAGTTTAAGCTTTTTTAGTACATGTAAATGGACTTTCTTTAGTAATGCGTAAGGTGCTACTTATAATTTTTTTTTTTTTTTTTTTTTTTTTGGGGTGGGGGTGAGCTTAAACCCCTCAAAAATGAAAAACTAAATACAACCCCTAAAGAAAGAAAACAATGTTTAGCATATGCTTTATGGGCTGTTAATTGTCATATTATCAATCATTTATTTTTGGTTTGCATGCGAAGCATGACATAGCTCAAGTGTAAACAAACCATTAAATACACTAAATTTGAAAAAGTGAGACAAATGCGTTTAAATGTAAAGTTTGCTACATTTAGGTTAAATGCAGTTTTGAAACTAAATAAGCTGTGTTTTTAGCAAATGGTTTAGCCATGTATAGAATTAGCATTTAATGACATAATGAACAAAGGGAAAGTCTAATTAATGACCTAAATGATTAATCAACATTGACAAAAAGTGAGACAATTCACTGATTGGGTTAGTGTGCAAATCTGAAATTATTTCATTGTGCTTCAAATAAATAATAAAGCTGACAGTTGTAAGATTCTAGCTAAAATGTGTGAAAGATTTAAGTAACAAGACAAACAAACATGTAAATAAAAAATTCATTAATAATCATGTGAAATTAATTGGAATTCCCCACATTTTGGGTTATTTACTTACTATGACATTGTTCAAAACTAAATGCATTTAATTTGATTAAAACCAATTTAAATGTACTTGTAATATTCCATTAAAATATTGAATTAATACAAACATTTAACTACTGATTAACTTTTAATGAATGAATTAATTATGAATATTAATCAAAATGTTTAAAGTATGAGCATAAAATGCATAAATCTTAAGAAAAAAATAAATAATAAAATGTGATGAAGTGAAAAATATTTGTATTTAATCAAAAGTTAAGTTTCTCTCAGCAATATCATTACTAAACAAATTATACACATAGATCAAGACAATTCATGATGGTACACACACAATAACAGTGTACAGTACTTGCAATGTACGGTAGATCAAAAAATTAAAACTGCACTTGCATGAAAACATAAATGAATAACAGGCCATAGGCCAAGGTGGCTGCAAGTGATTGTGATGAAAGTTTACAAAAAGACAGTAGCAGCATGGACCTAACCGCAATACGCTTAGTTGAACAAGAAATGTTTAACTATCCTAAAAGCAGATAGGCCCTAAATAGCTGAACAGTGATTGATGGAAAATAAAGTTTATTTAATCAAAAGGTAATTTTCTTTCAGCAATGATAGTACTGTATTTAACAAATCATACGCATAGATCAAGACTAGGGATGTACCGGATATCCGGTCCGGCCGGATTATCCGGCTGGATTATCGGCGGATTTCCGGCGGTTGAGAAAAATCCGGTTCGGCGGATTTTTTTCCAAATCCGGCCGGAACCGGATTTTTGGCAATTTTAACAATTGAAGATTTATTTTTTCCTCAATATTTGATTGTTTAGCTTGTTTATATGTTGCAGGATGTTTTGATTGAAGATGCTTGTGTAAAGGTGAAGTACTAAAGTTCTTTGGCAGGGATCCTGGTTTTCCTCTCCTAATTCCTTTTTTGCACAAAATACATTCAGCAATTTCATCAGCTTGATCTTGGACAGTAAAATGTTTCCAAATGAATGAGGATGCCTTGTTCTTTTATGATGCCTATATTCAGTCTTTCCTCTGTATCACTGTAACTCTAATATGCATAAAACAACACCTCAAACCTCATATATACATGTAGAAAGGAATAGCATGAAATGCATTCAGATATTGCCTCAAAAAGAACAATAGACCCTTTGTCTTGTAGACTTCCTGTCTGGTCTATGAGTCAGCAGCATCACATTGAGATTGGGAACACTGTTTTTCTTAAGTATCTTACTTGGCTACAATGAAACTTGAACTTCTGAATGGTAAAATTTAGGTAGTAGGACCAATCCAGATGTCATTGAAATATTGAATGATGGCTGAAAGTTTTTAAACATTATCAAATGTTTTGAGATGCAATTATAGTAAAGAGCCTAGGCTACAGCCTGTAGAAGCATGTATAACTTATTATACTTTTATTAGATGGGGAATTTAATCCCCTCACCCCACCCCTCCCCTCCCCCCAAAAAGTATTAAGTATGGCTTGGAATTTTAACAGTCCATTTATGATGATAAATGAAGAGGATAGACAGTTCTCTTTAGGTGCACAGTAATTTTTGCCACAATTTTTAGACATTGCTCGTTGTTTTCATACTTTAATATCTTGATAGGGCTGAGACAATCACGCAAAATCACACTTTTCTTAAAACAGTACCCAGAATCTTTCCTCTTATTAATATCTTCAAATTTTGCCTGAATTTCCAAATTTGGTACATGTTAGGATTAATCCAGAACTTTCACTAATTTTGATTTGATTTCATCACAATATGCCCAATAATTGTTATTTTCCAAAAAATTTAGGTTGTTAGCCATTAGTAGCCAACTTGACAATCCCCTGCCCCCACCCCTTTCCCTTTGGTTCTTAAGATTATGAGAATTGTTGTAAGCAATGAAAAATCCGGTTCCGGCCGGATTTTATCCGGCCGGATTTCAACATGGATCCGGCAAAATCCGGTTCCGGCCGGATCCAAAAATTTGGATCCGGTACATCCCTAATCAAGACAATTCATGATGGTACATACAGCGTACCCACCATGTTCAGTTGATCAAAAAATGATAACTCCCCACTCCTCCCCACCCCCACAACAACAAAAAACAGGCCATAGGCCTTGGCAAAGCTTAAACTAGAACGGTAAATACCGTCATGGTTCGCATGCCCATGCAAATTGACACCCATATTATATGACCCGGCCAATTATAAAATTGGCATCTCACACTAAGTCCCACATGGCATCCCATGTACCACATGGCATCTCACCTCATGTCCCACATGGCATCCCACATGGCATCCCATCCCATGTCCCACATGGCATTCCACCATATCTTCCACATGGCATCCCACCCCATGTAGTATATATTGTAGTGATAATAGGAAACACATTTATTGAATGCATTAGAACCTAGCCATGTACGGTATGCGGAGCAGAGGTTGCGTTATAATTTTTTGTCTGCCGCATTTGCTTATGACAAGCCCTTGATTTTCGGCGTATTTTGTAAATTTGCTGTCATATGTAGTACATACTATGTACAGGCTACTGCGTAATGTACATGGCCTGTACGCTAGCAAAGCTTGCAAGTATTGTTTATAACACCCACACACTTGTGTCAGGCCTGCCTCGCTAAAGTGAATGAAAATTGCACTTAAATACTAAAAACATGAAAAAATCTGACTATTATTATCATAACAAATATTCAGAAAGAGTTCAATCCAATCCTTGTATAATGTTGATTGTTGAATCAGAAAGTTGTGTTAACAATCCAAAATAAAATAGAAAAATACTGCTGTTTATCGTATTCAAACTTTCATGAGGTCTTAGTGAACTTTGACCAATTGTCAACAATAATATACTACTATTCAAATCTCGAACACGCCTACTTTTGTACAGTATAGTAACTTGACTTGCAGATTGTTATCACTTCCAGATACACGATCAATACAATACAGGAGGGAAGTAGAATCCTAGCTAATAATATCGTCGACAATTGACAGCCTGCATTCAAAACAACATCAAAACTTTCACGTCACGTAAGTGTATGTACAGTGTATGTACGACATGTATAAGGTCTGTGTACCAGCTATGTACAGTACTGGTACGGGCATGTTGAATTATTCGTCCGTTAGTCTCGTAGTTATGTCATTTTTATTTTATTTATGAGTAATTCAAAATCATTTCTGTGTGAAATAAAACTTTCAATCGCATGAGAGAGGTACAGTAAGATTTCTATGATTTTCATTTAAGTTAATGAAAAACTCTGGGGTAAAATTTCACATGCTGTATTCAAATCTTACGGCGCAGGTACAATTGTGTCGTAAGAAAATTCAGCTTTAGCGTAATATACGACAAGTTTGTCGTTAATGCGATCCCTGACGCGAAGCATTATGTCTACAGCTAGCTATTTTTAGCACCATTACATATGAAATCTGATACTTTGGTCAAACCTTTCGGAAGCTTTAATTAAAAAAATACATAGAATATCTCTTAGCAAAATACAAGCTATATGAAGCATACAAAAATCTTGTTTGAGCCAAAATTTCAAAAGCAAAACTGTTAAAACCTAGGAGGAGATGCATTTTAAAGCAAACCATTGCACAGGCACATATGGGAGCTCACGTACGATTTGATAAGTCCCACTCATTACACTCTGTGTAATGGGTGGAACTAAACACCAACTTGAACTTCAGGCCGGTCTTAAAAATAATGTTTCCTTGTACTACCCATACAACAAAATCATAACATGATATCATATCATATTTGATTCTTATATAGTGCTTGCTACACATGTATTCAAAGCATTTTACAATTTAGCCAGTCATAATTCTCTAGGCAGCAGTTCGAGATCAGTGCCTTGAACTTGACTTGAAGTGAATGAATGAAGTGAATAGACACTGTCTTTTCACGCTTCACTTCTCAAATAGCGTTCAGAGGCCCAGGTAGGATGTTACTGTCCTACCATCTGTACTGACGGCTTAATGTCCCCTCCAAAGGACAGCTTGCACTATTCAACCATTGTCACTTCTCTCCAAGGCTGAATGAGGAATTCCACACCAACATGACCAAAGTGGATATGACTTTAAAAAATGAAATTGCTTTCAGATATTTTCTTTTACCAAAATGATATTCCAAACACATGCAAGGATCAGATTAGAAACTTTGTTGGGTGTTTGCCTGTAACTTTCTTTAAAAAATCAAACTCTCCTGAAAATATAATTTGAATGGAAAAAGTCCTGTCCATGAAAGATTTCACCAAATGGAATTTATTTTTTCAGACATGATCACTTTTCCTTAATATTGGACACATTTTATACCTATGTGATATGATCTTTAAGAAATATCAACCACATTTTAAATACCTCCCTTTTTGTATCTTTTCAGTGTATGACTTGAAATGCACTAGAAGTTACATAGCATGAGATACCGAGAGATGTATTGTTTAATATATTTTAAAAATCCCCCAATTTAATTGATGGCACTTAATATTCTTCTACTACCTGTAGTGCCAAGAGTATAGATAATATAAAATTGCATGAAACACTATCCACAATATAATGACCAAATAAAAACCGGTGGTGCTGTCAGGAGTTCGATATTGGAGGGGGGGGAGCAGAAACATTTTTGGCATGGGGTCAAGGGACACCCCTTAGGGATATGCATGACATAATTTTCCCAATAGGGACATAAGGAATTTAATGTATTTCTTGATAAATGTGATTAAACTTTTTATTCCAAAATGATGTTACACAAAGTTTTAACAGAATGTTTTGATAATTTCATGTAAACACAAAAATGTCCTTGAATTTTACAAAAGAAAATCAATTTTTCATAAGCTACAAAACTTGAGGTAGATATAGATTATAAAGAAACACAAAGCATACTCAATTCAACATCCTGCTGGGCTGATGACATCATAATTTGCATGTTTTAAAATAAAAATGGCGGCTCCCATGGTACTATTAAGTAGTAGTACTAAAGTTTTTAATAATTACAATAAATGAGTTGGATTGCTTCGGGAGGTATAAAACTTGGTTAGAAGATTTGTTATTTTTAATTCTATCATACGAAATAAGGAATATTTCAGACTATGTCTCCTTTAACAATTTGTGTTGGGAGTCAGTTATCTTGAAAAATATCGTGATATGCCAATATATCACGATACTTTTCTCCATGATAATCAATACATAATACAGCTATATCGTGACAGCACTATATACAGTATTAACCCTGAGGTCACTGAAAGTGTGAAGTCACGTATAGCAGCGTTCCACAAATCACCCAAAAATAAATTTGCCCGCCGGACAGACACATGCGCAAAAATGCTTGCCTGGAAGCATAATCCACTTGTCCAACAATAATCACGATAATATTGGACGAGGCGATGCAGGTTATGGTAAAATATTTCTTACAGCAATATTTACTAAGAATGCTGTAGATATAATAAAAGACTCTTACACTTACCAAAAAACAGTGGTAATTGTAATCTATATATCCTCTACAAATATAAAGTAATAACAGGCTCTATGAAATTAAAAAACACATGAAAGTTCAGTAAACTTTTGCATAAACAAGTGGCATGGCAAAGGCAGGTCAAGTTCGCCATGTAACAGTACAGTATATACAGCGTATGGTATACGCTGTACGATACTGTACGAGTAAATGGAACAGGTATTGGACCCATTGCATGTGGTGCATTAACACAGCAGAACAGACCTCGGCAAGAAACAGTGACTGGATATAAATATGCATGAGGTTTTTTACGCAAGACTTAATTGGTTGAAAGGGGAAAGCCTTGCTAGCAAAACAGCATGCATTGCGCACATGTTCAACCAGCTTCGTTGCACTGGATCATACATCTGTACATTATATGTTTTTGTGTGTATGCGATACACGTATATGTTTAAATCTTATGTATGGGTGTGTGTATGATCTTGTTATGGCAAGGTTTAAGATCATTTTGCAACATTACAAAATATTTTGGCTTCCAAATAAATGGAATATAAGTTTGATATAAGTTATTTCTGGGCATTTCCATCAGTTATATTGTAGTAAGTATAATCTGTGTAATGAATTAAGTTTTTAAAGAAAAATCCACTCTTATTAGTTTGGATCAATTTATGGTTGCGGCAGGCATATCAACTTGTAAA
Source organism: Chiridota heheva (assembly GCA_020152595.1). Classification (NCBI taxonomy): domain Eukaryota; kingdom Metazoa; phylum Echinodermata; class Holothuroidea; order Apodida; family Chiridotidae; genus Chiridota; species Chiridota heheva. Next base: position 2,819,081 of record JAIGNY010002250.1, read on the forward strand.
TTAACTTTCCTGGACATTAACATTAGTTGCCCCGGGCGTCCGAACAGGCAATTTGTTAAACGCTGGAGTATAGGCCACACTCAAAACACCAATCATGAGGGTAATGTATGAACATTAGGCTCTCTATGCAGTTTCTGCCATTTCCACAGGAAATTCATTCCTACAAAAATGCCCCGGCCTACCCATGGTTATAACTCCTGATAGTCACAAGATAAAACTTCTTCAACACCTGATTTGTAATAAAAAAAATCACTACCCACCTTCTGTATGCTGAAATTACCAGCTTTATTGGAGCAACTTTTGTACGTCTGTTGTCCTTAATGATCCTCCGCAAATGGTGTGGGCTTGAAACCTGTCATTTGACTTATTACGCGAAATCTGTTACACAGTAGTTATAACTGTTGATTGCTATGAAAACTGTTTAGAAACGACAAATCATTATTAACAAGCGACTGATTGTCAATTCTATACCATTTTCAGGTCAATCGACAGTTAAAACGACCGTTTAGCAGATTTCGCATAACGAGTCAAACGACAAGTTTTTTTCAAGCCCACACCATGTGCAGAGAATCGGTAATACCAGCAGGGTATTTCAGCATACAAAAGTTGCTCTTTTTCAAAAGCAAGGAATTTATTTGACTATTAGGAGTTTATTAACCATGGGTAGTCATAAACATGGAAAGAGCATAGGAAGCCTAATGTTAATGACCCTATGGTTGGTGTTCGAGTGTTTTTTTTCAATGTTATCTCAAAAGCTATGCTGACAAAAGCAGGATGGGGCATCATAGTGTCTTTGATCTTGAGTGCGGTCAAATGGGTGATGATAGTAACTGTAGCATAGTGGGCCTGAAGTTCGTGCACCTAAGGAATTAAATTGTATTTATCTTTCTTTTTATTGTCAGCAATATAAATAAATTATTTGATTTCTCCTCATTTTATCTATGATAAATTCACAGTTTGATATTTTACTTAACAAGGTATTCATCAAACTAAAAAGGACATTTCGTTTGTTTCAGCAAAAGCACGAATACCTTGAAGTTCGTGCACCAATGACACCTATGGAATCTTTCAGCATCAGTACGAATGAAGCAAAGAAAGGCCTGAATGATTATACGAGAAGAAAACATTTGAAAATATTCATTTCCAAAGTGCGTACACATTGAAAATGTAGCTAGTTTTATTTAAAATTCCTCAAATTAACAGGTGAAATCTTTAATTTGATGTTAATTTTTCAAAGTTGGAGAAATATTGGGGTGCACGAACTTTGAGCCCACACAAACTTCGGGCTACTTTACTTACCATAGGCCTTCTAGTATTAAGCTTAGGCTAGCCTAGTAACATTTGCGCTTACGATTTAATTGAGTATAAGGATACATAATCTTGCCACAAGCTCCACGCACTGTACAAGATAGTATCAGTAGGATCTGAGCATGCAGCTCACATGATTCATCTCAGCAGCCAGGGGCACAGATCACAGGGGATGATCGCTCCACCCCCCCCTAGATGAAATACTAAATTAATGAAAATGAAATTGAAAGCAACTAATCAGGTGTTTTTGCTTCAATTTTTTTCATTTCTTGAAATTTTCTTCAATTTTCCTTTATTTCCGTGAAATTTGCCTCCATTTTCGTGCAATTTTCTTCTGCATTTTGGGGAAAATTTCTTTAATTTTCGAGAAATTTGTCTTTAAATTTTATGCAAATTCCTTTATTTTCTTTCAATTTTCTTATTTTCTGAAAATTTCTTTCAATTTTCTTTAAATATCTTTTATGTTAGTGAAATTTGCTTCAATTTTCGTGTAGGCTAGGCTAATTTCCCTTTAATTTCGGGAAGCTTTGATGAATATTGAGAAAAAATATTGCATAGGCCTAGCTACAAAAGGAAATGATAGGGTAATGTATAAAATGTTTAAAATCTTTGCCAAAACAATCGTAAAAACAACTTCTTTGGTTTGCAATGCATACCCTTTTTTTTAAGGGAGGGGGGGGGGGGGAAACTCACACATTTAAGGAATTTTTACTTCCTTTGACCTCCCGAAAAAATTGTAGCTTCGCCAAACTGTTTAAGTTTGGCTGTATTGATCCTTCAATAAATGCTACAACATTTAAATATATGGAATTTCCTGCCGCAGACCATCCCTTTGTATTGTCATTATTTACTGCAAACCATCCTCTAATTTAATTCTGGCTCAGGAGTATCATTTATGGATGAGTTCATGCCTCTGATGCAATACCTAGCCACTAAACCAGGCCGTCTTATAATTGGAGGTGACTTCAATATTCACTTTGAGGATTTGACTTGTACTGGTGTGACTGATTTCTGTGACATAATGGAGAGCACTAACTAAGAGCAGCACGTAAAGGTTGCTACTCACATCCATGGCCACACACTCGACCTTATTATATCTCGTAAAGTTGACAATATTGTCCATGACAATGTCAAAGTCCCTTTCAATGCTTTCTCTGACCACCATACTATATCCTTCAATATTCGTGAAGCTAAAGAACCTCCCTCTCACCAGGCTGTTACTCTTAGAAACTTCAAGTCTATGGATATCTCACAGTTTGTAGAAGACCTGTCTCCTGCACTCACCAAGGCCTGTGAATCTTCGCATCCTACATTACTGGTCAATGATTTTAATGATGCTGTTAGGACCATTCTCGAGAATCATGCTCCGACAATTACTCGTGTACCCAAAAGAAAAAGTGCACCATGGTACTCCATAGAGATACACCGCCAACGACAACTTAGGAGATCCCTTAGGAGAAAGGCAGACAAGCATCCCTCAGATGAAAACCTGAACTGTTACAAATCTCATTGCCATAAACTCATTGAGAACATTAGACAGGCAAAGTCTGATTACTACACTGATGCTTTAGCTTGTGGAGATCAAAGAACAACTCATTATGTTGTCAGCTCCCTTCTTAAGTGTAACGAACCCAAACTCCCAAATATGGGATGTAATCAGACTCTTTGTGACAGCTTCAGCGGCTTCTTTAATTTTAAGATTAACACAATTGTAAATGAAATATCTAATTTGGTTGCAACGGAAGGGCTATGCAGACCTATCATTCCACCTAAGTGTCTACCTTCTGTTGTGCTATCTGATTTTAAGTTAATAAGTTGTAGTGATTTGAAAGATATTATTCAAGCTGCTCCTAACAAAAGCTGTGGTTTGGATACAATACCAACATGGCTTCTAAAAAAGTGTTTGACATGCTTCCTACCTCACTTGTGTAAGATTTTGAATTCATCCTTGTCCTCTGGTGTCTTCCCATCTGCTTGGAAGACAGGTTTAGTTATCCCAATTCTTAAAAAACCATCACTAGATCCTAATAACCTTGCTAATTACAGGCCGGTTTCAAATTTAAACTTTGTCAGTAAACTTGTGGAGAGAGTTGTTTTACATCAATTATGCATACATATTTCTGATCAAGGTCTGGATAGCAAAATGCAGTCGGCCTATAAAGCAAGACATAGCACTGAGACTGCTCTAATGAGAGTTCAGTATGATATAAGTGCACAACTTGACAACAATCAGGCAGTTATGCTGGTACTCCTAGATCTCAGTGCTGCTTTTGATTCCATCAATGTTGATTTACTTCTTGACACCCTTGACAAACGATTTTTCATAAGGGGCCTTGTTTTGGATTGGGTAAAATCATACTTAACTGACAGGTTTCAAAGAGTCAAGGTTGGCAATTTTTCTTCTTCCCCAGTGCCCCTCAAATATGGTGTCCCACAGGGGTCTGTTTTGGGACCAATTTTATTTACAATGTTCATTGCTCCTTTGTCTGATCTCATTGAAAGTCATAATGTCATGTACCATCAGTTTGCTGATGATGTACAACTTTATATACCATTTGATCCCTCCTTCACTGGAGATGGTGACCATGCCAAACTTCAACTCTCCAGTTGCATATCTGATATTCGTACCTGGATGTTGACAAGTAGTCTGAAGCTCAATGATGATAAAACAGAATTTATCATCTTCTCATCCACTTACCATAGGCATAAATATGGATTGCATAATATCTCACTGCAAGTTGGCACGGTTGTAGTCCCTGGATCTGACTATATCAGGAACCTTGGGGCCTATTTTGATAGCAGTTTATCAATGTCTAAACATGTGAATCAGGTGTGCAGCAGTGCCAACTTCCACTTATGGCAGCTGCGTAAGATAAGGCCTTATCTTACTCATGATGCATGTAAGTGTGCTGTTCAATCACTGGTGATCAGCAGAATTGATTATGCTTCTGGTTTACTGAATGGTTTGTCAGGTAACCTGTTAAACAAACTTCAACTTGTTCAGAATACTGCTGCAAGACTGATCTCTGGCATAGGTATAAGATCTCATATTACCCCTATAATTTCCCATTTGCATTGGCTCAGAGTACAGTCACGAATTAGGTTTAGGCTTCATGTTCATCTTTTCAAAATTCTACATGGTCTTGCACCAATTAATCTGTCTGAATTAATTCATCTGTATGTCCCAGATCCCGGACTTAGGTCTGCCTCTAATGGCCCACTGATAAGGAGACAGTATGGCAGCAAACAAGTTAGTCGCTACAACTTTGCTGTCACTGGATCATCTCTCTGGAATGAGCTGCCTGTCCATATCAGATCTGCAAGTGACATTATCAATTTCAAGAAGCAATTGAAAACACACCTTTTTACCCAATAATGTAAAGCGCTTAGTTTTGTTCTCAATATAAGCGCTATATAAGCATCTACATAATAATAATAATAAGTTTTCGCCCCCTCAAACTCAGACATATATCTGTGCCCATCAGCAGCTCTTGTGCCGCCTATGCAAATAGTTTCTTCCGACGGCCAATTAATGATTGGTAGTCTACTGTTTGTGTTAGGAATGTGGATAGCTTCAAAAGAGAGCTATCCAGGCATCTATTCTAAACCATAACGTTACTTACTACTTGTTTTTAACTGTACATTTGTTGACTTTAAACAGTTAACATTTCACTTAATTAGTTTGTGATTGTTGCACACGATAAACAAAATGCTATGGCGATGTCCAGTCAATATTGACGTTGAAGTTTAGTCGTATACGCGAAACAGGTCCACCTTGGCCTACAATAGTAGGCCTACTAACGTAGGCTAGTACGAGTCCCGGAGTACCACTCATAATCATACGATTTAAAAACTAAAAACAGGAAACGGCACATAAAACTTACTACGTTTCAGTTTTCACCTTCTTTCCCTCCTGTTGATATGATTTCTTTCGAGAAAAAGAACTGCCGCAGTCAGACTGCGAGGATTTAGAAACCTAAGCAACAATTATTGATTTATCATGCATGCATGAAATGCTACGTAGCCTACAGACTTAGGCATCATCACTGGCAGCACTGCACTAGCACTATGGAACGCCAAGTGGGCAAAAACTAGGCGGTAACTAAGTAGGCGGTCGAATTTATGAGGCGATGATTAAGATTAAGAAATAAACTGCAATTGCGAGCCCATTTTTGGATAACAACCGGCAAGCCTAAATAATTTGAAGAATAATGGCGAGGCGAAGCCGAGCATATACTTCAAAATATTTGGGCGAGCCGGTTATTACCAACAATGGGCAAGCAAGAGTACGTTTACTTCTATTCTATCACCATAAAAGGAAAATATTTTGCAATTATCATTAGGCACAAAATGACAAAAACTTAGACAAAAGTGAAATATTATTTTTGTTAAAATTAGACATTCACATACAGCATATTGAGGAGGTCGGACATCCGGAAATGTTGTGGTTGCACGACGACGCAACAATGCTTTTTTGACGATCTCGAACTTCAGTCAAAGGGGAAAACAAACAGTCAGTAGTTATTATAAGTCAATGGGAGGCAAACCTATTTTTTGTTATTTTTCAACAAATACTGTACAGAATTTATTTTTCTTCACAAATGTTGTGTATTTAGATAATAGTTTACAACATATATGAGTACCGTTATTTTTGTGCTGACTGGCTAAGGCAACACAAGTATTCATAAAGAAAAATATTCTATTGACTGTAATGATAAAGTTTCCCCTTCAATTTGGCAAAACCGTACTGAGGCCGTACACGGTTACGTCGAACCGACCACCTCAATAAGCAAGCTATCTATTTTGTTTATTCAGAAGCAATCGTATCAACCAATCACAAATTACTTGCGGTTTCTGTCTGCCAGTCAGTTTCCAGCTTTGCGATAATGATGCTGTGACGTCATTCTCTTCGGACAGGTTTCCGCCCACTTTATTGATTTCGCAGTTTTCGCGAAACCAATCGCCTGATTACACAGTTTTGTATCACGTGGGATGTCACCTGACAACATTGTAGCAGTAAAGATAGTAAACCAGGTGGAAGTTGGTTAATTTTTCTTTCGAATGATTCCAAATTTTCCATATTTTCGGATTTCTAATTTTGCGTATTTGTCGTTTGTATTTGGATACTTCATTATTGGCCTAATTTTTGGACGAATTTAATGCCGAACCCCGGACCGGATTCCTTCAGATTTAGGCTAAATTTATCGATAATTCATTAGACGTCGCAATATACGGTAGCTTTCTGCCACTGAGTACCAAATTTGTATGAGGTGGTTGCTTCGACGTAATCGTGGACGAGCTCAGTGCGGTTTTGCCATGGGTTTGCCAAGTTGAAGGGGAAACTTTATCATTACAGTCAACGGGACATTTTTTATAAATACTTGTCTCGCCTCAGCCAGTCAGCGAATTTTAATGGTACTCATATATATTGGAAACTACTGTCTAATACACAACATTTTGTTAAAAAATATAAATTCTTTTGAGTACTTTTAGCAAAATGACGAAAAATAGGTTTTTCTCTTATTGACTGCAATGATAGATAACTGACTGTTTGTTTTCCCTTTTGACTAAAGTTTGATCGTAAAAAAAACATTGTTACGTCACCGTGCTCCATAAACATTCCCGGATGTCCGACCTTCAGACTGGCGATTAGGGACAGTATTTTGAAGTTAAAAATGGCCACCTTTACAGAGATTAGCATTAAATTTTATGTGGATGTTTATCGCGATCAAGAGTAAGTTAGTGTAGCTATAGCTATATGATAAGATTTATCATTATGCATCCATCTTATTTATTACTCTGACCTAGCCTAAGGCCGAGTAGCAGTCATTTGATTTGTTTTAATGTGTGCAGCATTGAATCAAAATGATTGTTCACCATAAGCATATTTGAAATGTTTTGTAATAGTGATCGAAAGACCTGTGATTTTTTATCGTTATTTAGGTTGAAGTGTAAGCAAGGTTAGTGTTGTGAAAATGATAAAAGTGTGTCCATAGTTAAAAATCAACCATGGATCTAGCTTCTATATTTACAAAATAAAATTAGCAATCATGTTATTTTCAATGTTAACCTGGTGTGTTGCGGTCTTTTTTATATATAAATGTCATGAAATACCGCATTAGACAATGAGGAAATACTTTAAGACCAAGATATTGAGACTGCAGATTATCTGCTAGTTTGACCTTAGCTTTACATGCTTTAGGACTTCAATATGATCTGAGTGGTTGTGAAAACTTTTCCTGTTCAATGTGTTCGTTTTCATTTTTCCTACTGAGTGCTTTATTGATAATTTCTGTTAACAAAATTCAAGTGGCACTACATATATTCATATGTAGGCCTACTTTGCATGGGGATTGTTTTTAATACAATTTAAGTTAATTGTGAATATTTTTTTATTATTGTCTGAAACAGTTCAGTTAAAGAACAGTACTCGGGTGTGTATACTGTTTATGTTTTAAGGGTATATACATTGTTAGTATCAAAAGTAAATCAAATGATGAAGAAAAGGTGTCTTTCTCCTCTAAATAGCATTATCAATTTTTAATGTTGCAAGTTAATGCCATTGTGTAAGTATGGACAGGCCTATATAGAACACTGGTTAAAGTGTACCTGTGGTTCTTTTATAGAATACCATTATATGCCATACAACTAGGCTAAAGTATTCTACATATGCATACAATGGCTACATGAATTTCCAGGGCAATTTTCTGACCATCTGAATGTGATTACCTGCCAGATTCATCCCCAGGTCCATAAGAAAATATATATATATATATATATATTTTTATGTGTTTGAATCCGTGTACTAGTAATTTTAATTGGCATAATTCATTAAATTGCTATCATAGTAAATTACCAAAATAATCTCAACTTCAAATATTGTCAGAGGAGGCAGAGTCTATTCCATAGTTCATGCTGATGAAAATTCACACCAATTGACCATTAAGTAACAATGTGTTAACAAGAATCTGAATCTGAATCGGTTAAGTCGGCAAAAATCCTTCAAGGACATGCCAACCGAGCGTAAAAAGTATGAGTAAAAAATAAAAATGAACTTAGTTAGCAATACAAGTGTTAGTAAGCAGTAAGTTTAGCTTTGAAATAGTTGAGACTTGGTGCATGTACAATGTCTGACGGTAAAACATTCCAATCCTTTAGTGTGTGAGGGAAGAAAGAGTGTTTATATACATTCTTTTTAGCATAGGGAACCTGGAAATTAAGGTCATGATTATTTCTTGTATTAGTTCTGACGGTGGGGATAAGTTCATCTTTATTGATGGCGACAAGATTGTTATTGATTTTATATAGCATATGTAGCCGGGTGTTGTATCTTCTTGTTTTTAGCAGAAGCCAATCTAATTTATGAAGCATGTTTTTTACACTAGATTTATAAGAGTAGTCTGCCATACAGAACCTGGCTGCTCTCCTTTGAATAGATTCAAGTGTATCCACATCGCACTGGTGATGGGGGTCCCTAACAGCCTAAGCAGTGGATTTAACGTCGGTGGGACAGTTTGAGAGGTTACGTTTTAATAGGCCAAGAACAGAGTTAGTATTCTTGCTTATGTTATGTATATGTTGGAAGGAAGTACATGAAATCAGGGATTTGTTATTTGGGATAATAAATTTCTGGTGAAATGGTATTTTAGATGTATAGGCATATATAAATGTATTTAACCCTGTAAATCATCGCAAAAGAATAGTGAAAATACTAATGCACAGGCTGAATTTTAGAAAATTAGTATTGACACAATAAACGACTGTTCTAATTCTCAAAACCCTACATACACTGAGTGTAATCAGTTGCCTCAAGAAGCTTGTCGTCACTCAATATCATTCATTTTATTCTGAATTTGATATCCAATTAAGATTCCCATGTAATCTTAAGTATATACTGTTTATTATTTCAAAGAAACATGTTATCAGGGAATTACGAAGGGTTTGTGGCTATTTCATGCGTACGCCGTATACAGCATGAACATGCTGTATACGGCATGTGCTGTATACGGCGTTGTCATTACCAGCAATCTGAAGCCTTTTAAACTGTGCTTTAACAGCTGCAACGGCAAATAGGATGCTTGGTTTGATTAGAAGAAATTTGTGTTTTCTTGGTAGAGAGGCTGTTCTTAATTTGTTAGTCAGGCTTCACCTTGAGTATGCTATTCAGGCTTGGAGTCCCTTTTATGAGAAGGATAAGTTCATTTTGGAGCAGGTCCAGCGAAGAGCCACTAGACTTATTCCCGAAGTAAGAAATCTCTCTTATGAATCTAGGTTGTAAATTCTTGGTTTGCCACGCTTGAGTTGAGAAGAGTAATTGGCGATATGATTCAGATTTTTAAATTCCTATTGATGCTTTGACTCCCTGTAATTTCTTGCATGTTAAAATTTAGTTAATCCTCATGTGACACGTGGTAACAATTTGAAGTTGACCAAAGAATTCTCACGGATAGATATTCGGCATTTTAGCTTTTGCAAAGAATTGTTAATGAGTGGAATTGTTTGCCAGAGTGGGTAGTTAGCTCCAATTCTGTTGACAATTTCAAAGTCAACATTGATAAGTTCTTTACTATGGGCGTCTTTTTTCCTTTTTTGTGGTGGTGGTGGTATTAGTTTGGGCTTAGCCCGTAATCTTGTTATGTTATCTTAATCTTGCTATGTTATGCTGACCTCGATATTACGATACACATGTAAACAACACCACGTGACTGCATATTGCCCAATCATGATATGGATTGTACGATATTAGCGAAATCAACATGCTTCCTCTGGAAATAGCAGCAAAACTTGCGAGCCCCTGACCGGATTTTTCTGATTTTCATGCTTATTTTCATAGATTTATAGGCCTATAGAAAAGGATTTTTTTTATCACATATATAAAGATCGTGTGAGCCCAAGACTGGAAATGTGGTTTGTGACCACGTTTTTTGGCACCCGTTTTTCCATATATGAAATCGTTATAAATCCCTCCGATTTTCATTATTTTTTGCTCAAATTATTTCTTTAAATATTAATAAACAGTTTTTCAACCCTTTACTTGCCTAAATTTCATGTATTGATAACGTTTTTTGTCGTAACAAAGCTGTAATTACCTTCGAAATACAGCATGTTTCAGCTCATTATATATTCATAAATCTGAGTGGGCGGAAATGCAAAGAAGAGAATAAGCGACTTTTCGCGAGCCTGGCAACTAACTGACTGCCAGTGTGCGCAAGCATGCACGATATTTTGACCGACCGACGACCAAGAATGACAAAAAAAAATTAAGAAAGAAGGATAAGTTCTGTCAGCGTTTATTCACTCACTTAGCAATACGTTTGAGATAATTTACAATAACATTTGGACTTAAAATTGCAGGGCTACGTTTTAGATGACAATGGCGATAGTATATCTGCGAAATAGTTATATATAAATATATATATATATATATATATATATATATATATATATATATATATATATATATATATATATATATATATATATATATATATATATATATATATATATATATATATATATATATATATATATATATATATATATATATATATATAATGTATATATATATATATATATATATATATATATATATATGTATATATATATATATATATATATATATATATATATATATATATATATATATATATATATATATATATATATATATATATATATATATATATATATATATATATATATATATATATATATATATATATATATATATATATATATATATATATATATATATATATATATATATATATATATATATATATATATATATATATATATATATATCTGTTATCTGTGAAATACAAGAATAGCGCCAACTGTTTTTGCAGTTCTTGAAACAGGCTGAGGGCCTTTGGTTATCGTAACTCAGTAACGCAATGAACTGAAGAGCTTAGTTTCGAACTTTGTTGCTGTCTCAGGTTCCATTTTATTTACCCCGATATACCCAAAAAATATCGTAAGTTATAGCAGTTATAGATAAGAAAAGGTTTGTAGCAAATAAAAACCTAAGTAAGAACCTTCTCGGCAGTTGACACTGGTACAGCCACTGGTCTTCCTAGCGTTATGGCCACCTATATACTTATTACATATATATAACAAGGTAGGTTACCTCCTACCGCGACTTTGAATATGAAAATTCCTTTTTTTTGACCACTCGCGAATCTTAATTACATTTTTTTACTCAAATCACATTTGCCGGAGACTCCCTTCTTCGTTTAGAAACCACAGTATTTATAATTTTTCCGATGAGATGTACAAAAGATGAATTTTCTACCCCATTACAGTCACGACAGTTTAAATGCCTGACAAGTCTTTAACCTTAAATTAACATCACATTAAAATGTATGTGAACCAAGCTAAATCTTGCAGGCATGTCGCGTAATCTCATACTATCTTGTGGAGACAAAATAAAACAATATGAGACAACTTATTTTTGATTGCAACATAGAGCGTACTCGGATATTTAATTAGGCCTTAGTTGAAAGGTATATAGACAGTTACTTTAATTTTCTATTTTAGCTATATTAAGTTCTAGTTGTTGATATAAGGTTTGGCTAAGATCCCCAAATTCTTTGTCAAAATCAGCAGATCTCTTTCAAACATGAAGTGCATGGTTAAAAAAACAAAGCATTTACATAAAAAACTAGAATCATAACACTCATACCTCCGCCCTCTTCATTCCCCATCCAGAATACAATCTACCACAGAAACCATGGGCCCACCAAGTTATAACCCCAAACAAACTCTTTCTCACTGTTGATCTGTATTATCCTAAATTGCATTCTAAACACTTCAGGATCTACCATCTGATCATTGTTTTCAGTTTTATTTCACATTCCATCCACCAGTTTCCTTTCATGAAAGAAGCCATTTGTTTTGATTCTCTTCGGTACCAGAAATCACTTTATCTGATTTTCTTAGAGTCCAGAAAATTGAATTTTTCAAAATTATTTTCAGCACATGAATTCACAGACATTCCATTGGAATCCAATGAAAATTTTCAGCTCTATAAGTTTTCACAGATCTCATCCTAAAACATCCCCGCCCCTTAATTTCTGCCCTTCTCCTGTTCTAATAAGCCCAAAATGTAATCACTTCTTTCTGAAACAGTAAAAAAAAAACCAAAGACCAAATTTAATAAAAACCCAATCATCAATTATTGAGATTTCTTGATGACAAACAAACAAACAGAGGCGAAAACATAACCTTCGTCCAACTCCGTTGGCGGAGGTAATGAAAGAGGTATGCCTAATTTTACCTCTACCTGTCTACACTGTCCACATATCTTGAAGTGGCTCAGGTTTTTAACAGTTTATAGCAGAAATTATTAAACCGTGAATCAATTTGCTCCTTTCAGTCATCTCCTCGACTTTTTGCTAAATCTGTTAATGATGAAAATAAAATACCAACACCTTGTATTCATATGCTTGCACGATCTTTTCGTTTTCACAAAATGAGTTTAGATCCTTTGATCTATTTAACTTAAATATATCCCAATTTATATCAATGTAACTGACAAAACATAAATTACAGTTTAGATACTAGAGGTGTATGCACAAGAATTTTAGAGATAATTCTACAATATAATCGACGACGACGAGTGAACACACAATTACAATGACGGGGTCGTCACCTTGCGTAATCGGTTATGATAGTAACAATGCTACCACGAAACGCCTAATACGACCCGGACGAGAACACATGTACGACGTACGAACAGACATAACATTGACAACCAAGTCAATGTCCACGGCCTTAGGTATTTATGAATGGATTAACACAACCGAATAGACCGATGCTTATAGTTAATCGATTCAATGGCAAGTTGATAGTCTCAGCTATCAGGCTATAAGACTAAAAATTGATCAAAAGTTTAAGAAAATCAATGTCCAACATTTCAAGTTTGAAACCAGGTTTGATGGTAAACCAGAAACACCCATAACAGATCACAAAGCAAGAATTCACAATAAATATAGGAATTGTATACTATAGTGAGACAATCTTTTAAAGCTTCTGGGAGGGGGTGGAGAAATATCTTCTAAAAATAGATAAATCATATAAATCGCCCAGTAGCGTAACAAAGTGGAATATGCATCCAACAGTAGAGCATGTTTTCCGCTATATTTTTGTCTTGAGCAAATATACAGATACTTTTCAGAATATATTGTACCAAGGAGGTACCTCCTTGATTGTACCATGTACATTGTTTTATCTACACTGTCACTGTGTCAATAATAACGTCTCTGGTTTCTGTTGGCTCCTGATGCTATGATGGCACTGCAGTTTCCGCTTCTTTCTTCGTCAGCGTCTTCAGCAGTAGACACTGAAGTTGTTTCTTCCAATACCTATTTTAGAAGAAACAAATTAGGAGATTAAAAAAATATAAAAAATGATATGATTTGGAATAAATTATTGGACTTAGGCTTTTTCAAAGACTGCAGTGGTCCAGCGATAAAGGCGCCTGCATGTCTCGTCAAAACGAACAGGGATCTAATCTCAGGCCGGGTGCTGTGCTGTGTCCTTGAGCACGACACTTCATTCCACTTGCTCCAGTTACTCAGCTATGAGATGAGTACCAGTTTCGACTAGGGAGGTACACCTGCAATGGATTGGTGCGCGATACAGGGGAGTCCACAACTCCCATCCACTTTACACCATGGAAACCAGGTATAAGCACCAGCTCTCAGGGTTCCCACACCTTTTAAAGTTCCTCAGTCATACGAAGGACACGGTCAATTTACACGTGTGCAGCAGCCTCTGACAGTCTGAGTATTATTTAATTCTTGTTTCTCGTACAAGTATATTATGACAAAAAGGTATATATTAAGTTTAAGCTAAAGCAAGGAATTTGCTTTTTTATTGACAAAAATGTTGGGGCTTTAAACTTGAATGTCTTCTTAACGGAATAAGACTTGAATGCTTTCTTCACGATTTTGTTTCTTTTAAAGTTTTCTTTCATATAAGATGAACTTGCTTGACAATACTGAACTAATCCTTTAATCACATTTGCAAATGCCGACACAAACATCTGAAAAAAAAAAAACGCTACAGATTTTGAAGCAGTTTCAGCAGAAAAAAAACGTTTATCGTCGGGCTTCCTAAATTTCTCTGCTTTAATCGTATAACTTTCTTTTGGTTTTGGTGTAGCGATTTAAAGTGGTGTTATTAAAGTTCGAAATAATATAACGATTATCATGGAACTGACGTCAACCAGATTCGTTCATCACACATTGATGCCTATTGTATCACAGTGCCGTCGGAACCAGGGGGCTGGGGATGCAGCTCCCCTCTCCCAATAATTTGCAAACTGTAATTGTAATAAAACTTGATGCCAAATTTTCGCCTTTCGTCATTGCAAAAAAATAAAAAAAGCTCCTGGCCTGATCACGACATGGCACCGTAAAGCTGTACACGTACATTACTAATATGACCATAGGCGGCGGAAAGGGGGCAATAATTATAAGGAGAAGGGGGTCAGTAACCCCCGTTAATCATTTGTACTTCTTGTTATTTAGGTATATTTTTAATCACCCTCGAGATTTAATTCATATGTCATCTTTATATGATAGCCTAGATCATGCTGTCTACAATTACATTATTATTATCTATACAAAACAAAAACTTTGAAGTTTTTGTAACACATTTTCAGTAATGGACCCCCTGACTAGAATGGAAAATGGTCATGATTACTTGCATTACGTTTGATCAATCTGTCAATGACAACTCTCCTCCCTGGTCTGATTCTAACACGCTATAAGTAGGCTTTATTATCATTAGATGTTGACTATTACCTATCGGCCAGGCTATACCTGAAAGCGGATATATTTATTTTCTAACATTTTGGAAAGTTATGCTCCTTTGCATCATAAAACATGGGTAAAATCTTAATTGTTTTGCATCCTAAAACATGGGTAAAATCTCAATTGTATTAAGACCTCCAACTGTTCTTAAATTAAAAGCTGCCCGTTTTATTCTAATAGTTTTGCACTAACATTTTATTTTCAAATAGCCTACATTAAACAACAGACACTTTGGTCAATATTATGAGTCCAAATATATTATTTTTTTATGCAGGTCCGTAGCCAGGACTGAGAGGGGGTTCGTTTTTTCGTATAAAAGGCCACTTACTTCCTGCAAATCGGAAAAATCTAAATGGGAAGGCGACGTTCTACATCAGCTATTTGTTTTTCCCGAGAGAAGGCTATAGGTTCGTCAAATGGTCAGAACCGTTTCGGTACTTCAACAAGCTTTGAAATTCCAAGTACTAAGTTCAAAAGTAGAGCACTTTCTCTGAAAAAGGGCGTTCTTTAGAGAAAAGCTTGAAAATAATCTATTAGTATTATATTAACACTATGTATTTAATACATGAACTAAGACACCGAGAGATAGAGGGTGAGGGGCGGGATTTAAAACAGAATCGTTTTAAAAGTTTGACAAAATTTACACATGTTCATAGCTTCCAAAAAGCGCCAGGAGACCAACCACTATACATAAACACCAAATCAAATCCCCCTTCCCCTAAACATCATCCGCCACATACCAACAATTATAAGCAAAAGAATATCATAAACATATTGGAAGCTTATTAAACATTCTTCTTTTAGACTACACATATTTTTCTAAGAATGACCATCTGACCATAGACCTATATCCATGAACAGAAACGTGGACAATAAAACATTATACTTCCACATTAGGCGTTTTCATGATTTTGTTTGTTTGTATATTATATCTCTCTTTGACATAAATTTTGACTTGTATAATATACTTTCTTCCTATGCGTTGTAACGTACTTTTTTCTTCTTCAAATGTCAAATTTGAGAGCTTCCGGGCCTTGCCCTGGACCATATATATATATATATATATATATATATATATATATATATATATATATATATATATATATATATATATATATATATATATATATATATATATATATATATATATATATATATATATATATATATATATATATATATATATATGTATATATATATATATATATATATATATATATATATATATATATATATATATATATATATATATATATATATATATATATATATATATATATATATATATATATATATATATATATATATATATATATATATATATATATATATATATATATATATATATATATATATATATGTATATCATTTTTGATATCAGATATATTTTGATATATGATACTATTTATATGATATATTTTTTGATATATATTTATATATACATATATATATATATATATTTATATATATATATATATATATATATATATATATATATATATATATATATATGTATGTGTATATATATATATATATATATATATATATATATATATATATATATATATATATATATATATATATATATATATACTAATATATATATATATATATATATATATATATATATATACTAATATATATATATATATATCATTTTTTGATATCAGATTTATTTTTGATATATGATATTATCTATATGATATATTTTTTGATATATATTTATATATACATATATATATATATATATATATATTTATTTATATATATATATATATATATATATATATATATATATATATATATATATATATATATATATATATATATATATGTATATATATATAGCATTTTGATATCAGATATATTTTTGATATATGATATTATTTAAATGATATATTTTTTAATATATATATATATATATACATATATATATATGTATATATATATATATATATATATATATATATATATATATATATATATATATATCATTTTTTTAATATCAGAAAATCCTTTTGGTTATCAAAAATTTATTTTCTGATATTAGATTTATAATTTTGATATTAAAAACAAAAATCAAATCATCGATATCAAGAATTCAATCCTTGATATCAGAAAATGAATTTCTGATATCAAAAATTCTTTAATTAGGACAAGTAACTAGATTGAAAAATCATTCGCAATAAGCGACTTCCAGTTTGGGCCGTGCAGAGCTAGCGGTACCAGGGAGTTGTCATGGTGATACTGATAGCAGCTAACGTACGTTGTGACATGCAACATTTGAATGATCTGTACGGGTAATTATGTCAGCCAGCTGATACTGTCAGACTGTGGTCAAGATTTACTACAAAAGTGACGTCTTTATTTTTCTCCCATGAGCTGGCAGTGATGGCTTAGGGGTCTTCTTCTTGGCCTGAAAAGCTGTCTCGTATTTCCTAATGAATTATCCTGAAAGTCCTCTTTTGTATTTGCAACAGCAGCTTGCACATTTTCTGCCTAACGCAGAAGATGATCCATGATCTTACGAGTGAACGAGATGTTATAAAGTGTTGCATATGTGTAAGGTGTACCCAAGGAGGTACCCAATTGGGTGTACGTACGTCTGTTGTACGTGTACTTTAGTGTATGCAATATGGGCTTATACAGGCAGACAGGATGTGCATAGCTAGTACATGGCAAGTTTGCAACATCAGAATTACCGCGCATTTTCAATCATACAGTGATAGTACGGTTACTTCTCACACCGTCAAAATATAATTTTTGATGTGTATGGCAATCTGGAATTTTTGATATCAAGGAGCTGTGTAGAAGCTCCTTGTTGATATCAAGAATTAAATTTTCGATATCCATAATTAAATTTCCGATATCAAAAATTCATTTTATGATATTAAAATTGAATTCTTGATATCAAAAATTGAATTCTTGATATCGAAAATTTAATTCTGGATATCAAAAAATTATATTCTTGATATCAGAAATAAAAAGGTATTCTAATATATTAGCGA
Source organism: Chiridota heheva (assembly GCA_020152595.1). Lineage (NCBI taxonomy): Eukaryota > Metazoa > Echinodermata > Holothuroidea > Apodida > Chiridotidae > Chiridota > Chiridota heheva. The sequence continues at coordinate 2,837,217 of JAIGNY010002250.1, forward strand.
AAAGATTTTTGATATCTAAATTAGTTAATCTGATTTTACAAAATGAATTATTGATATCGGTTATTTAATTCTAAATATCAAAAATCAATTTTTGATATCAAAAAATAACATCTGATATCAGAAATATTTTTCCTGATATCAAGAAATAATTTTTGATATCCAAAAATTGTTATTCTGATATCAGAAATTATTTCTTGATATCAGAAATTCATTTTTTGATATCAGAAATTTTGTATTAAATGTTAAAACGGCGCGCCATACGGAAGTGCTTCTACACTTGGCATGTTTCACAATCGACCATTGAAATGAGTAACTTTCTTCGCTGTTTTTGAGGTCCCATATAAACTTCGATAGTTCCGTATCATTAGCATAACGGAAGTTTATTTCGGAGAGATATTGGGGTTTTGAGGGTCACGGTGTGTGAAGTTGGTTCCTAGTTCCTAGTTCCTAATTCGCCATTTCCTAATTCGCCACTTCCTAGTTCCTAATTCGATATTGATTATTTCCTTATTCGTTGCTCGCTATATTGTATATATCAGTTATTTTATCTGTTTATCATTAATTCCTAGTTCCTTATTCGATATTTACTAATTCCTAATTTGTCGCTCACTATAAACCTATTTTTCTATCGTTATTTCCTAGTTCCTAATTCGATATTGACTACTTCCTTATTCGTGGCTGCCTATATTCCTGTTCTTTTATCGTTATTTCCTATTTCCTAATTCGATGTTGGCTATTTTCATTCGTCTCTCGCTATATACCTGTTCTTTTATCGTTATTTCCTATTTCCTAATTCGATGTTGGCTATTTTCATTCGTCTCTCGCTATATACCTGTTCTTTTATCGTTATTTCCTAGTAGGCTAATTTGAAATTGACTATTTATCTATTCGTCGCTCCTATAATGCATATTTTATCGTTATTTCCTTGTTCCTAGTTCGATATTGACTATTTCCTTACTCGTCGCTCGCTATATACTTGTTCTTTTATCGTTATTTCCTAGTAGGCTAATTCGAAATTGACTATTTATTTATTCGTCGCTCCTATAATGCATATTTTATCGTTATTTCCTTGTTCCTAGTTCGATATTGACTATTTCCTTACTCGTCGCTCGCTATATACTTGTTCTTTTATCGTTATTTCCTAGTTCGTAATTCGATATTGACTATTTTCCTAGTACCTAATTCAATATTGACCATTAAAGGTATCATTTTTGAAAAGCAATGTTGGGGTTAATGTTGCAGTTTCTGATGAATGTGTATGTGTGTTTGTGTGTGGGGAGGTGGGGTGACGTATATACACGGGCTTAGCCACATGGCCACACCAACAAAAATACACATCTAAAATATATATTTCGCCCCTGCAGGTGAGCACAGGGAAGCAAGTTTACTGAAAAGCCATGTGTGTTTTGTTTTTGAGAAATTCAGCATACAAAACCCAAGAGCTTTTACGAACTCTATATATAATGCATACATTCAGACTGACTGTGTGACATATCACACAGACAGTTACCTCCACCCGGCCCCACCCCAAAACAAAACAAAAAATAGAAATATAATAATAATGATAATAGTAATACTATTTTTTTCCATCTCATTTATTTTCTTTGAATGAAGTGAAATATGTACAGAGTAGCAAGTTGATTTACAATAATTATAACATAAAAGTATATATACAGAAATGATGCATGCACATATATATATATATATATATATATATATATATATATATATATATATATATATATATATATATATATATATATATATATATATATATATATATATATATATATATATATATATATATATATATATATATGTACACATATATATATATATATATATATATATATATATATATATATATATATATATATATATATATATATATATATATATATATATATATATATATATATATATATATATATATTTATATATATATATATATATATATATATATATATATATATATATATATATATATATATATATATATATATATATATATATATATATATATATATATATATATATATATATATATATATATATATATATATATATATATATATATATATATATATATATATATATATATATATATAACAATCTTATATGAATATAACAAAAGAAATATAGCAATTAGTATAAACATAAATGAACTTTACGGGTAAAATATACGCTTACGTATAAACGTTGGCTACCTCACAATACACAAACGAGAAAAAAATTATATTTAAAACTTAGATTATAATGCCTATGTGCTCGGTTGAACTGTACTGAAAAGTAATGTACACCGTTAAGCCTACTAAAAAAATGGACATACAATAATAATTAATAATATTAATAATAATAATAATAATAATAATAATAATAATAATAATAATAATAATAATAATAATAATAATAATAATAATAATAATAATAATAATAATAATAATAATAATAATATTAACAAAATAATAATAATAAGAATATAAGATTATAATAAATAAATAAATAAATCCTGGTTTACGCCAGTGCCTTAATTCCCTTCATGTCCCGTAGTTTTCTGAAACTTTGCCCCTTGAAAACACACCACGCGATTTGGATTCAGACGCATTTTATATCTCTAAAATGCGTCATTTCTCATAGCTTCTCATAGTCATCTAAATTACTTGCCAGGGGCGTACTAGGAAGCATGCCCGTACTAGCTGATGGCCGGATACCCATTCTAGTCGGGCAAAATCATGAAGTATAGTTGAAGAAAATTTTCCGGAAATGAAAGAAATGTTTCGGAAAATGCCCGGAAAATAAGGAAAGCTCCCTAATATTGAGGAAAATTCGCGAGTCGGGCAGAGTTATGCCCGACTCGGCTAGATATCTGGGTCATGCCCTCCACACTCGGCATGATGATTACAATATGATTCTTGGGCACTGTTGATCTTATAGTCAGGAGAGAAGCAAAACTGTAAAATGCACTTTTTAAATCAGTGATTTGCCCTGATTTGCCCGGAAATTGAAGATTAATGTTCCGAAAATTGTCCAAATGGAAGAAAATTGCCTGAAAATTAATAAGTAAAGTTCCCAAAAATTAAGACAATTTTCCGAAATTGGCCCAAAATACGCCAAGATTTCCCCCAAACCAAAAAACCTGCCCGAAAAATGAAAAAATTCCGAAAATTGAAGAAAATTGCACGGAAATAAAAGAAATGTTCCAAACATTGCCCGGAAAATTAAAGAGAGCTCCCTAATATTAAAGAAATTTTCCCAAAAATAAGCCAAAAATTCGCGTAAATTAAAAAAAAAAAAACTGCCCGAAAATGAAAATAATTTCCCGATTATTGAATAAAATTGCTCAGAAATTGAAGGAAAATTTTCAAAAATCGAAAAAACTGCCCAGAAATTTAAAGAAGCTTTTGAAAATTGAGAAAATTCGATACAATTTCTGAAATCGAAAAACCAGCTCAAAAATGAAAGAATTTTTTTAAATAAAGGTTATTTTTTCCGAAGATAATTCCCTCCCCTTCCCCCTTCCCCGTCCCCCCACCCCTCCAAAAAAATCAACTCTGGTAAAGACATTGCTCAAAATGAATCATTTTTTACAGATTCATATTCTACCTTCGTAATAGGTTTTCGAGTCTGGCAAAAAGTCCTGATTAAAACGTTCTCGCACGGCCATGTTAGGAAGGGCCACCTCTTGGAAGAAGGGGGAGGGGGTTCCAGTTGCAAGTGGAAAATTTGCATTGCTTTCCATTAAACCTTGTTGTTAATCAGGAAATCCTGAATTTTGAGAAAAAACCGTTCAATTTTTGGAAAATTTCCTTTATTTTCGAGACATTTTCTTTAATATTCAGGAAAATTTTCTTCCTATTTGGGAAATTTCTTCAACTTTAGGGAAATGCTGACAAACCAAGTTTATCAAAATTACCAATGATTTTTATTTTATTTTTCGTGCATATTACCATGCAATTTCGTTTTTTAGTTAGCCTATCCCTTAGTATTAAATGTTATTCCCTATCTTGGAACAGGGTCGCAGAGAGTCAGTATGGACTAAAGGGGACATTTACATACATGGGCCCCTTTGATAAGCCATAGTTGATGACACAGCTGTTCAAAGCACTGACAGATCCAGGATTTTTGAAAAATGTTGAAAAGCAAAAAAAAAAAATCTTTAGCTTTTTTGGCCGCCGAAAATTCTCCACTGCTCATTTCTTCAATTAAAGCCTCTTCTCTAAATTGTATGGGCCTCTTACGACCTGGGCCCCTAGGACGCCATACGTTAACAATTCTGAAAGGAAAGAAGTCGACGGTCAGGTTTTTTGATCCGTCCCTGCCTATTTCGTAAACTGGGCATCGGTCCTAGGGCACCGAGGCCCCACACTTAGGACACCGGCTCCTAGGACACTAAAAGCCCTTAGGACACCAGAGCCCCTAGAACACAAGGCCTCTAGGACACCAAGGTCCCATCATTAGGACACCGTGCCTCTAGGATACGACATGGCCCCTAGGACACCGGGTCAGACACTAGGACACCGGACCCCTAGGACACCAGGCTCCTAGGACACCCTCCCTCAAACTATAATTTTAATCATTGCTGTTTGCATTGAAACTATAACTAGGCTTTTAAATATGATATATGATACAAGAGAGATACCACCAGTTATGAGCAAATCTATCTTCATAATCTTACCCAAGAAACCAGGTGCAACAGAATGCGAACTACACAGGACAATTAGCTTGATGAGCCATATAACCAAGGTCTTGCTTCGTGTTCTAATGTCTAGGATGAGAAATAGTATTCGGGCCAGAAATTTCAGAAACACACTTTGGTTTTGTTGTAGACAAAGGCACTACAATATTTACACTATTAATGATCATGGAAAGGTGCATAGAAGTACAGAAAGATTTGTATTTATGTTTCATTCATTACTCCAAAGCCTTTGACAAAGTCAAACATGAAGATCTCTTTGAAATACTCGGTAATTTGAACATTGACGGAAAAGACCTAAGAGTTATAAGAAACCTATACTGGGACCAGGAGGCAGCAATAAGATATGAAGGAGATTACAGTGAATTTAAGGTAATCCGAAGAGGAGTCAGGCAGGGGTGTGTTTTGTCACCAGATCGTTTCAATGTAGGAAATAACGATAAAAGAGCAGATATATAGGGAGGAACGAATTAGGAAATAATCAATATCAAATTAGGAACTAGGAAATAACGATAAAAGAGCAGATATATAGGGAGCAACGAATTAGGAAATAGTCAATATCGAATTAGGAACTAGGAAATAACCGTTCAGATAAAAGAACAGGTATATAACGCGCGACAAATAAGGAAATAGTCAATATTGAATAAGGAACGAGGAAATAACGATAAAAGAGCAGATATATATGGAGGAAGGAATTAGGAAATAATCAATATCAAATTAGGAACTAGGAAATAACGATAAAAGAACAGGTGTATAGCGAGCAGGTGTATAGTTGCAAGTGGAAAATTTGCATTGCTTTCCATCAAACCTTGCTGTTAATCGGAAAATCTTGAATTTTGAAGAAGAAAACGATCAATTTTTGGAAAATTACCTTCATTTTCGGGACATTTTCTTTAATATTCGGGAAAATTTCCTTCCTATTTGGTTAAAGAAGTAGCCAATATCGAATAAGGAACTAGGAAATAATGATAAACAGATAAAAGAACTGGTATATAGCGAGCAACCAAAAAGGAAATGATCAATATCGAATTAGGAACTAGGAACTGGCGAATCAGGAAACGGCGAATTAAGAACCAGGAAACTAAGAACCAACTTCACACACCCAAGATTTTGTGCGATTGTTATATCTTAATTTAAAAGATTCCCCGCTCATGCCTATGTACGCTAGCGTCATTTGACTTTATACCACTGAATAAGGAAACAGGAGTTTTTGAAATATTTGGTTTATAAAAAATCTGTTGGCTAGAAACATTGTCATTTTTTCCTATTTTGTTTTTTTATATATATATATATATATATATATATATATATATATATATATATATATATATATATATATATATATATATATATATATATATATATATATATATATATATATATATATATATATATATATATATATATATATATATATATATATATATATATATATATATATATATATATATATATATATATATATATATATATATATATATATATATATATATATATATATATATATATATATATATATATATATATATATTATATGTATATATATTTATAAAACAAAGAGAAAACTACCCTTTACTTGATATTTACTATATTGTCCTTCTTGATGATTTGATTGTCAATATTTCAAAAGTAGCTGAAATAATTTTTATAATAATTCAATTATAAAACAACATACAAATTTTGTAACCGATATTGGGATAAGTGGGGGATGAAAAAAATAGGCTACCCCACTCCCACTTCAAAGCCTTGCCACTGCAACCAACAGTTGGTAAATCATGCATTGACATAGATATTTATAGACTAAAAAAATGTAAGCATATATGATAATGTTTATGTTCAAACGTGTTGTTGTTGATATTTTTCTTTAGTAATGCCTGTTCATTAATATTTCCTAAAATCTTTAATGAATGTTGAACTAGTTTCGAGTTTTCGACAATCTGAAGATACGAGAAAAAAAATTCTTATAAAAATGTTAAATATGTTTATGTGCAAAAGTTTAGTATCCCATTATTCCTATAAAGATGCTCAAAGTTCCACAAGTTTAACCATCTTTGTTCATTTAACCATCTTTGTTCATCTATAAACGATGATTGGTAATATGGGGGTTCTATTGGGTCAGGTAGACATGCGTGGGTTTCTCATGGAAGGTGATATAAATTGTATCAATGGCGAAGCCAGTTTCCTATGAATGTCACCAACATGCAACTTTCAGACTCAAATTATTTCTTTACACTTTTATCTTGATCACTTATAACAAATGCATCAACTGATGACCTGTGTTCCCAATAGTAGAAATTGTTTTATGATTGATCCAGGTTTTTGAAGGTTTTGATGGTCATACTGCTATTTGAAAGTAATATTACCATCCTGTGTGGATATGTTTAACTTAGGGATTGATATGATTAAAAAAGATATATAATACATGTGAAACAGTTTGTGTTCTGTCTTCTTCTTAAGTCTCTAAAAATGTTTTTGGATGTATCATTGATCTAAAAGCAAAATACCAAGAAATTCCTTGATGCCAGGATTACAAATGATTTTCATTTGTTAATACCCTCGCAACATTCGGACCTTCAAGCTATTGATACCAGACGGAGGACGGTGAAAATAATTCATTTTCCACCATGTATGATGAACATCGTGGGCCTGATTAAGGACCCGTGACCGGTTCAGCGGTAAGGCATTGGGACAAGGGGGCGTATCTCCCCAAAGCTCTGACTTTTGAAAATCAACACAAATTTCTGAATTTTGTTTGTAAAAAGGAAGACGATTTTAAATCATAACGTTAAACAAATCAAATCTACTCGGATAAGCATTTGGGTTACCATTTCTAAACAGGCAGAGGAGGAATTTCCGGGCCCCAAAATGGAGAAAATTCGTACAAAATTGTGGGGTTCATGGGCAAAGGCCTGGTAGGCTAATAGGGGTCTGGGCGACGTTCTAAAGATTTCTCAGTAGCAGGTTGCCCACTAACTTGGCCAGGTAACACACAACTTGGTTATTACTCTGCAAGCCCAACATGTGAACGCCCAGAGACAAGGCTAATCAAACTATATACTGAAAATTCAGTAATGGTAGAGAATGGATGAAACTTGACGAGATATGCTTCAAAATAAAATAAAAATGTAATGGGGAACTATTTCTTTCGCATTTTCCCACCCGTTTCACTCATTCCCACCTCCGTAAAGACTCCTCCCCACCCCTCTGCAATTGATTATCTCAGGCCCACAACTGTAATACACATTTTCAAGAACTTCCGCAAGAAGTCCCCAGAAAAAAAAAAATCCCCTCCTTCCTAAACGATATATATAGGCTACCTGCTGATACAACTATACCTAAGTTGTCTCACCCAAACCCTCTTCACTCAATATCTACTACACTCTGTTCGACTCCTTCAACATTTTCTCCACTGACATAAATCTATCGGGTAGGCTACCATTTGACCATCGCTGTCTTTTTGCGAAGAAACCAAAACATTAAGGTATAACCATATTAATTATCCTGGCATTTTTTTCTTCCAATACCAAGTTTTTGTCTGAGACGAAATAGTCAAAACTTCCTCTATGGGACTAACCCAATATAATAAAACTCAATGACTAAATTTGAAATAAGATTTTTACAAAACTATATGATACAACAATTTTCTTTCCATGAGTCAAACTGTCAAATGTGTTTCCAAAAACTACAACGTAGCATTCATCCCTTTGGCAGTTTGGCACTCACTACGGACGGTAAAAATAAACTGTTGAACATATTCAGCTTCTCAAATTATCATTATAAACCTTGGTGGGGAGATATCCTGGCGGACAGCTAGCCCTGTGTAAGGGAGACAAAACCTTATAGGTTGACAGAATCTCCCTCGGGATTATGTCCGACAGACAAAATCCTCTAGGAGATTCTGTCCGAGATTCTCCTGGGGGACAAAATCTCCTTTTACAGGGTCTGTTCAGTTTTCTTTTCACAAGTTTTGTGTCCTGGGGCGTGCTATTAATCACACTCATGTATCATTACGCTTATATAATCAAAAACTGCGTGATTTAAGGAAAAGCCGTTAATTTTGTAGGAGTAATATATCCTCTTTGGGGTAAAAGTACTTAATTTGTGAGAAAAGCTGTTCTTTATGGTTGAAAACATACCCTATTTTGGCAAGATTAGACCTTCGATCCCCAGGCGTGTTCAAAACGTGACTGCAATTTTTCATAACTTTTTGTTCAAAATTAATTTTCACAACTTTTCTTTCGTTTTCTATCACTACAAGTTTGGTTTATTTTAATGCTGAGACTATAAACTTTTCAATAGAAAGTCAAAATAAAGAAAATATTGACATCAAAATGCAAATTTGAGGCAAAATTAGGTCGAAATTGCTCAATTTATTTGAGCTTGTATCATTTCTTGTGACTAATGAAAATGGAGAATTTTCTTACATATTTAGATTGTTTGTGAAATTTCCTTTCCATTGATACCAGTTTATGTTTTCCTCAAAGCAAAACATGCAAAAACAATAGAAATAAACAAAACATTAAACACCGCGGCGCTGTTACTACTCGCGAAAAACAAACCCGCACATCCGGTTCGGTTTTCGAACCGGGTTTTATTTCGGTCTGGGAAAGAGGGGGTAGTTTTTCTTTTTAATTTCAATCGAAAATGTATGAAATTACAATTCCAACTAAATATTTTGCGCAGAGCAGTTGTATTGTGATCTACGATTTTTGTCACAAATTGGTCTCAAAAAGGTTAAAAATCAAGTGTCGAAGTGCACGTGATACAGAACAGGCTTATTTTAAAAGTTTGACAACATTTACACAAGTTTGTAGTAAATTACTGAAAACCTTTCTTTCAGACAACCCATATTTTTCAAAAAGTGACGATAAACCTAACCATATACAAACGTAAACAATAAAACATTATATGTCCACACAATGCGTTTTCAGAATGTTGTGCTTTGTATATGGTGTATAAAAGCTCTCTTTGACATGAATTTTGACTTGTATAATACACCTTCTTACTATGCGTTGTAACATACGATTTTGCCCTTGAAATGTCAATTTTGCTAGAGCTTCCAGGGGGTTTGCCCAGTGGACCCCTACCGGAGCTTCGCCCCTAGACCCAACCAGGAGCCCTTAGGTAGGCCTCTGGACCCCAGGCCAACAAGTCGAGCGCTTTGTGCTCGAGGTTAAACCTTCGGTGTAACCTCAATTTAACCACTAAATATCGTGTTCGTTCAATTCAATCCCCCTTAATATAAAATCATGGCTACGCTACTGATAGGTTTCCCTATTGCTCCCTACATAACTCACATTGTTCCATGCAAACTCTCTGTATGACTCCCGTGTTCCCTAGAAATCTGGACATTGCTCTTTTCAAAATCGAATCTTGAAATCTACTCAGATAACTAGATAAGCTGTTCGTTTACCATTTCTAAACAAGCATATGACAGCAGGAGAAATTTCCCCTAGAATTGAGAAAATTGTGGGGTTCATAGACGAAGCCGAAGTCCTGGTCTAAAGATTTCTTGTTTTTGACAGTTTGATGCCCCAAGATGGCTGAAAATCAACGCAAAGTTCCAAAATCAGAAAATGGAAATATTGGGTGCTCGAAGAAAACGAGAGTAGGGATCTAGGAGAAGAAGTCACGCTTAAGGGCCCCTTGGAAGGCGTCCAGGGGGCGAAGCCCCGGAAGCTCTGATGAGTTGTTGTCTTTGTTACCCAAAAATGTCTGAAAATCAACACAAACTGATAAAGTTTAAAAATTTAGGTGATGATAAGAATTTTAAATCTCATGTTAAAAATTTACCCCGATAAGCATTATATCTGTATATAAGGTTACCATTTCTAAACAGGCAGACGAGAAGTTTTCCCTATAAATGGAGAGAATTTGTGAAATTTGAAGGGGCTCTAGAGTAAAAGAGGGTCAAGGGTTTAAACGTTTCTTCTGTTTTTCCCCAAAGTGGCTTAAAATAAAAAATGAAAATATTGTCCTCTTTTCATCACTTACATTTTGGAACTTTGTGTTGATTTTAAATCATTTTTGCATCAAAAACAAAAATAACAAATCTTCAGAGCTTCCAGGGCTCCGCCCGTGGACCCTTCCCTCTGTTTGTTTAGAAATGAAATTTTTTATCTCAGTAAATATTATCATTAGAATTTGAAATTGTCTTTTTTTCATCATTTACCTGCTTGCATTTTGAAAATTTGTATTAATTTAAAATCATTGTGGAAGTGCATATAAAAGGGGGTTCTGACGCACTTTTTATAACGATTTTATTTCTGTTTTTCACTTCACGAATCGGAGGTTCTGGCGCACTTTTAATGTCGTTTTTCTGGCGCACTTTTCTATCGTTTTTCTGGCGCACTTTATATGTCGTTTTATATTTTTTTGATTTCACTAATTGGGCTGAGGTTCTGGTGCACTTTTTATGTCGTTTTTATATATATTTTTTATTTCATTAAGCGGACTGAGCTTGTGGAATTTATGACAGAAAAATATTGTATAACTTTTTTTTTTTTTTTTTTATATATATATATATATATATATATGTATATATATATATTTTTATTTCTAATTTTGTATATAAACCCCAGAATTAAAGCACCGATAATAACAAGCGATAATGCTATTTTTTGCCATTTTAGCTTCTATTGTATCAGTTCCTTTTAATTTAGTTTCAACATCCACCCCTTTAACACCCATTCCTGTATCTGGTAGGTTGCCGTATTCTACCCCCAAATCAAGAACTGGAGGTTCTGGGGCTGTGATAGAATTTATATTATAGTGCTTACCTATAACAAGGTCTTTAGCAACCATAATATTATTGTTGTAGCCAATTTGGGTATCTATACGCAAAGGCATATTGCTAGAAATCATGTACAAATTTTGACCCAGATTGAAGCCTAAAGGAATTAAGGCATATGTCAAGATACCCATCTTGATAGCATTGAATAGAAGATGGGAGATCTATAAGAGCAGCCACCGCATCCTCAACATTACGAATAAATTGTTGCTGAGCATCCAGACTAGTACCACCACCAAGAATTTGACTGCGAGTTTGTGTTTGAGCACCTAAAACAGCCCACACAACTGCACAAGAATACGGAATGCTGTCGTTGATGTAGTTGATACCAAGGTCTGTGAAGCCATCACTAGTTTGATTTTCTTATCATAATAGTAATTGCTGCTGAGGTTTGAGCTGATAATAACCTTCTGCGCCATGTCGTTAGCCACATACTGGATAGGGTGATAAGTGGTTGAGGGTATCTCTAGTCCCTGGTTTGGAACCCCTGGTGGGGTTCACTGGGTAAGTTCCGGTGAAATTCCAAACTCTTCTCAAAGTTGTTTTAACGCGGCCCTCGTCACTGTACGGGTTATTGTAAGGATCAAAGTTATCCTGATGTGGCAGTCTGATAGACGAACTTCAAGCCTTTTCACTATTCTCCGTATGGTGTAGTACACATGAAAGCAATAAACCATGCGAACCGTCCACATCCAGCTGCGGCAATTCACAGAGCAAAGTTTAACTGCGTTTGCCAAAACATTATAAGGTCGGCACGCCACCTTTCCACAGTGGCATCATCATGTACGCTGTGTATTCGGTATTTTTTTTAGATGTTTTAAAACTTTGCCAAGAAGTACTGATCTGATCCGCTTGGGTATATCCGCTGATCTGTTAGTTTACCTACACCCACAGTCTCAGCATCCTGCCAAACAGGAGCCTCTGGCATATGTCCGAGGATGTGTTTAAATGTGGTCATGTTTCTTTAATATCATGACACCTTCAACATGGAAGCGGATCTCGCTTAACCCAGTGCTTTGGCAATAACCTGATGCGCCTCCTGCCGCCCAATTTGTTTCCCATCTTCCAGAAGCTGTTTTTTCATCCTCACCTAAATAAATCTTTTTAGCAGCTCAGGCCTTCTCTTTTAAGACTTTATAACGTTCAAATTCTGCAACGACCGTCTGAAATTTCGAAGTAGAAACGTTTCCATCTTTGATGGCCTTACTAACAAGGTCTACGTTGCTGCTCAACTTAGATGAAGCAATTGTTGCAATCTGACGATGCTTTGCAACTTTCTTATCCATCCGTGTTCTTAAATA